>QANY01008723.1:795527-1318678 GCA_003255025.1 Datisca glomerata | reverse complement strand
ATATATATATTATATAACCTAAAATCATGTGCAACAAGCTAAATCATGTGCAACAGTCTATAATAATGTATGATATAATCTATATGGTGAGTGCTTACCTGCATTCACTATATAAAAAATGTGCATTCCACTATCTTATAGAAACATCCCCATAGTTTGAAAAAGGTCATGGGTGTTGAAAAACTCACTTTTTGTAGAAAATATAGTATAATAGGTAGATAACAATCATGACCCAAATTCACACAAATTCTGAGCAAAGAAAATTACATGAAGAATTTAGACAAAGCCAGTAACAATGATAACCATAAATTCTTATGACCAAGAAACAAAAAGTTGAATAATAACTAAACTCCATTTGTAGAAATAAAATTCAGTAGAAAAAATACATGATCCACAATTGTAAAGCAGGAAAATTTTCTAAGCGTCTAGCTGAAAACTGAAATAGGAAAGAGTCAATTGATTTAACAATTTTTCAAACCATTAATCTAGAAAATAAAAAGTAATAAAGTAAGGAAGATTATAATGTATAGAAAATAATACAAACAGAACAACCGGGCAACATTCGAATGCCATCGCATCTGCAGAAATGGAAGAAGACAATGCAAAACATAGCTAGGATCTAAACAAACTCACATGATTTAAAAACACACAGGAGATAAATCTCACAATCTACTCAAGCTACACCAAGAAAATATCAAACATAAAAGAACCCACAACTATAAAAGATAAAGGTCTATCACAAAAGGTCTCCCTATCCTGTCTTTGTTAGCGTTGAAATCTACTTGAAGGATTTAAAAATCACAAATAAAAAATTGGTCACATGATTTGTAACACACATATAGTATATGCAGTTTATAATGAAAAAATTGTCACATATATATTGATCAAATAAATTGTTACACACAAAAACATATACATACATGTTGAGATAGGAAAGCGTTAACAATAAGGACAATCGTAACATATGTACTAAATTCAAACAAAAGATGAATTGCATCTTTAAACTTTGAGGTAACTAAATAATTATCTAAACATAAAATATATGAAATTTCTATAATCATACCCAAACCAAACATTACAGAGCAGACAAAAAATACTTAGTTGAACAAGTGTAAGTGAAGTTCATGATGACATTCCATGTGGCTGCACAATAAGAACCACTATTAAGAAGGTTGTAACACCTTACATCAACTTGTCAAACAAAAGCAGTCCTCTATGAGAGATGGGATCAGCAAATATAATTTAAGAAAATAACATCAAAGCAAATGATTTTTTTTATGATCAGAAAGGTAGTCAGAGTGGGAATGGAACATCCCTTAATATTTTTAATGCAATGATTGAGTGGAAACTATCATTTATTACGAAGCAAGTGGAACTCAATAAGTAGAAGCAAACATAAGCAGAGCATGTCAGAACTTGCAAATCAAACTAGTATTGTTCAAAGTAATACGAACACAAATAAAAGATAAGACTAATGAACTAAAAAATTCTTCACATCATTAGAAACAAAGAGAAACAAACACATAAGCGTAGTGAGAAAAATCTTGTTCTTAGTAACAGGCAACAAACACAAATTAAAGCTAAACCAAATAACCCACCGATAAAGATATAATATACAACATATAAAAACAAATTAGATTTTTGTAATGAGGAAAAAATACTGATTTTACCTCCATATACAAAAACAGACAGATTCATGATAGAAACAAAACTAAAGTATGCATTCGCAAACTCACAATAAACATATAATTTATTTCCAAAGCCAAGTAAGTTTAAACTGTTATCTTCTTTAATTATTCTAATTCATTTGTCATGCTTTTCATTCAATTTGTCATCCAAAGACAAGTTCCTATTTTCGTAATATGAACAATCAAACACATACACCACTCAATCAAATGACAAGAAACAAGCATCTGTATTTTGATCAATATTAGACACGAATCGTATGCATCAAATTCAAAATATAAATAACAAAAACAAAACAGAAAACAACACTCAAATACATAAAAACAAAACAGAAAAATAAAGATTCAATTCCAAAAACTTGGAAAAAAAATCCCCAAATTAGAAATCGAAAACTCTCACTCAGAGAAATACATACCACGAACCAACTTAGGCAAAGAAAAAGCAGGACGAGAAAGCGACGGAAACCACCACCAACAGCCCACCATCGTAAAAGAACCAACTCAAGCAGAGAAAACCCTACGCCAAGGATAGCACAAAACTGAAAATCAAATGAAAAACAAAACAGACAATCAATAATTCAACCGTAGGAAGAAGAACATAAAACCATGAACTATAAATACAGTAAATCTTCAACGCCAAACCTACATATAAGGTGCTGAAGCATAGAGCAAAAAACAAAAACAAAGACCAAGACTGAACATATATATAAAAGATAAATACACTAAAAAGTCAAAGGAAAAAAATGCAAAGCCAAATCACTTAAGCTAAAATATTACTAAAGAACAACAAGCAAAACAAGGTTACCTCAAAGAAAGAAGAAAACAATTGAAAGGAAATTGACTATAGTAGAATCCTTTAATTTATAGGAGTAGAAATGACAAAGAAAACAAAACACACCGAATCTTTTGACAGCCAAAAACCAATGAACAATTAAAATATATCCTTATGGCACACTTGATTTCTATTCTGAAACAGAACCCAAAAAACAAATAGTAGGCGTCTAATAAAATAAAACAGATTACCAAATAAAAAAGTACTATAATAAAATCTAAATCTACCCAGAAGCACAAAAAATGTGAAGTAAATCTAAAGCCCATCCTTACACATGTCAGGAAAGAAATCAAAGCATCGACACGGAGAAAAAGCAAAAAAAAAAGAAATGAACAAAAAACAATTGAATAACAAAGAGATGTTTTGAAGCAAACAAATCTAATTACATCGAATGAGAAGCCACTGATCAATACACACGCACACAATAAGTAAAAATCTATCCCTAAATCATAATAGAATAAAACAGTAATAAAACAAAAACTGAAAAGCTATAAAAATGAATAAGCCTAAAAAAATTGAAATAAAATCAAGCGTATCTGTTAAGTGGAAAACGAAAACCCAAGAAAAAAAAATTAAAACAATAATTTATAGATTTCACTAGATACCCCATTTTCGCAGAACAAAGTAGGGAGAAGAAAACAAAAGAATAGAAGAAACAACAATAACTATAACAACAAAAGAAATAGTAATAGAGAAGGAAAATGACGAGCACACCTCTGTCTCTGCAAAAGATTCAGATCGAGAACACCAACGAACCTCCTATGATCGATGACTCGAACACCCTAACAAAAGTCACAATAAATAAAAGATAACAAAGGGAGGAACAGTAGCAGCGAAGCTCCATGAAGGTCATGGAAAATTGTATATGAGACCAGGGCTCCAAAAAGTAAAAAGCGAAAGTTGGAGGCAAAATCAAATGAGAAATCTGGGTAAAGAGAGAAATGAATTGAGCATTATCCATCAGAAAGTTGTAAAATTCTAAGCTTGTTACTTTTAGTGGTCTCCAATAACTCAAGTATATTACAATCTTCATCCTCTTTACATAGTTATTACTTACTTCATCCTTAACTAAAGCTAGATCTTTATATATTGCTCAATCTAGTATGTTATGACTATATTCTGTTATCGCGAAAAACACAATAACATAGTTGATACCCTACTGTAGTGTGAGATTATGATTGATGCTGACACAAAATTAGACCATATTAATATGGCATATACCTTCATATCCAGCTAAGATACATGGGTTGTCTGAGGTCTTAGAAACTTTCAAGTAACTTTGTACAACAGGAAAAACCAGTATTAGTCTAAGTTGAAACTTTCAAAATGGAAAGACCAGAAAATAATAACAGAAGACCCATCTATTTTCTCTATAATGAATTATCAACTAATAACTCCGCAAACATTAATTCTCAAACAATTATAATAAAATAGCAACCCACTCTTTTATAAGAGTGAGAAAATAAAATGCAAGTCTATCCTGAACAAAAAAAATAAAATGCAAGTCTATCCTGAACAAAAAAAATAAAATCCACCGATAAACCATTGAAAGAAAAAACAAAAAACATTAAATCATCAGAAAAACACTGATTAAAAAAATAGTTCAAGAAACACCCAAATGATCACCGTTAAACTAATTAATAAGAAAAAAACAAACAAAAATAAAACACCATAAAAATCTATTCAGAAAACAAAAAAAAATGAAAAAAAATCACAAACCGATAAAAAACCAAATCACTGAATATCCTAACAAAATCTAAATCCTAAAACTATAGAAACCAAGATTAAACACTCAGTAACAACAAAAAATTAAAATGAAAAAATTAAAAAGATTCTTATAATCATGAAAAACGAACAAAAAAGAAGAAGAAGACAGACAAGAAGAACAAAGAACAACATAAAAAGAAAAGAAGAGGAAGTAAAACAGAGAGACGTAAGAAAAAGAAAGATGAAATTGAAGAAGAAAGAGGACAAAAAAGGACAAAGACAAAGAAAAAATCACCATAAATTACCTTAAAGAGGAACAACGAACAAAGAGGAAGGAGCAGGAAAAAATCACAAACTGAGATTGATAAAGTTAGATCTGTCCATTGACTATGACATACTCTCCATCGGAAAAACCCGGGATCATTGTCGGATAGTATGTAGCTTGACGTGGAGAAGCCTTCCAGTGGACAGACCCTCCAGCCGGCGTCGAGAGCACCGAGAAGCTTGAAGAACCTCTCACATGGCACCCCACCCTGCGCGAGAGAAACCTCAAAACCCTCTCTCTATGTCTTTGCCATGTGAACGGTCAACTACCATTAAACCATAATCAACGGCTCTAATTTAATCCCACCAACCAAACGAACGACCTAGATTCAATCAAACTAACCCAAAAGTATTAAACACACCAATGGCTCATATTGAAGCAATAAAATGGCCTGTAGGCAGTCAATATTTACCAAGAAGGAATTGACTCCCATACCCCTCATTGGTCCTGAAATTTACATCCCAACTACAACAACCAACACACAGGTAATTTATGGTTCAACCCACATTACAGGGGTAATCCAGACATTTTGCATCCAAGCAAGTAGCTGGAAAGTGGATACCGACAATGAAATGACCCATAAAGCCCTCCTCCCACCTAAAATTATAATCAAATATCCATGTCACCAACCCATACAACTCATAATGTAAATTAACTCACATGACATGGGCAAAATGGTCATTTCACGGAAGCAAGCAGCTAGAAAACTCACTCTTTTATAAGAGTAAGATTTAAAAGGGAAATGAACAATATGAGTGGAGGGAGGCAACAGGCTTTGCCTTTGGGACTCGTTTCTCTCTCGAACAATGAAGCTTTTGGAGGAGAATGGAAAGAACTAACAGAGACTAACATTTTGTTAGATTCAACCAAAAAACGTTATTGAGGATTATGTTTTGTAGTTTGGTCAAAGTACATGAGTATAAAAATATGAAAAAATATAGGAGCATAGTTTATATTTTGATCAAAGTGCAAGAGTATTTTTTGTAATTTAGCCTTAATTTTAATTAATCATTTACCATTTAAAATTATCAAATCTCTAGTACTCCACGAGAGATACTAAACGCTTAGTTTACTGTGACATAGAGTCTCAATCTTAATAGATCAAAATAAATCAGATATTAAATATGATATCATAATTCTCTCAAGATTGAGTGCACTCATAAAATAATAACAATGAGTCATGATTTTCATTCGATAATAATTTACTGAAAATCAGACTCATTAATCATTTCAATGCAATTCAAATGCACTAGTACATTAACTATGTACTCCACCTAGTGACCAAGATAAGTCACTCTACATAATAGAATTAATACACTACAATCTTCTCTTAGCAAAATGCACAACTTCACTAGACTGTGAAATTAATTATTTACAAGTCATAAATGATCTCTTGGTTAAATACCTTATTTTCATGAGTTACTCCATAGGACCCATAAACCAAGTATTATCATACTTGTGGACCTTTTACAAGAATATATTATACATAATATAAGAATAAACTATTTATTATTAACTAGAATTAATAAATGTTTCAATAAATATAATAGAATTTCAGTGCTTTTAGATCACAATTCTAACAATTTTTGCGCTATGTAATTTTCAGGATTGAAAAAATATGTTATTTGCTCTACTTTACACATTAGAGAAATTGAATCTGGTAGGCTGTTAATACCAGCTCCGTTGGTCATATTTGTTGGTCAGCCTTCTTGGTCCCTTACATAGTATAATGGGATCTTTGCGGATAACATAAGTATTATGATGCTTAGCACTATAATGATATGGTAGAACTACACATTCATTTTATAATTAAAAATATATGACATCTTTATTAGTGTGCATTTTATACAAGTTATGCGAGACCAAATGCATAAAATGATTTCCCATGGATGAATGATTGATAAATCTGTCTTTGATAAGTGTAGAACTCAAAAAAGTTAATTCTTCATTATTTTCGCTTTTGATTTGATGCAAATGTCTCTCCTCGTATATAGTATAATGAAATCTTTATGGATGAAAAACATATCATGGTGTTGTGCATTATAATGATATGGGTAACCTATGTTGTATGTGATCATACATTTACTTCATAATTGAAAATATTTTATTTTCCTTATTAGAGTGCATTTTATACACTTGATGTGGTACCAGGTGCATAAAATTATTTATCACACTAACCTATAAATGATTGACAAATCACTTGATTAATTAAACTTATTATATAATTTCATCAGTGTAAAATTACTCAAAACAAATATTTCATCATTATTTTACATTTTGACTTGAAAAAAAAAACTTCTATTTAAAAAAATGATGGCTACAAAAGAAAATAGAGAAAGATGTGAGAGATAAAAATATACTTAAATTTATGTTTTTATTTTGTGTTTTAAATATTAATTCAATCTCCCTTCTAGTTTGCTTAAATAATATGGACATGATTCTAATTTGAAAAATGATATTAAAATACACTCAGTTAATAAACCATTAATGTTAGTTTGTTTATGAAAAGACCAGAATTCTCTTCTTGCATAGACCCGAGCTGACTAATTTTTGCACTCAAAGAATAAAATCTGGTCCGACCAATATAACTTAGAATAAGATGGTTTTATTGAAAATTGAAAATACTAAAGACAATTCTAATATTAAAAACTATTTTAACAGCGTAACTAGGGGTGGTAAGAAAAGCCGTTGAAACGACTAAACTACCCAAACTAACCCAAACCATAATCTATTGGGCGGTTTAAATTGTAAAAATCGTTTGGTTTGGTTTCATTTTCAAGAAACTATTAAATTCGGTTTGGGTTGGATTCTCTCTTAAAATCACCCAACTTAAACAAACCCAACTACTCAGATAAGAGGATAACCTAATTTCATCTCAATCTAGCTCGGTCTTCATGCGAAACATGGCCTCAACTAAATAAAATAAGATTTGTTTTATTATGTATTGGTTATGCAGAAATTATTTCACTAACTAAGTTATCTAATTAAAAAGACTTATTTTATTAAGACGAATTATTTTTTTACCTTAACTTTATTATTTTTAATACGAAAAAATGAAACCGCTAACCCAACCTAAACCAAATTGATAATTAATAGTTTAGTTTGGATTGGTTTATATATTTGATTAGTTTGATTTGTTTTACTTATTATCAAACCGATTATATTTGTTTGGTTATAAAATTAATATAAAACCAACTCAAGCCACCCAATGATCACCCTTAAACATAATCTTAAACTAAATTAAAGAAAGTTTGTATCATTTTCTATATTAAAAATGGATGTTCGTGTTATTTTATTAGAGGAGGTTTTAGAAAATTTCGCTTTGTTTTTTCTTTACACCATTTTCATTTTTCCTAATGCTTGGTGAGATTAGCATTTCTATGTTTTTTTTGTCATAAATATGTAAAGATTTCATTGCCATATCTCGATTTTTCATAAGGTAATAAGACAAGCTTTACGGTGCTTTCGTTTTCGGGAAAATGGCATATATAGGCCACTTTCATAGTAATAAGTTAAAAATTGATAAAAAAGAAATTAAAGTAGATAAATGACCATTTTCTAGTTAATTTAGTTGTAAACTTTTATGATTTGTCTACAATACCCTTATCTCATATTTCTACTCAGTTTTTTTAAATTTGGAGACTAATAACAATAAATCAAATATTTGAAATTAATTTTAAAATATCCAATCACCAATAATTCCTATAAATACTCCTAAATTTATAAAATATTTGAAAGATGATTTTTAAGTAGATAATTAGATAAATGAAATAAATAAATAAAATATCAAATATTATTTTTAAAAGTCATATTTTAACTGTGATCTATAAATTTACATTATTAAATTAATTTTGTGAAAAAATAAATATCACATACTAATTGTTTTAAATGTATTTTAACTATTACTTTTTAATAGATAATTTTGAGCGCAAATACATAATTGAAAAAGATATTAAAGAATATGTAAAAGAAAAACTAGGCATAAAAATTGGGAGAGAATTTGAGAAAAAATTGAATAAAATCAGAAACAAAATTTTCACTAAAATCTCTAAAATCGAGCTATATCAACAAATTTCACTCTTAAATAAAATAAAATGATAATGGATACGATAAGGATATTTTAGACAACTAATAATTTTTCAAATCACACCAACTAAAAAATGAGTCAATGACAGACTGTTGCTTTGTGGTTTAACCGTGATTGGAGCACTAAGAGTATTTACGGATAGTAATAAATTAAATAATAATTCTGAACCATTTTTTTGAATCGTGAAGCGTAAGTCAAAATACATATGCATCAGGTAAATCTCATTTATTTTGAAATTGTTAATCTTATATTGCAAATTAGTACAAAAAATTAATCCGACCATCCTTGAAAATAATTTTTCTAATTTTATGAAACATAATATAACGGTCGATTTCTTAACTAATAGTATAAGAAATACAGTTTGACGATCTAAGACTGATGTTAGCGTGTGCCTTCCTATTCCAATTTTATAACGAGTAATTACACTGGTTACACGTTATCAGTGGGGGTTAAATAGAGGTATGGAATCCGATGATATCCTTCGTTCCAACCCTGGTCAAATCGATCAAGATCTAATGCGAAAACTTGATACGTGGAAGTTGACAGAGAAGGAATAAGAGGAGATCGTTATCCCCAGGGAGGCGAATTTCATTGATATTGAGGAATGTAATATGAGTAAACTTGGTCGATTATTCACATCAAGGAAGTACAATCTTCAGGGATTCAGAAGATCTTAGTTAATTTCAACAACGTGGAATACAAATGAGGCTCTACGTTTCGTGGAGATCGATAGGGATCATTTTCAGATTTTTTTTTCGTATTGGAGGCTATGGTTAATTTCGTAAGCCAAAACGGTCTCTGGTTATTTGAAGGGCAGTTGTTTGATACAAAGAGATGGTCATCGGGACTGAATTTTGAGTCTGATGTTTTCCTTCTGGACAATTTTTTGTTTCAGATTCACCAACTTCCAATTCAAAGTAGGAACATCAACGTTGGAACGGTCCTAAGGGGAAGATGGGTCTGGTTAATAAAAAAGATGATAGCTACATTAAGGACGGTTTTGAACTAAAGAGATTCATTAGAGTGAAAGTGGAGATCAATATTAGCGAACCCCTTCAGAGGGGAACTTTATTAAATTTCGATGGAAGGATGTATTGATGTAACTATAAGATTGAAAGAGCACCTCGATTCTGCAGGTTTTGCGGTAAGATCGTTCATCTAGAAGGTTACTGATTGAGACAAGATGGTTTGTTGAAGGAAAGTAGAAAAGAAGGGGGGTATGATGATTCCATTAAGGCTGATATATTTAGTCTGTGGAGGTCCCATTCAGCAGGTACCGGAGGCAGATCTGATCACACTTGGGGAAGAGGTAGAGGGCAGGGGAGATTTAATGATTAGGACGAAGGTAGACCAATGCACTCCAGTGATAACCAAAAATTACCCGTGTGAATAATCAGAATGAAAGAGATGGCTCTTTATCTCAGACTATTATCGGGGATGAAGCGGAAGTGTGTAGGGGAGATGAGAGTAGAGGGGTTTTGGATGGGGATGTTCAAGATCCTACTGTTTCAGGGATGAAGGGGATAGATAATGGCCAGGTTGATTCTATGATGGAGGACTGCTCTCAACCAGTTGATGGACGGCAGGAGGATAGGACTAGACCCAGATGGCGATGAACACGCAGGTGGATCCTGATTTGGCAGTTATCAAAGATATGGGGGGAGTTATTTAAGGAGAAGATTTTGGGGGAGTCAATTATGGAGGAGGGTTTGGGGGAGATAAATTCGGAAGTTATGGTTAACGAAACTATATGCTTGGAGGATATTATAGAAAAATCTGTCGATAGGAGGGCCTTTGAGGCAATAAGGGTAATGCTCACGAGAGTTTTTTTAGGGAGACGTAGATGGAGATTAGCTGTAAAACGTGGGATTGTTGTTCCTAGTCACTCAAGAGGTGGAGAGATGATTTCGGGCGGTAATTCGTGGGTCAATATCCAGATTATGGAGGATGATGCTAATATTGGGCTAGTTCCTGAAAAGATCCAAGGCCCAATTGTTGTTTGTTTGGACCCTTTTAGTCTTTTTTCTGGAGAGAGAGAATGCTGGGTGGAGAAAGAGGGGAAAAAAAGATGACAATTAGCCCAGTTCATGGACCATAGCAAGTCTCTGACTGGCGTTAAAAGGGTGGGCGAGTCCCTTACATGTGATAGCCCTAAATCTCATGATTCGGGGATGGTGAAAACGTGGAGGTTAGATACGGGAAATAGCTGCAAGGTGGAGGTTGTCAGCCTAAAATGGCCCCAATTCGATCAATGAGACTACTGTATTGCAATTGCAGGGAGTGGAATTCCCCAACAATCCAGGTTGGAGTGGATGAATGGTATTCTTGGTATGAGATTTTGTTTGACTGTCAACCTGTGTGGTCTCAGTGGTGGGATAGCCCTTCTATGGAATGACGATGATTGTGTAATAGTTAGCAACTACTCCATATTTGTTTTAGAAGCTGTGATTAATGATTCGGGAAAAAATCAGCAGTGGCATTTGTTCAGTATTTATGCCATCACCAAAGAGGTTATCTGGACGAATCAGTGGAGGAATCTAGGGAGTAGATTAATCAGTATATCTGAACCGATGTTATTTTATGGTGACTTTAATGCTTTTTCTTCACCTTCTAAGAAGGAAGTAGGGAACCAAAACTTATTGCCGTCTATGGATGATTTTATTCAGCTTATATCGGATAATGATTTGATCGATTTCGGATATTCTGGGTTGCCTTTTACATGGACAAATAGAAGAGAAGGAGGAGAATTAATTCATGAACGGTTGGATAGATGGCTTTGTAACGAGGACTGGCTTGATATATATTCTGAGTGAAAACCACTTCATATCCCTTGTGCTGGACTGAACCATGTGACGGTTTTGGTGGATACTTGTAATGCGTTCACTAACTAGACGCATATTTTTTGGTGTGATAGGCACTGGGCAAAATTTACGGATTGCTCTAAAATGGGGAAAAACTGCTTGAGGATTAGTAACAAAGCCAGACCCGTGACAGAGAAGCTTCATAGTATTAAAAGGGGCTTGTTAAGTTGGAGAAAATGGGAGTCGTGTGCTAATTTTAAAGTGCTGATTACCAAATTGGAGGATAAGTTGAATGAATTGTATTTACATAATTCTACTATCACTTATTTTCTTACAGATGACAGCTTGTTTCACTTATTTCTTACAAAGAAGCTTCATAGTATTAAAAGGGGCTTGTCTCACTTATTTTCTTACAAATGACAGCTTGTTATTTTACTGTGCTGACAAAGCCGAGTTTCGACATATAACGTCTATTCTCGAGAAATACACGCTTAATTCAGGTCAGATGGTTAATGTTAGTGTAATATTATTTAAAGCGGCAATGTTTCTACTGTAGAGAAAGACAGATTGGCGGGGTTTTCTAATATTGCTATTAGCAGAAGTTTGGGGAAATATCTTGATTTGGAGTCTGATTTTAAAAAATCTAAGAAGGAGGTTTTCAATGAAATTAGAGAAAAAGTCATCTCTCGATTAATTGGATGGGCTGAGCGGTGGTTATCGACTGCGGGGAGAGAAATTATGAGCAAGGCAATTGCCCAGGCTATGCCTCTTTATGCAATGTTGTGCTTCAAGCTTCCTTTATCGCTTGTTGATGACCTTTGCGTAAGGATGGTGAAATTTTGGTTGACAGGATCGGTAGACAGGTCTGGTATTATTTGGGCTTCCTGGACTCTAATCTTACCGGAAATAAGGATAGTTGAGGAAGAGTCTTAAAGACCTGAGTTCTCTTCTAACTAGATTTCTTAACGCTAAATACTTCAGGAAAACGGACTTTATGAATGCCAGAATTGACTATCGACCTTCTTGGGGCTGGCAGAGTATTTTTTAGGGGAGGAAAATTCTGATTCGTGGCCTTTGTTGGAAAGTGGGTGATGGTAGAGAGATTGATGTCCGGAAAGATCCATGGATTCCAAGGCTTGACTTGTTTAATGTGAGTTCCACACCTCGGCCAGGTTTAGAGAAGGTCGGGGAGACCTAAATCCTAATGGAACTTGGGACATTACACTGCTTAATAACAACTTTAATAGAGAGGACCCAATTGCTATTCAATCCATTTATATCAGAAATTGGGAGAATCAGGATAAGCTCATGTGGTTTTATACAAGAGAAGGCATATACACAATCAAATCAGGTTATAAAGTTGCTATCACTATGCAAAAGGGGAGTCTAGCACTACAAATAATGATTCCTACTGTTGGCTTAAAATATGGAAGCTACGCGACTCGCCAAAAATTAAAGATTTTATCTGGAGAAGTTCAAAAAAAATGAACAACTAAAATGAACGTGATCAGGAGGGGAATGAACATCGGTGGTTTGTGCTCCCTTTGCGGAATTGAAGTTGAAACAACCTCCCACGCTTTCTTCCACTGCCCTTTCAACCGTGCCTTTAGTTTGCTAGTCATCTTCATCTTCTTTTCGAGCTACTAGAGAATTGATATGTTTTCTCGACCTGGAAGGGTATTGTTTCTTCCTTTAAGGGTAAGCAACAAGGGGAGGAAAACCTGCTTGGATGAAAGTCGGGTTTTGGAGGATTTGAAATTCTCGAATGTTTCAATTCAACCCCTCCCTTACCGATAAACATTCTAGATCTCACAAATAAGCAAGCTCTCGAGTTGATCTTAAGCTGGAACAGTAGCGTAATCGATGATGGAAGCCTGGGGTTGGTTTAGAAGCAAAGGGAGGAGATTGACAAGGTTAAATGGAAGTTGTGGACTGATGGGTCTTGGAAAAATGGTTTAAGAGGAGTGGGTTTCATGGTCATTAACAAATATGGACAGGTCACACCGCTGGATGCCAGAAAATCATTGCCTGCAGAGATGCCTTCTCAACAAAGGCACGAGCAGTACACTAGGGTCATAGCAATGGAGGTTTAAGTGAAGGTGAAGAGGTGGATATCTTATGTGACTCGATGGAGCTGGTTCACCTACTCTCTCAGAAGCTTCTAGTCCAAACTTGGGTAGTGACTCTGTAGTCTCAGATATTATAAGTTGGCTTTCTTTCATGTACCTAGAGAACATAGGTGATGTAGCTCATAACTTAGTTACGTTGATGTTTGATGCTAGATGTTGTGTTTGGTTAGATAACCTACCTTTATGGTTATCTGAGATTGTAATATCACACATTATATATCTCTTTAATAATAGTCATTTATTTGGATAAAATTTTTTTTACAGTGGTTAAGTAATTGATCAATATTTAAGTGATCAAATGATATGACAATCATTTATAGGTTAATTTATCAAATTATTTTAATGAATAATAAACATTAACATATAAATTATTAGCACATCACTTGAATTATTTAAAATTTAATAAATTATTTAATCATCTTAAAATTATTCATTTATAGTGTGTTATTTCCTTTGGCAAGTAATGGAAACTTCCACAAATCTACCCATAATATTCTACTTTAGATCTTGACATCTTTTTTTCTTCTTGACCGGATTGCTTACTGGCAGAACTATAATAACTACTTGAGGGGTTCAAGTAGTGATAAACAACTACTTGAACCCTTCAAGTAGCCACTTGGTCATTCAATTGCTTACTTCTTGATCAAAGTCACTATTTGAGCGGTTCAAGTAGTCATGAACAACTACTTGAACCCTTCAAGTAATCACTTTTTCAATGAATTACTTACTGTCAGAATCAAAATGACTACTTAAGATATACAAATAGTCATAAACAACTATGTGAACATTTCAAGTAGTCATCTAGTCATCGAATTACTTACTTCCAGAATCAAAATGACTACTTAAGGGGTTCAAGTAATCATAAATAACTATTTGAACCCTTTAAGTAGTCACATGTTCGCTGGATTGCTTAATGCCTAATCAAAATGACTATTTGAGGGGTTCAAGTAGTCATATACAATTACTTGAACCCTTCAATTAGTCATATGATCATTGGATTGCTCACATAACTTAAATCCATACAAAAAAATAAATAATTAAAAGTATGAGATTTCATAGCTACCATTCATACAACAAAATATCTAATCCAAAACATATCTAAATTCATAGAACTCACAAATATTTTTAAATATGTGACAATTGATGATATGAAGAAGTACTGAATATTCAATATTTCAGGTGTGCCGAATACTTTATCGCTCTGGAAATGGTTAGCTTGTATAATAATGAGTCAATCTATTATGTTGCGTGATAAAAAAAATGATTCTGACATATTGTCATGTCATATGCCTTCTCAATTTTTGTATGGATAGGAAGAAACGAAAATTCAAAAAAATATTTACCAATGCAAAGGTAGGGGTAGATGTCGACAGTGGCATCTTAGAGGTAAATAAGCTACTTTGCATTTTATATCCAGATAGTGATGGTAACAATAAGAACTCTATTGACAATTATGAATATATATTTCTATTTAGTTAGAATGAGTAGGGGTGTTCAAAAACCGTCCAGACCGTTTAGTCTGAACCAGTCCGATCTAAAATTGATCGGTCTGGACAGTTTTTTTATTGTTAATGGTCGGTTAGGTCCTTCTTTTAAAGAGAACTGAAAATTCAGACCGGTCCAGAATTTTTGTTAATTCTGGACCGATCCGACCGGACCAACCGTACAGATACTATATATATATATATAATTTTTTAGGGTTAGGTTATTTCTCAGTCTAGCACCAGACCTAGCCCCTCTCCTTGAAGTTTGAATATGTATGAATGTTAGATATTAGTACTTTAAACTTTGAATATTTTTAAATGTTGAATATTAGTACTTTGATGTTTTGATATGTTTAGATATGGTAAACTCTTAGTCAAAATTTGTCGTTATTGTTAAATAATATATTTATTGTAAAACAAGTATTTAGTCAGTTAAATCCGTCCGAACCGACCGTTGAATTTCGGTCTGGTCGGTCCAGGTTTTTTCTAGATTTTTGGTCTGTTCGGTCCTCCGTATAGGAGGACCGTGATTTTTGGTCTGGTCTTATTTTTCTCCGAAAGTCCGACCAGACCGGCCGTTGAACACCCCTAAAAATGAGGATTATAGGTTATAAGTAGGTAACAGTTCACCTCTTAATGAAGTCTCTTCCAACATCTCCCTTTTACTCAAATTTGACCCTTACTCAATTTATGAAATTGATTGGCCGTTTAAGACATATATTGTAAATTAAAAAGAATTATTCTATTTTACTAATAAGTTTGTTGCAGGAAATATAATTTTGTCCATGTAAAGGAATTTCTTCCTCTACCGTATTTTGGGAATAGAATGTATTGAATAATTTTGAAAATTGAAAGAGAGAAGAGAGAGAAGTAAGAAGATTGTTTGTGTTGATTAGAATTGGTCTTTCTTCGGTACATATGATGGTTTTTTAGGCCTTTACCTCCATGGCTATTTACAACCGTTTAATGAGTTATAATGGATATTTAATATGATTATAGCCATTGATCAACTCACAAAAATGGGAGTAACTGCCACTATCTAATTCGATTCTCTTTTAACTGCCACATCATATTTGTTGATTTTGTCTTCCTTACTTTTCCTCCATGTTGTCTTCTTTAGTCTTCTTTCCACCACGTTGGCTATCCATTTCCATATCGCTCAACCAACCTCGTTGATTTTAGCCTGTTTTGTATCTCAGTTTTAAGTCGTTAATGCAAAACACTAAAACCTTAATCTATCATTTATTGGCGACTAATGACGTCATGATTCTCATTATTACTTTTTTGGTCTGCACCGTTTCATTTTTCTTTACACCATCACGGGCTTTCTTTAACGAAAAGAGACGTCTCCACCCGTTCGGTTTCCACTTATGCTTCTCCTAATGTCATTTAAGCCACGTGTTTGTGTACATTCTTTTTTGCTTCTGAGCGTCGCGTCTATTTCTGACAGTTATTACTTTTACCTTTCAAGTCCATTGTTTGACGTCCGCTGGAGGTGTTATTTAAAGACTTTTTACCCTATTTCCTTCTCGCGCGAACTTCCATTCAGTAAGTTCTTCTTCTTCTTCAGTAAGTTCTTCTTCTTCTTCTTCTTCTTCTTCTTCTTCTTCTTCTTCTTCTTCATTCTCAAGCTTCTTCAATAACTTTCTCTCCCACTTTCCCTAGGATCAGGAATAGAGATGAGTTCAACCGGTTCATTTCTCATTACCATAATGCTTTTCCTGACAAGGTTGACTATTCTTACTTTAATGATGAACTTGATAGTCCTTCTTCTTACCCTAGTATCCTGAACTTTAGGACAATGTCCATAGCTTTAAGTTTTTGGTTTCCTATTTCTCCTCTTTTCCAGTAATTTTTCATTACCATGACCTTGCCCCTGCTCAATTCACCCCAAACACGTATATGATTATAATGGGTTATGAGTCTCTAAACCGTATATTTGGTTTAGATTTATGTTTAAATGAATTCTGTCTCCCATACTCCCTTAGGGAGAAGAATGGCCAAAACTACGTTACCCTACGCAATGGTCTTACCGATGGTTCACTGATACTGGGCTTGCTAAGGGTGACAAGTGATGGAGCGCCGAGGCGTTTCAAGTCTCTGGTGACTGTAGAGGTGGCAATCAGTCCTACATGCCAACCAATGGAAGTCATTTGGTGAGTGACGATGCCCCTCTCCATTTTCTTTTTTCTTTTATTTGTTTCTTTCTTTTATACTACTAAAAGTTTATTTTTCTTCTTTTTTGCAGACAAGAGAAATAATGTCCGTCCATTCGAGACTCTCGACGATCGTGCTAAGATCACAGTCGCCTACAGTGTTCGTACTCGTTACTCGCAGTGGCTACTTGACCCTGAGCGTGAACTTACTCACTTTTTCATCCTCCTCCTAGACCTTTAGCTCTGCCCGTTGTCATTCAAAGGAAATCTTCTTTACCTTCTTCTTCTTCTAGCTCTTCATCCTCCACTTCTCTCTCTACCAGAGAAGCTTTTAGCGATATGAGACCCATTCATCTTTCTCTAAGCCATCCATCTTTCTCAAGGCTAGTTATTGAGCCATTTCCCTCAGTTTCTCAAGAGGGGACTTCTCCTATTCGTCCTTCCTTCCATACTTCTTCTCCTTTGTCTATTCCGGCTATCATGCGTCCTGATCAGCCTAGTACTTCTTAACCTATTCCATTTATTTTGGTTGGACCTTCGTCCTCAGATTTCAGGTTGGGAGCTTTCAAGACTACCTAACTCTGGTCCCTTTTTACATCGGGCTCTAGCCCAAGGATTCCTTTTGAGGTGAACTTTCTGATGGATTGTGAGACGTCTCATAATATCATGAGCCATTTGCAATGCTCTTTCAATGATTATTAGTTGGCGTAAGAATAACTCAAGGCCCTTCAGAAAGGGATCAACCATTGTCTTCTTCAAGTAATTATTATTTTTTTCATAACTTTTGTTTTGTCATTACAATCATTTTCATTTTCTAACTTATGGATTTCATCTTCCTTTCAGACAACTCTTTACCACAAAACTTTAGCCGCCAAAGTTAACAATATTGGTGGAAAGACGATTAGGCACGAGCAAGAAGTGTCTAACCTTAAGCGTCAATTGACCATCAAGAATGTGGAGCTTGGCGAGTTGAAGAGTGAGGCTGAAGCAGCGAGGCTCTTGATTGAAGAGTTACGAGTTGAAGCAAAAAAACGTACTCAGGAATTTGTTTGCAAGGTTTTCGAGTGATTTGAGGCTTTGATTGTTGAAGATATGAAGAAGAAGGAAGAAGAAGCCTACGAGCTTTATACTGCTCAGTTCAAGCTACTAGAGAAGGATGCTTACACCATCGGCTACCTCGATGGTGTCTCTCGGGCACATCCCCAATTTGAAATGACTGAGGAAATTCCTCCTCCAACTAAAGAGAATGCTGAAGGGAATGCTTCTGCTCCAGAACTAACTATTGAAGTTGTCACCAAAGAAGTTTTTTTCTAAAATGACACGGAAGCAATATTACTCGACGGCAGAGCATATTTAACTTGATTAGCTTTTCTTTTGTAATTGCTTTTATGTTTACTTTCCTGTACTCTTCTTCTTCTTATTTTTTATTATGAATGAAATGTCTTCATTTCACCTGTAAGCTTCGAGTGTCATTTTTCTTTCTCAACAACTTTCATTTGACCCTTTGGATGCGCTTAAAATTTTTTCTTTAATTTCTTGCCCTGAATATTCACTTAGCATACTTATAAGATTTTTAATATTTACCTTAAGCGGCTGCTCGGCACACTTAGGTATTTTCTTTGAATTTTTTTCTTAAGAGGCCGCTTGGTGCACTTAGGCATTTCTTTTAAATTTTTGCCTTAAGTAGCCGCTTGGCACGTTTAGGCATTTTCTTTTATTTTTTGCCTTAAGCGGTCGCTTGACACACTTAGGCATTTTCTTTGATTTTTTGTCTTAAGCGGCCGTTTGGCGTAGTTAGGTATTTTCTTTTGATATTTTACCTTAAGCGACCGTTTGACAATTTAGGCATTTTCTTTGATTTTCTGTTTTAAGCGGCCGCTTGACACACTTAGGCATTTTCTTTTGATTTTTGGCCTTAAGCTACTGCTTGGCACACTAAGGCATTTTCTTTGATTTTCTACCTTAAGCTGCTGTTTGGCACACTAACGCATTTTCTTGAAATTTCTACCCTAAGTGGCCGCTTGACACACTTAGGAATTCTTTTTCCCTAAGCAGTCGCTTGGCACACTTAGGCACTTTCTTTGATTTTCTGTCATAAACGGCCACTTGTCACACTTAGACATTTTTCTTTGAGTTTTTAAGCAGCCGCTTGACATACTTAGGCATTTTCTTTATTTTCTGCCTTAAGTGGCCGCTTAGCACACTTAGGCATTTTATTTGAATTTTTTTCCCTAAGCGGCCACTTGGCACACTTAGGCATTTTCTTTTGATTTTTTTTATCTTGAGAGATCACTTGGCACACTTAGGCATTTTCTTTGAATTTTTTCTTAAGCGGCAGCTTCACACACCTAGGCGTTTTCATTGAATTTTACGCACTCCCTCTTTAGAGATTCAGGCTTTCGTGATCACAAGAAATAAATAAATGGAAACTTGAAGACACAGATTTACTTGGAAAATCCTTTAACATGGAAAAATCACAGAGTAAAAATATTCTTATTAAATAATGAAAGGAAAATGGGTGCATACATAATATTTTCTCGGGGGTAGAGAATTCCACGGCTTTGGAAGATCCGCACCTTCATAATTGGTCAGCCAATATGATCATTTGCCTCCCACTACTTTTATGACATACAACCCATCCCAGTTTGGTCCCATCTTTCCTTCATCCATTTGCATGATTCTTTTAAGTACTAACTCACTCGGTTGAAAACCCCTTTCCTTTACGCATTTGAGAAATAAGATTGTATGCGCTAGTTATAACTTCACAGTCTAATGAGGGTTGTTTCCCTATTTTCTTTCAACAGGTCTAACTGCTTTTCCAAAACCCAGGAGTTTTCTTCCTAACTGATTTTTGATGTTGAGATTGGACACCCAACTTCTACTGGAATGATTGCTTCTTCCTCGAATGCTAAATAGAATGTGGTTTGTCGAGTTGGCTCTCGTGAAATTATGCATTAAGCATAAAGAACCGAAGGCAGTTCTTCAACCCGTTTCCCTGTTCCCACTTCCAATATTTTCTTCAATCCTTCTAGGATAGTTCAGTTTGACCTTTCTACTTGATCATTTCCTTCCAGATAATATGGAGTTGAGTGTAAGGCTTTGATCCACAACCCTTCATAGAAACTCTTGATGGTTTTCATGGTGAATTACAACCCGTTATCATAGATTGTGATTTTTGGAATTCTATATCTACATGTAGTATTTCCTTCCAAAGAAAGCTCCTAACCTCCTCTTCTCGTATCCTTGCAAGTGCCATTGCTTCTATCCATTTTGTAAATTAGTTCGTTGCTACAAGTAATAATTTTTCTTAGCTAGCGCCATGGGAAATGGTCCCACTATATCAACCCCTCACTACATGAACGGCCAGGGGCTAACCAAAGTTTGTAGTGATTCTGGAGACATTCGAGGGATGGGTGCAAAGCTTTGGCATTTGTCACACTTTTTTGCGTATTGCTTCGTGTCTGCTTGCATTTTGGCCCAATAGTATCCTTCATTCAAAACCTTGTGCATTAAGGTGCTTCCTCCTATATGGCTCCAACAGATCCCTTCATGGACCTCTGCCAGAACATATTTGGCTTTTGTTGGGTTGAGGCACTTTAAATAAGGCCCTGAAAAATATCTTCTATAGAGATTACAATTGATCTGAGTTTATCTAGCAGCTTGTTGGTTTAGCTTTCGTGCCTCTAATCTATCTTCTCGAAGCTTGCCGCTTTGTAAATATTGAATGATTAGATCCATCCAACTAGGTTCTACGGGTTCTGTATTGTGAATAGCTATTTGAGTTTCTATGCTTGGGAACTCTAAGAATTCGACAAGGATATTTCTTCTTCCATGATTGTTGATGGATGATCCCAGAGTTGCTAGAGCATCCGAATGTGATTTTTCCCCTCTTGGAATTTTTTTATGTGATATTCCCTCAATTGCTCTAATAGTTGGTTAGCCACTAATTATGAATGGAGGTATTTCGACATTCTTTCATCTTTAGTGGGTATGTTCCTGCAATTTGGTTAGCCACTAATTATGAATCACAATATATATTTATCTTTCTTACCCCAAATTCCTTTGCGATGCAGATTCCAACTAGTAGTGCTTCATATTCCGCTTCATTGTTCGATATGTTAAAGTTAAATGATAGAGCTTATTCTATGATTTCTCCATGTGGGGTTCAAATTACTGCACCTGCTCCTGATCCTTTCTAATTGGATACTCCATCCACGTATAATTCCCATTCAGTCGTCTGTAGGATTGACTTTGGTAATGCCTTCACTTTGTCCCGTTGTGAACTCAGCGATGAAATCCGCCAACACACTTGCAACCTCACTACAGTTCTTTGGACAAGCTCCACTTCCCACTTGGCCAAGCTCGATTGGCCTCTTGTCCAATCTACCTATTAGATCTGGTGAATGTAGAACACTTCAGATTGAGAACTCGGTTGGTACAATTATTTTGTGTGCCTGAAAATATGGTTTCAGTTTATGTGACGCCATGATTAGAGCCATGACAGTCTTATCAATTTTCTTATATATGCCTTCCACTTCCGTTAGGCTTTTACTGATGAAATATACTGGCTTCTATGATTTTCATTCTTCTCTGACTAAAGCTGCACTAACTACTGCCTCTAAAACCGTAAAGTACAAATACAACTAATCACTTGGCTCTTGTTTTGACAGAATTCGTGGCAATGCCAAATATTCTTTGACTTTTGGAAGGCCACTTTCCAATCTTCATCCCATCTTGGAAGGTCGATCGCTGCTCGATTACCTGTCAGGCTTTGTAGGTCCTTTAGGGTTGTTCGAGTCTTCATTTATGTGATTATCTTCACTTGGTTAGGGTTAACCTATATTCCCCTTTTTATAACCATGTGCCCGAGGAACATTCCTACTTTAAGTATGAAAGTACATTTTTCTAAGTCCAGCTTCATACTGTATTTCTGTAATTTTGATAAGGCTTCTTCCAAATGCTTGATATGATCTTGGCAGTTAATTGACTTAATCAAAATGTTGTCCATGTAAATCTTCATCGTGTGCCCAATCTTGTTCTTGAGTATATGATACACCAGGAATTAGTATCTAGCTAATGCATTCTTCAATCCGAAAAGCATCACTGTCATGATCAGTTATAAATGACGTCTTCTCGTGGTCAGACTGGTACATCTTCACTTGGTTGTATCTGAAAAATGCATCCATGAAGCCCAATTACTCATGCCCCATTGTTGCATCAATCATTTGATCGATTCGTGGGAGTGGATAATCATCTTTTGGGCACGCCTTGTTGAGATCTGTGAAATCTACACAAACCCTCCATTTTCCATTCTTTTTCTTCTTCACCAATACCACATTAGATAGCCATTCTAGATACTTGACTTCTCTGATGAAACCCGCTTTTGTTAGTCGGTCAACTTTTTCCTTGATTGCTTTATTTCTTTCTTTCTGGGGTGAAGGTCTGTCTCTTCTACTTCACGATCCTGACTCGTGGATCTATTTTCAAGCCGTGACATATAATTTCTTTGCTTATTCCTAGCATGTCCATTGGGTTTCTATGGATACATCTTCATTTACTTTTAAGAAATTAATAAACTCATGTCGCTCTTGTAGGTCCAACGTCGATCCTATCTTGGTTGCTTTATACCTCCATTGAGCTTTATTTCTACTAATTTCTTGGCAGTTTTATATCGTGGTCCCTCATCTTCAGTCAAGTTGTTTAGCTGCTCTAGTAGCTATTGTTGTTGACCGGTTTGGTGCTTTCCTGTTGAGATTGACGCTTTTCTTGCGGCGTCTAAAGCTGTAACTGTGCAACATCAGATAACGACTTGGTCTCCTTTGATTGTTTATGTTCCATCTAGACTTGGATATTTCAATGTTTGATGGTATGATGATGGAATGGCTTTCATCTTAAGCCACCATGCCCCACCTAGTATGGCATTGTATAGAGATGACATATTTATGACCACAAATTCCTTTAAGGGATTGAATGGTTCTATCAGAACTAGGAGAAAAAGTGTCCCTTTAGAGTATTTTACTTCTCCATTGAATCCTACCAACGACTGCCCCAGGTTTTGTAGCTTTTTTTTCTTCTACTCACATCTTGTCCATGGTTGATCACCACATGACATTTGGTCACCACCGTTATCTACCTATACCCTTCTCAATAACCAATTTCCCACCTGGATGGAAATCACTAACGCGCCGTTGTCATTTTCAGTGACTTACAAGTCTTCCTTGTTGTTGAATGTTATGGTAGCTTCTTCAGAACATTTCTCCTCTTCTTCAGCCATTACGGTCACCTTTTTGCAGTATTACTTCCTTTTCTTTATGACTAGCTTCTTCTAATTTTGTCAGAGCTTTAATTGTGTCGATGATGCTTAGCGGCTCTATGGATTTTCTTTGTTCTATTTCTCTTTCTGCTTGCCTATGTCTGGCTTAGCGATGTATTATTGGAGATGACCTTTGTTGATGAGTTTTTTGATGTAATCCTTCAGTTGATAACAATATTTCACCATATGCCCGTTATTTTTGTGAAATAAGAAATATCTATGCTTGTCTTTCTCTGCTAGTTCCTTCTTAATTGGTGGCATCTTCAGCCATGACTCGTCCTTTATGGCCCACAAGATTTGATTCAATTGAATGGTGAGTGGAATTTAAGTTTTCTCTCCAGGGACGAACCATTTAGACCCCCTTGGTCTCTTATCTTGTCCGCCTTCCTCACGTTTGTCTTTGCCCCTAAGTGTCTCACTTTTTCTTTTGGCATTGCTGCTAGAGGCTGCTGCTAGCTTTTCTAATAATCGTATCATACTTCTTCTTTCTTCTACAAGATTTATTTAAGTTTGGGTCTTAAGGAACGTTTCCGTCATCGTGAGAGGTTTTTCCTTGTAGCGTATGTAGAGTTGTATTCCAGTTCACCAACTCTATGATTCTAGCTAAAATTGTTTCGAGAATGGAAAGTACATTGTGGTTCCTTTTCTCATGATGATTTTGTGGATCGTTTATGCTCTCAGTGTTACGAGCACCACTTGATCTTGTTCTCGACATCCTTGATGTTTCTTCTTGAAAGTCTTTTTTCCTTGAGCTTTCTTTCAACTTTCAACGAGAGCACCAATTTGTAAAGGAATTTCTTCCTCTACCGTATTCTAAGAACATAGTGTATAAAAGAATTTCAAGAATTAAAAGAGAAAAGAGAGAGAATAAAGTAGATTGTTTGTATTGATTTGAATTGGTCTTTCTTCGATACATATGGAGGCTTTTATGGGTCTTTTCCACCATGGCCGTTTACAACCGTTTAATAAGATATCATGAATATTTAATATGATCATGACCGTTGGTCAAATTATGGAAGCAGAGTAATTTTCGCTATGTGATTCGATTCTCTTTTGACTGCCACATGATATTTGTTGATTTTGTCTTTCTTAATATTCCTCCACGTTGTCTTCTTTAGTCTTCTTTCTGCCACATTAGCGATCCACTTCCGTATCACTCAACCAAACCCGTAAATCTAAGAAACTCAAATAGTTTAAAGTCATTTCTATTACATTTTGTGCTAGTAGTTGGATATAGAAAGGAACGAAGAGAAAGTAAATATTGGATTATTAAAAATTTGTATGGAGAAAATCTGTGGTGATGGAGCATACGAAATTATCTCCAAAACTATAATCAACACTAGAAATTGGCCTAGGAAGTTATTCAATTTTCATTATATCCATACATATTTTGATTTATAAATTGAAGAAATGAAGCCTATTCTAGGAAATAATTTCTTTTGCAACAAAAAATAACTAAGAAATATCTTATGATCAAGCAACAAATAACAAAAAGTTGACTCAGCACTCTTATAATAGACTTCATTTAAAGTATATTATGAATAGAAATTCGTATGTATGTAATGGATATTCAATCAACTCCTTGATTTGTTTCTAGAGTTCATATTTTTGGAGATATGAACGTACCCTCTATCTAGTGATGATAAGTGGGCTGGTTAGTCCGGTTAAAATTTGGGCCTGGATCACGAAACCGGTCGGACCGGCCTATTAAAATCAGGGCATGGACCGGCCCGCAGATGTATAGTACAAGACCGGTTAAGGCTCATGGGCCAAGTCCAGTCCCTCACGGGCCTTGCACTTTGGCCATACAGCCCGACCCGGACCAAACCGGATATAAGGCCCGGCCTATGACCATATAGCCTGACCCAGAAAAATTAAAAATGATTGGCTTAATATTCCTAATATTTTTTTTTAAAAATATTGGCTTAATAATCCCAATAATTTTTATTTTGCTACTGCTATGGATCTTAGGATAAAATTAGTTGGAGTTGAATTTTTATTGATTAAATTTCTGAGAGTTTAAGAGTTCCTCTCCTGTAGATATTAAAGATCTAACTTCACAATTAAATTCATTTTATTCACTATATGAATCAAAATAGAAAAATGATGATAGTAATATTATTGATGGTCGTAGTTCATCTACACAAGTATTAAGAAAAAAGAGATAGATTAGCTCCTGACATTTAGAAGCCCTCATTTGTGTAAAGGATTAGGCTAATGAAAAAAAAAAAGACAATAACGATAAAATAGAGTCCTTCAAGATTTTTAAGATTTAGATGTTAATGAACATGAATTATAGATGAGTTATTATTTATTTAGTATATTTTGAATAATTTACATGTAACTTTTGAGATTATTGTAAGTGATTGATAGATAGGAAATTATTCAAAGATTATATAACATGATTTCTATTTAACTTAGTGGTATTCATTTACATTTCCTAAAGGAAGGGGCACAGTTAGGTTCGATTCTAACTGGATGGGTCCGTTAGTCAGCCCGACCCGGTCCATTCCAAGCCCGACCCATAAGATTACATGTTAGTTCAACGGTTCATACCGAGTCCCCAACATATCCCATGGGCCGGTCAGGGACCAGTTGCCACCCCTACCTCTATCTGTCCCAGATTTCTGCATGAGTTTTAATAATCCAATATTACTCTTTTCAATCCTTTCCACATCCAACTACTAGCACAAAGGGTAACCGGACAAAGTCCAAACTATTTCTTGGACTACAATATATTTCCAGTGACAAACAAATTAATAAAAGAAAAAAATATTGAATTTAGGATAATGTTGTATCCAATCAATCAATTTCATGAGTTCTGTCATGTCAAATTTGAATAACAAGATAAGTTAAGTTGACGCAATCGATTAAACCCCACACTCATATCTTAAAAATTATGAGTTCGAATCATCTTTCCATATTGGCTTTAAAATTTATAATATAATTTAATAAAAACAAATTTGAACAACAAAAAAATTTGGGGCGAGACACTTCAGTAAGTTGTGGATTGTATAATGCAAACTAATTTAATGACCTGCTTGGTGCACTGATAACGTCCCACTCCCACTTCTATGTCGGTAAATGTTTTCTTTCACTTGATGTTTCTTTTTCTCCATGCAAGACTCGGTGGCCATATGACATAACAACCTATCAAATCCATTTTCTATTCGTCTCGGAACATGGTAGCCGAGTTAGGTTGACTCCACTTAAACTCATAACTTAAATTTTTAAGTTGTAATATTTAAGTTTAACTTTAATCTATAAGTTAAAATGTGTTTAACTTAACTTTTTATAATTAACTTTAAGTTATAACTTATTTTAAATTGATGTTTGGCAAATAAGTGAACACGAGTCAAAATGGGCCCGGGACGTGGGTCGGGTCCTGGCCTCATGTCCCCGACTTGGCCCAGTCATTGTCCCAGACCCAGCCCGGCCTATGTTCCTGACGTGATTCTTAGATCTGTGACCCCGTCCTGACCCGTGGCCCACCCGTCCGGTTCCCTAACCCGACTCCCCGACTTTCACCGCGTCCCGACCTGACTCGTCCCCGAACTGTTCTGACCCGTGACCCATCAGAACCTGTGTCCCACTCGTATCTGACATGTCCTGACTCGACATGACCCGACCCGACTTAACTCTCTGACCAGTGACTTCAACCGGACCCGTGTCCAACCCGATCCCACTCCATGGCCAGACCTCTCGACCCCGTGTAACCGACCTTACTCCCCAACCTAGCCTTCTTGATCCCATGTCCTCGACTCGTGACTACGAACCGACCTATGACCTGGAGCTGAACTCCTAGCCTCGTGTCCCCGAACTCCTGGCCTCGTGTCCTCAAACTGACCTGACCTATGTTCCCGACCCGATTCCCCTATCCGTGACTCGTCCCCACCCTGGCCCACCCGAACCTGGCTCCTCAACCCGACCCAACCTGACTCACTAACTTGTGACCCAGTCCAGACCCGACCCATTCCGACCTATGACCCGCCTAGACTCGTTTCCTACCCGAACCTGACTCCCTAACCTGATCCGTTTTGACCCAACTCACCCTGTGTTCTCAACACGACTCTCCGACCCATCCCGACTTGAACCCGACTCCCTAACCCAACCTGACTCGGCTCCCCCGACCTGCATCCCTGACCCGACCTGTGAACTCGATCCGACCCATATCTCTGACAAGTGGCCTAGACCTAAACTCCTGACCTCGTGTCCCCAACCCAACCCAACCCAGCCTGTGTTCCATCCTAACACCCCGACCCATCCCAACCCATGACCTTGTCCCGACCCCTGTCCCACCTGAAACCAGCTCCCAACTTGACCCGATTATCTGACCTGTGACCCCGACCCAAACTTCTAACATCGTTCCCCTGACCCAACCTGACCTATGTTCCCGATACGACTCCCAACCCAACCTGACCTATGTTCCCGATACGACTCCCAACCCATCCTGACTCGTGAACCATCCTGACCTATGTCCCACCCAAACCTGACTCCCCAACTCGACCCCACCTACCCGTTTTGTGCTTCGAGCTGACCCGTGTCTCTGACCTATTCTAACTCATGTCCCATCCAAACTCGGCTCCTGAAACAGACCTGACACGATCCATGTCTCTGACCTGACATGTGAACTCGTTCGACCTATTTCACTGATTCGACCCAAACTATCGACCTCGTGTCCGATCCGACATGTGTTTCTGACTCGGCTCCCTGACCCGTGTCCCACCCGACCCCTATCTCCCTATCTCGGCTCCCTGACATGTCCTGACCCTACTCCATGGCCCATCCTAACCCAACTTGTGACCCCGACCCGAACTCCTAACCTCATGAAAGGCATCATCAAAAGAATCAGTGATTGCATCAATGCCACTACTCCAGTTCAAAGCATCACCGTTTCTTTCCCATTTCATAGATTTTGTCTTGAAGAAGAGATGTATGTGTGTGTAGCATTTAAAAAAGATGAGGGTAATTTTAGATATGTGAAAAAATTAAAAGGATTTTAATTTAAAAAGTTAGATTAGTTTAGTTTAAAGCTTATTAGCTTTTTAGCTTAAATAAGCTACTAGCTTATTTCAATAAGCTGTGTCAAATGTTATCTTAAAAATAAACTATTTACTTATTTAAGCTATAAGTCATAAACTCTAGTTTATAAGTTGAGTCAAATAGACCTATAATCGACTAATTGTTGAGGTACAAACTCGATGTGCTCACTATCTTCAAAGTGTTAACAGATGTTACACAATGCTCTGAAGGTAGCTATAGTAACCATAGCCGAGCAGCTTGCCAAACTAATAAATTGTGAATTTTTTTAAATATGGAGCAACTTAATCAAAGTCATAAATTTACAAACTTTTTAAATGAAAATGTATATGAAATATATAAGTTACTCATATTTCATAAACAGAAAATATATAATTTTACATACATAAGAGAAAAACATGAAAACAAATCAAATATTTTCTACCAAGCAAAATATTTACGCATTTGATTTCTAGTATAACTTATTTTTTAGTCTATTTGATATTGTTTGGCTGTCAGTATTGGAAAGTACTAAAAGGCTAGATAATACTATTTTAGTATCGTCTCGTGTTTGGCATGATATTCTGTGTGGATTAGCTAATACGGTCAGACAAAATAGTACTTCTGTCATTGTATTAACTAATATGGTTCTGATCACTGAGACTCGGTAGAACTAAAAGTAAAAAAAAATATTTCAAATATGCCTGTTAATAAAACTAAAAGAATTTTTTATTTTTTAAATTTTAATGTGATGACATCATACTAGAATTTTTAGGGGATAGATTCATTTATCACATATTTATTTAATATTCATATTTTATTTAATAATTAAATGTATCTACTAATGTTGTAGAATGTAATGTCTACCCAAAAATATAAAATATTTGTTAAGATCTAAAATATAAAGTAACATGTAGCTTCAAGAATAAATTATGAAAGATAATTTTACGATCCAGTACTATCATGTACCAAACAGTGCACAAGTTGTATAATTTTTTAACTGATACAACATCATCAAATATTGGACTGCACTATTTTATCCAGAACAATACAATACAGTCCAATCTGATAGATGTTATATAGTACTATGCTCGTGTGGCAGTCAGTATAGTATTAAATAGTACTGTTCTAAATCTATCAGACTAGACTATACGGTATTATATTGGACTAAATAGTATTATCCAGTGTTTGATGTTAGTTAAAAACATGTCTTAGTTATATATTATTGGGAAGTTGATAGTGTTAAATTATTAAGATGTTTGTTATCTTTTAAAATAACTATTCATATCTAAATAGAAAGGCCAGAATGAAACCAAATTAAAACTAGTTCACATCTTTAATGAAGAAAGAAAGAAAAACCAAATCAAATGAAACACATTTTCAATTTTCATCAATCCAACCCACTGACACAAAACCAAAGCAACACAAAAAACTCATTTCCACCATCTCCATATTTTTCTCCTTAATTTAGAACCATTGAACCATCACGACCACCCTGTCAAAACCTTCATCTTCCACAACCCTCATGCGTTCCTCAATTTCTCCTGCAAATACTCATCATCATCATCACCATACAAATCACCCAGTTCCTGCCCTTAAACAATGGCAAGGCTCTCAGTTACTTTCCTTTTATCTCTGTTTACAATTATCTAAACCCCCAAAAAGTGAACACCGAACCAAAATGACGCGAAGTCGGATTTCAGAGCAAAGAAACCTAGAGATTCAGGGATTTAATTTTTCGAAGGTTCAAAGATTTTTCAGAAATTTAGAGATCCAAATACCTAAATCAGAGAAGAAAGAGAAGAGGAGGAGGAGGAGAGGAGGAGGAGAAGAAGAAAGAGAAAAGTAGAAGGAAGAGAAGAGAAGCCGGTGGTCTCGGCGCGGTATGGTGGATGAACTCGCTGGGGTGTGAGCTTCAAACTTTTCTGGAGCTTTGTTTCTCGTTTGTCCCGTTTCGTCCCTCCTATTTGGAGAGGACTAATTAATCCAGTCACCGTGGGATTATCAGTTAGAAATATAATTATCAATTAGGAAATACCGTTAAATCATACAATTCTCAATTAGGAAATACTGTTAAATCATACAACACAATATACAATGATAATAAATTTATCTAGCAAAAAGGTTTAGAAAAATCTCTTATTTGTCGGATTCAGTCACGCAGCACACTTTTCTAAAAAACGATACATCCTCTTTTGCATTGGGTTGAATGATCATTCCTCTCTCAAGATACAATAACCCTCCAAAAACTCTTGTGTGCAGTTAAGATCTTTTAAGAGCTCTTATGTGCAACTAAAATTCTCCCACAAACCCACAATTTTTGTAATGTAAAAGGAAAGCTCTATATTGGAAAAAAAAATTATTTCTGGCCGGTTTTTCACAATAGAAAGCCATTGTTCTATGGATTTCTCTAATGAACAAAATCACTTCTCTTTTGTACGTTGGTGCTAGATCGACTAGTTTTTTTTTAAAGCTAAGGAGTGTAGACTTAGTCTACCACTCCAATTTCTTATCCATTTCTCCTTTGATATGGAAGTGGATGGGTAGTTAAAGATATCGTGGAGAGTGGTTCCGTACCACTATCCACTAATATCTAATATATTTTTTTACTTTAAATTATCTAAAACAATCTCCTACATAATTGAAAATTAAAAAAATATACTTACATATATAATTACATATATACATTCAATCATCTTTACTATACAATGTGTATAGATAACTTCCGGGTCTGAACCTATACTTAGTGTTAGTAAATATTCATCTGAATGAACCTTTGTGAACTAAGTCCTTTAGCCAAACTTCTACTTACCACACATATAGTACGAGCAATTGCATTAGGTTCTAGTCTGTTTTGCGCGATTAACGATCATGCGCACGTATCTTGTTTCATGAGTATTTCTAGGGAGTAGCCCAACTTCCCACAGTAGCAACCTCACTACAATACTCACTTAGGTGAAACCTCCAAGGGTGATCTGTGATAAACACCATGCAATATCCATGCCTTGGTTTCATTAAGAATTATATTCTTCCTTAACTATCACAGTCATAAGCACTATCACCATAGCAATGAGACTAGGAAATACTCCTTAGTATATAAACATAGTGCTCTTCCAGCCACACTTATGTTGGGATCTCTAAACACAAATGTTGGGTGTCCATTATGGTGAATATCTTATAGGCTTCAGTCTCATTCCCCTCGATGATTCAATTATTCTTCCCCGCGGTACGCCATCGTAAGTGGATATGTAATGTTCAGCTCAAATATGACAAAATCAAGAGAAATCACACCATGAGATAACAATTGCTTAATAGAATTATGTCTAATTCTAATATGTCTGCTGTTCTCATTGTAGTTTTTACTATTAGAATTTGCTACAATAGCTTGGCTATTATAATGTATTGCATAGCATGGGCAGGTTTAGGTAACACATGAATGTTAGCAGATAAACTTCTTAACCATTCAACTTCATTATAGGTTAAGTCGAAAGCAATAAATTCAGCTTCCATGGTGGATCTAGATATAAGAGTTTGTTTTGTAGATTTCCATGCTATTGCACCTCTACCCAAAAGTAAAAATATAACCACTAGTGGGCTTAGTTTCATCTAAATCTGAGATCTAGTTTGCATCACTAAATCATTCTAATAGAGTTGGAAAGCTAGTATACTGAATCTCATAATTAAGTTTACCTTTAATATATTTAAATATTCTTTCAATGGCAATCCAATGTTCATTACAAGGGTTACTAGTATATCTACTTAATCTGTTTACACTAAAAGCTATATCAGGCCTAGTATAATTTGTTAGATACATCAAAGATCTAATTATTTGAGCATATTTATGTTGAGAAATTGTTAGATAAAGAGCGCATGGGTCAATTTACAGATGGTGATTATGATCCAATTTCACCAAACGACGTGCTCTCACAAGTATTGGGTCTAGAGCATCCTAGATGAGTGCGTTCATTAGGATTCGGGGTAACTCCATCTCAAGTGTTCTCGTATTATCGTGGGGAATCATCCACACAAGATTCTACCTGTTTATCAACTGAGCTAGAATCTCAACGTGCACAAGTAGCTGAGTTGGAGGCTCAATGCGCACGAGTGCCTCATTTAGAGGCTGAATGTTTAAAGATGCGTGAGAAATATGTCCAGGTGCAGGCTGAATGTTCAAAGATACGCTCCCAGCTAAGCTTAATTATGAACTTTATGCAAGACCCTCGTAAAGACTAGGGTAGCCTTTTGTTGTTTAACGTTATTTATTACTAATGAAATATTTTGTTATTTGAAATTTTAATACTTTGAACTCATTGGATAATTTGTATTGATAATCTATTATATTTTAGACATCTTAATATTTAATGCTTTTATTATGCGCTCTGTAAATATATAGAATGATAGTGCTCTGACTATTGTGAAAATATATACCATGTTAAAATTGTGTTAATATGCAGGAATTTTTGGGAATAAGCAGAAATAGGAAGGAGGTTGTGAAAGTAGTATTTTTTGTGACGGTTTAAGACATGTCGTAAAAAATTGGCCGAGGATAAATTAGCGACTGTTTTAAAACCGTCGCAATTATACACCTTATTTGGTGACAGTTTGAGAACCGTTGTTTAGAGAAATTGCAACGGTTTTATAACCGTCGCGGTAGATTCTATTTCGCAATGGTTTGAAACCGTCACGAAAGAAAAAATAACCATCATTTTAGGTCGCGACGATCCTCTGACGATTGTCAAAATCGTCGGTGATTCAATCCCGACAGCGACGATCTCAACGGTTTTTTAACCGTCACCGTATCTCTTCCGACGGTTAAAAACCACGTCGTAGACTCTATTAACCGTCGCGGTAGATGTATCTTCTTGTAGTGATTTAACCTATTTTCTTTTGTTCAGTTGGATACTCATCAACATATACCGATTTTTCTATGAGAATTTGTGAAATCTTCACAAATATTTTGTGAATCTGATATTGTTTTTATCCCAAGTCAAGGTTAAAACATTTGTTAGAAATTTTACAATCGAGTGTTGAAGACGTTTTGAAATTCTATCTAGCCATTTTGTGGCATGAAGTGAAGTTATACTCGGTATTTATCATATTTGGTAGACATCTAACTTCTCTACTTGATTTGAAAATTTATATTTTCCTTTCCATTCTCCTTTATATTGTTTTATATTGCACTCCTACCATTCAAACCAGCTTATATATTGAGTTCTTCAGATTTGGGATAAGAGTTGTATCTGAAATGATTACCAGAGGAGAAGATAACAACCAAAATGACGGTGATTGATTTGTTCATTCATTAGAAGAGAAAACTTAAATAATGGGATTAATATGCATTATATTGTATATATTAAGAAGAGGTGCTGACTTAATTTTTTGTACATACATTTAAGATATTTTGATAATTGTAGTAACTAACATTTATTTTTGAATGAGGAAAGTTGTTACTAATTTTTTTTTATACTGTTCAAGTTTGACTGCTTAAGGCATTGAAGTATATATTTTTTACAACTTATAAATGTCAAATTGTAATAGTATTGTGGACTTGGGTACCGAGTAATTCTAATATACTCCTTGAAGTGTTCAACTAGATATGATTGTCTATTTGAATTAATCAAATAGTTATAACATACTATTTGGACTTTTCAAGTTATCATATTTGATCGAGCTTTGCATGTTAATAAATACATGTAAGGTTCAAGTAGTTCTAACATATTACTTGAACCATTCAAGTTATTATATTTGACTTGAGTTTCACTACTAAAAAATGTCAACAATTATTTGAAGGGTTCAAATTATTATAACCCTTCAAGTTATAATATTATATTTGATTTTTACTACTGAAAATATCAATAACTAGTTGAAGAATTCAAATAATATATTATAATAACTTGAATCTTTCAAATTATTAATGTTATCCGGAAATATATAATTAAAAGAAAATATCACCGTGCTTAAATCTATAAAAAAATCAATTATTCATAACAATATAAATCAATCCACACATAGCTACTTGCACCTAACTGGTGCTATCTAATTATATTTTCATATCTAACAGACTTCTTGTAACCGAACAACTTTTTGTTTTTGTTTCCAAATGTCAAAGCAAAATGAAACATAATTCTAAAGAAAAACCCAAAAGCAATCTAAATACAGACAATTCCATTTGTTTATATACATGCAATTAACACCTCAGTATGCCAACCACAACATGCAGTCACAAGTGTTGTTCAATCAACACCTCAACAAACATCGAAGAAGCTTGAAGATACGGAGGAATCGGCACATGTCAATGGAAGTACCACTGAACATAAGACAGTAAGGTAAAATTCCTAATAAAAATGCTATGAAAAACATCCTGTCCAAAAGGCTGCCACGATTTTGCTAAAAAAAAAAGAACCAGAGAGTCCACCTTTAAGACAAAAGAAGATTTGAATTAAAACAAATATGTGCTTTTATAGCACACGGTAAAAGCCCATCTGATTCACGGGCCAAATTTTCCGAAACCCCGACTCCCTTCTCACAGCTCTCTCTCTCTTCAATCTCTCACATAGCTCTCTCCTCAACCTCTAGGAAAGTATGGTACCTAGGGATTTCCTTGCGAATCTCACTCTTTCATATTTCTCGAGAAGTTCTCTCTCGTTAAGTTCTCTCTCTCTCTCTCATGAAGCTCTCTCTACAGCTTATTGCAACTCTCTCTACAACTCTATCATAGCCTCAAATCTCAGAGCTCTCTCTCATAGATTTCCCTCGCATCTCTCTGTTTCTCTTGTCTGGTAGCTCTGCTCGCACCTAGATCTCTCTCTCTCAGCTCCGTCTCATAGCTTTATTTCCTAGCTTTCTCCCACTTCAATTTCACATCAGAACTAGAGGTGAGGTTTTTTTTTCTTGCAAGGTGGGTTTTAATCTCAAATTTGGTGTCTGATTTTTGTGGTTTTTGTCTAATTTTTTTTATGTTTTCGTAGGTTTGTCCGAATTAATTGAGATCTAGCCGAGGATAGAGCTTGTGCTTTTCTGACTAACACCATTTTTTAGCTAGGTGAATCTAAGGGTTTGCGTTCATGATTCTAAACATATAACTTTATGATTCTAAAGCATCTTTTTCTGTTTTACCTTTGTTCAAGAAGTTACGTCTTGAAACTCCCTCCCCTACCCCATCTTAAACACCTTATTCTTGTACACATACACTTGCCTTCTATTTGGATTTGATATAGTCATTTTGTTTTAAAGGATATGATGACCTTGTTTAGGTTGACAACAACACTGCCATATCTCTTGCAAGGATTTCAAGGAAGTTACGTACTCTTTATCTATCACAGTGTAGGAATTTGATTGATGAGGCTATAAGTTTAATTGTTGCCAGAGTTCGTATTCATTTTGTTTCATTTTCTCATCATATTTTCTGCTTTTTCTTGTTGATTGTATAGTTTGAATATGATTAGTTGATTGGAAATCACAACCTCTAATTTTTTTCTATTTGTTCCTCTCTAGTTATACTTCTAACTAAAAAAGTAGTTATTATGTTACTTTTCATTCAATTTCTTTCTTGAAGTTCTTGATCTAGTGTACTAGAAAGCTGAAACTTGGTTTGTCCAATTTTATTTTATCACAGCACATGTTTATCAGATAAGATAGTGAGTCAGGTTTTTGACTTGGAATTAGATCATAAATTGGCACTTGAACTAAATTGGTCTAGTATGAGTAATAGTTTTCTCTTCTCTAATAAAGATTTAGTGTTATAATGAAAGATACGTAGGATAGAAAATGATTTTTTCAAGCACCATTTGCAGACAAAACCCATGTGCCTAAAAATAGTTTAGCCAAAGAATCTTGGATAAACTTTATGTTTGTTAAGAAATCTTGAATAGAACTTTATGTTTGTAGACTAAACCCCATGGATTGGCTACTTATCCATTTATATTAGGGATAATTAATAACAATTCACGTTAGTAGGAACCTTGCCCTTCTGCAAGCTTACAGTGATGGCAGAAATGTAGCTTTTGTGTATCATTAATAGTATAGTATAACTTCTGTAAATCTTCCAATCCTTTTCGTTAGTAACTTTGTTGTATCATTAATATTATTGTATAACTTCTGTAATTTGAATTATAGTAATAGTTGGGCTGTGAATATTTAGTGTTGCAGTGATCGTATTTCTTCTTTGCAGCTCCAAACTTTTATATTAGAAACAGAGAGGACGGATAGCCTTAAAGTTCTTCAAGTGACTAATTTAACTTACTTTTGGAAATTATGAACTATTTCATATAACCAAGTTCATCCACTCGATCTTTAGGTGAGTGATTTATCCTTTCTATACTAAAAAACAAGATAAAATGTCTTGTTATTCTAATAACTAATATGCACTTTAGCTAAGGTTGGTTAGTATGACTGAAAGGAGATGATCACAAATCCAAACACTTGTATCTTATCCTTGATTTATTGTGTTCATTTCATATTGAGAAATAACTTATACATGAGATAAATTTTGTTGCTTTTATACGTCTTTGCTTTTTTTTAATTGGATATAGAAAAATGGCTTTTCAAGTTTTTATTGAATCTGCCCAGCTTCTGCTAAGATATAGAGAATTGGTGATGTTCGTTTGGTTTGAAATTAGAATAAATGCTAAATTTTTTAAAACTTTGACTTGCATGCACTTGGAGTTTCTGACTGAGAATTGCATTATCTCTAATTAATGATTTTTCTTCTTTGTTGTTATTATTTTAACTATGTTTAATGGAAGGGGGTTGGCTTTTAAATTTCTATAGTTACCATGATTGAAATGTTAGGGGGTATATGGTGTTCAAACTGACTAAGGATTGCATTATCTCTGATTAATGGTTTTTTCTCATTGTTATTATTGTTTTGACTCTCTTTAGTGAGAGGGTTGATAAATTACTATAGTTACTGTGATTGAAATAGGGGGTATATGGTGTTCAAAATTTTATATTGAACATTATTTATTGTTTATGTAAAGATAACTTTGTTTAACGTCCTGTAACTAGCTTAATATTTGAAACGTCTTCTATGGAAATCATATATAGTAGGTTTATAAGTGGACATTGAACTACAACAATTATTTTGTCAATCGAGGTCACAAAAAATACTTAGTAACTCAAGTGGGTGCATGGTTTCACATAGTGATGAGAATGGGATACTCTTGGGCTATGTAAACTCTTTTTCAAAATATCTCAGGATTAATTTGAGTTGATGAAAATCTTTTTGGAGATTCTGGGTTGTTGTCATGCGGGCTGGATGAGATGGGTTAATTGTGCTTCTTACTTTGTTGGTGTAATTCCAACATTACTTTATAATCTTTGGGTTTGTTGTAGGGTGGGATGTGTTTGTTTATCTACTGGCTAGATGAATGGGTTAATTTGCATGTTATTTTTTCTATTTTTTATGGTTTTAATTGTACTAAAGACTTGATAATTTGTTTTCCTTTTTATGTATTTTTTTCTACAGTGAGCCTTGAAGTATCAGCGTCTAAAAACCAACACCAATGTAAGTGCTTTGGGTTTATATAGTATGATATCACTAGTGTTTGGCTTGGAATTAGCAATGTTTCATTGTGCTTAGATGGCTATTCTATATCACTGCTTTAGGTTTATATTATATAATCACTTAACCTGCATGTTTATTAGTCTATTTCTCTTTATTATAATGTTTTTTAGTCAGGTAATTATTGCTATAATATTTCACATTGGGTTTGCTAAAGCAGCATATGTATATTACTATATATTTCACATTGGGTTTTTTCGAGTTCATCCGTCACCTATCGCAAATAGACCTTGATCGAGAAAATGAAAAATATTTATCTCTTGATACTGATAGGAGTGTTCAGAATCTTTACACACTCCACAGGTATATTTGAGGTCATTACGACTAGTGTTATATGATCTTTTTATCGTTTTCTTTGATATGAGATGGAATGCTATTTGATTATGACTCCAACTATTTTTTCTGGAGGAATAACTTACTTTTGTGGTGATTTCTTTTTACTATTAAATAAGTATGGATCATGTGTTACATTGAAGTTGTATTTCGATCGAAGGAAGGTTAGCTTTCTTTCGTCTTTTTTAAGGTGATAGGAAACACATTATATATTATCAATATAAAGTGATTGCAAGAAACACAAAGAAATCACACAAAGTCCTCTCCTAAAAGACTGAATATGCAAGAAACAAATGAATGATGTACATCTCTCCAACTTCTCAAAAACAAATAACAAAGACCCATGAGGGGTTAGGTGAATGGTTAGGTTTGTGGTCGGCTCACATTAGGTGTGGGGCTCCGATCCACTTAAGGGACCTACATGGCTAAAAGGTCATAGTTTCCTGCCTTCCATAGATTATTTTGCAGTTATTCTTTTTTGTTCTGCCCATTGAATGTAAATGTCTCTTATGGAGCAAAATGATTGAATGAGGGAGCGAAAGTCTGATTGGATTTTTGGGATGGAGAGAAAATGCACATAGATAAGTGTTGAGTGTTGATTTATTCTTGTGCATTAGGTTTATTAATCATTAATTTTGTGTTATATTAATCATGAAATTATTTTACTCTATTTATTTCTCTTTAGTCATATTATATTGAATAGTACATTTTTCACACTATTTTCTAGATTCAGTTTGTATAAATGTACTTCTTATTTTTCTGGATTGTTTAAAACTCTGCAGCTACAATTATACTTCAAAATAAAGTCAACAGAATCAAGCAAGCCACATGTTACCTCGATATCAGTTTCTGAAGCTTCAAATTAAATTTAAAGTCTTACTAGATCTTAATCCTTCTCTTAGGGTATATACTTTTTCTTGTTCTATGTAAAAATTAATATGTATTTATCATTTGAAACTATGATTTTTAGTGGACAATAGTTTGTAACAATTTTGAGTAATAAAATAAAACGTTATGTGATGTTATTATTTTTTTGATATTTTGTCAAAAATCTTATTTTTAATTTTGTATAATGGCAAGAATAAGTAATTTAAAAAATTTATGATAACAAGATGTTGCACATCATATAGCATAAAAATGCTATGAAAAGTCTTTGGCAGCGTTTAAAAAATGCTATGGTAATTTTTTATAAATCCTATCATTTATCTACCATAGCATTGAAAAAATGATATGGTAAGTCTGTCATAGCGTTGAAAAAATGCTATGCTAGGTCGCCACACGTTGAAACAATGCTACGGTTGATCTTTAACAGCATTGAAAAAATGCTATGATAGGCCTACCATAGCGTTTAAAAAATCCAATGGTAGGTCTACCATAGCATTTAAAAAGTTCTATAAAAACTGTTTGATAGTGGAAAAAAACGCTATGGTAGGTCAACTACAGCGTTTAAAAATACTGCAAAAAGTGTTTTGATGCAACGAAAAATGCTATGGTAGGATCAAACTTTTAATAACATTGGCAAACTAGCGTTTAGAAAAATGCTATGAAAACGCTACGATAATAATACTGCGTTAGTAATTATGCTGAATACATTTTAAAATGTGGTTTCACATGAGCACATTAGAAACTATTTATCACTATTAGAACTAAATACATGATAAATTTAGCTAATATTACAAACTATTTATCACTTCTCTGGAAAAAGTAGACCTATGTACGGGGTTGATTAACTTCTACGGTAAAAGATTGACAATGTACCAAGTTGAAAATTAGAAGAAAGAGAGTACAAGAGCACATGAGGAAATGATGTCATTAATGAGGTGACGTGGCAGTAAAAAAGGGGATCAGATTTAAGCGGCAATTACTCTTTTCCCATAATTTCATCAAACAGTTACAGAAAATATTAAATATTCAATAAATACATGATAATGGTTGTAAATGACCATAGAGGAGAAGGCCTATATATACCTCCATATGTATCAAATATCTCTAACTTGGAACTCAATACAAAAAGAGATCTCGATTACTCGTTGTCATACTCTTCATTTTTCATATCTCATTTCCTCTATTACGTAGTCAAACACTTGTATTCTTTTCTGAATACTGTAAGGGAGAAAAAATCCTTTACAGATTGGTGCTCTTGTTGAGAGCTGAAAAATACTTGAGAAATATCTACTCTAAAAGGTCGAAGAATGCCGAGAACCAGATCTAGTGTGACTCACGTCAACCAAAGTAGGAACCATCCTGATTAAAGAAACCATGATGTTTCAGAAATACTCGAGACAATGATGAAAAGAATTACAGAGTTGGAGAAATAAAATGAAGAAACTCTACACATGACTCTTCACACAATAAAAGACCAAGTTGCAACTTAGAAATCCAGCAAACACGGAACGAGATGAGTCAATAACATTAGAAAGAAATGCATGAAACCCTCGATGCAGCGACCAACAAAAAAGGGGAGGGGTAATCAAAGAACGTGGAGAATGGAGCGGCAGGAATCCTGGGAGTCAAGGATGGATTAACATAACATGATATTGAGAAAATGCTCGATAGAAAGATGGCAGAGGCCAAGAGGTTGGGCACTACAATAGTGGTGGACTTGGTGTCTCTCACCCATACCCTATTAACTCTAGAGATCCTGTCAACTCCAATCCCTAAAAAGTTCACACCCCAAATTTTAAATACTATACAAGAAAGACAGACCCAGTGGAACACTTAAGACGGTTTTGGAAAATGATGGCCCTTCGTCAACACGAGGACGCACTCATGTGTAAAATGTTCCCAACAAGTCTTGACGGCAACGCGCTAAAATGATACCACTCTCTCCCTCATTTTTCTATTGCTAACTTTTATATTACGTCTTCTGTCTTTTTGAAACAATATAAAACCTCTCAATCTATTACATGAAGATTGAGAATATCTTCTAATGATTTTGATAAAGAAAGGAGAATCCTTATACGAATACACACATTAGTTTAAAGAAGAAATGGGGAAAGTAGAGAATTACGATAACTGCATAGCTTGGTTAGCATTTAGGAGAGGGTTAGATCCCCAATCCTTACTATTTGAGGACTAATCTAAGGAAAAACCGCTCAACATGACATAAATCTTCCTCAGAGCTCAAACATATATAAACCTAGAGGAGGAAAGGAAAAGCATGATGCAGTTATTAGAAGAATTGGCTGCTGCCTCCGACACAAACGTGAAGCGGAAAAATGAAGCGCTCGAGAATAATGATAAACAAGATAAAACCATGCAGGATAAAAGATAAACCATTGTTAAAGATCCTATGGGCGATAAAAGATAAACCATTGTTAAAGAGGCCGCATACAATGAGGAAAGAACCATCTGAAAAGGACAAACATAAAATTTGTTTCTATAAAAGCTATGGACACATGACAAAAGAATGCTACCAGTTGAATGACTATATCAAAGAACTCATCAATAAAGGTCATATATGTTAGTACGTTTCAAAGACGGATGACAAGCAAGATGAAAAACAAACTAAGCCAAGAAAGGCCACAGAGCTAATACGCATTATTGACACAATAATAGCGTTAACGAGTTAGAAGGAACAAGTCAAAAGGAAAGGAAGTAGTACTGCAAGAAGACAACGATAGTTGAAGAATGCGGGGAGGTTGCATTCGAAGAAGCAAAATCACCTTCAACGGCAAAAAAGATGCACAATTATCGAATGTTTTGTGTTGCACAACCATGGATAAAATGGGAATTGAAGCGACGAGACTACAAAATCCAGGGCAACCTCTAATTGGTTTCAATAGAGAAGTTACTTACTCGAAATGAACACTTTCTCTCCCAGTACTGGCAAAACCTTTCAACCACTATAGATAATTCATAGTCATTGACACACATTCTCGATACAACGCAATATTGGCTAAAGCATGAAGTCATAAGATAAAGGCCATTCCATCCACCTACTATCAAACTCTGAAGTACCAAGTCTATATGGAATAAAGATGATCAAAGGGGACCATGCGGTAGCACAATGCTATACAGTCACCACACTCGATGCCGCAAAGAAGGTAGCAGGAAAACAGCCAGTAAGCCAACTACAATAGAAATTAAAGACGCTAAATAATATGCTTGAAGAAGCAGAGAACTGGTTGACGTAAAACTCAACCATGGCACGAAGGTGACAAACATGGGGGTCACTCTATCACAAGAAGAGCTCATCAACTTCTTGAGGAAAATGGAAGACATGCTTCATGAAGCAAATGAGATGAGTTTCCGCTCCAGAATGAAAAAAGGTGATCAAAGAAGAAACCGATCGGCTAACTAAAGCAGGCTTCATCAAAGAGGCCATGTATACAGAATGGCTATCCAATGTAGTCTTGATCAAGAAGAAGAATAGGAAATGGGAGTCAGCGTAGATTCACAGACCTCAACAAAGCTCGCTCAAAAGACAACTATATGCTTCCTCGAATTGACCAAATGATCGATGCAACAGCGGGGCATGAGTTGCTAAATTTATGGACACATTCTTGGGATACAATCAAGTCAAGATGTATGCACCATTTCAAGAGAAAATGGCATACATAACTGATCAAGGTAATGCCTTTCGGATTAATGAACGTAGCAGCAACATATCAACGTCTAGTAATTTACATATTCAAGAATCAGATTGGACGCACTATGAAGGTCTACGTAGAAGACATGCTGGTCAAATCTTTTATACGTCAAGACCATGTCAAACACTTGAAATAAGCCTTCTCAGATCTGGGAGGTTCAACATGAAACTGAATCTGGAGAAATGCATGTTTGGAGTTAAATCAAACAAATTTCTCAGACATATGCTATCACAAATGGGGATTGAAGTCAATCCAGACCAAGTAAAAGCTATTATAAACACGAAGACTCCAGAAACCTTGAAAGACTTGCAAAGTCTCACAGGGAAGTTGGCAGTCGTTGGAAGATTCCTAGCCAAGTCAACCGACGAATGTAAATCTTTCTTCACGAAGATCAGAAAGAGTTCAACCTAAAGATGGGATGAAGACTATGAAGCCGGTTTCACCACCTATATTATCTAAACCAGAACTGGGTGACACATTGCATTTGTACTAAATAATTTTTGAAGTGGCAGTCGGTGCAACATTGATCATGGAAGAAGGAAACTTGCAAAATCCAGTCTATTTTATTAGGACAATCTTGGCAGACGCGGAGTCCAGGTACAAAAAGGTCGAGAAAATTATCTTAGCTCTAATTATGGTATCACAAAAGTTGACGCAATACTTCCAAGCACATGGAATAGTAGCGTTGATGGAATTCCCGATTCGAAGCATCCGTCATTCACCAGATTTAACGGGTAGAATGACCAAATGGGCAGTATAACTCAGGCAGTATGAAATAAGCTATATCCCAAGAATAGCCATAAAGTCACAGCAAAGCGAGATGAAAATATGATTGAAGTTAATCCTCATGAAGATGTATGGGAGCTATACGTTGGTTGAGCTTAAAATCAAAGAGGGTTAAGGGCAGGAGCAATAATCTGAACTCTTCATGGAGAATTCATCAAACATGCCTTGACATTCAGCTTCAACGCCTCAAACAACAAAGTGGAATACGAAGCATTGATAGCTAGAATCCATCTTGCCAGAGAGTTTGGGGTAAGCAAAGTAAATATTTATTGTGACTCTCAATTGGTAGCTAACCAAATTACAGGAACATAAGTCACAAAATATGAAAAGATGGAAAAATACCTTTAATGTGCAAAGCAACTACTTGATCAATTCGACCAGCATCGTATAAAACAAATTACCAGAGCAGAGAATTCGCATGCATACACCCTTGCCACATTGGGGTCATCCGCCAAGTATCATAAAAGAAGGAATATTCCAGTAGTGTTCCTTGAGTTTCTATGTAATGAAAGTCACACAACTATCTCCAAAACAGAATCCATAAAACTAAGCTGGATGGATCCAATTATCCAATAATTATAAAATGTTGAACTTCCAGAAGATTAATTGGAAGCATGAAAATTGAGTCAACAAGCGGGAGGATATACACTAATCAACAACAAACTCTATTGGAGATCCTTTTTCGGACCTTATATGAAATGTCTCAACCCAACTGAAGCCAACTATGCTATGGCAGAAATTCATGAAGGGATCTGTGGAAGTCATATAGGAAGAAGAACCCTAGCACATAAAATCTTAAATGAAGAGTACTACTGGCCCAAATTCCAAGCGGATGAAAAATGATATACACAAAATTTGATAAATGCTAAAGGTTTGCTCCTATCCCACGAATGGCTCTCGAGTCACTGCAAACTCTCCTTAATCCATGGGCTATCGTACAATAGGGACTCGACATAGTACAACCACTGCCAATGGCTCCAACATAAAAGTAGTTCCTACTTGTCGCAACACACTACTTCACCAAATGGATTGAAGCGGTCCCATTAATAATAATTTGAGAAGAAGAAGTCAAAAGATTCTTATAGAAAGAAATTGTCTACCGATATGGAATCCTAAAGGTGATCATTTTGCATAATGGAACGCAGTTTACTAAAAGAATAATTGAGAAGTTCTGTGAGGATTATGGAAGAAAGCCTTACATTTAACTTCGTACTATCCACAAGAAAATGGATTGGTAGAAAGATAAAACTGAACCATCATTGAAGGGTTAAGGAAATGACTGGAAGCGGAAAAAGGAAAATGGGTCGAAGAATTGTCTTCAGTTCTTTGAGCTTATCGAACCACTCCAAGGGATTTGACCGGGAAAACACCATTTCCATTGGCATATGGAATGAAAGACATCATTCCAACAGAAATTAGATGTCCAACTGCTATGTCAAAAAATCAGTCAAGAAGAAAATTCCTAACTTTTGAAAAAGCAGTTGGATTTTCTAGAAGAAACAAGAGAAGCATCCCTTATCAGATTGGGAAATTACAATTAGCGCAGACGGGCTTATTTTACAAAAAAAAAGGCAAGAGGATTTCCACCTGGTGAATTAGTCCTCAAAAGGATCATGTAGTCAGATGAAGGAAAATGGGGCCAAACTAGGAAAGACCATGCATAGTCCGAGCAGTGGGAGAAAAAGGATCAAACTGGCTAACTAGTGATGACGATATGGATCTCCCCAAGCCTTGGAATGCAAATATCATAAATTAATGAGAATATCCTTACTCCATGGTTTTTTTCCTACCAAGGGTTTTCCATGTAAAATCTGTGTTTTTTTCGTTACGTTAATTTATGATAAATAAGCTTGAACCCCACAAAAGAGGAATGCATAAAAAAATAGAGAGAAAGGGTCTAAGTATGCCAAGTGGCCGCTTAGACACAAAGCATGGAAAAAAAGTCTAAGTGTGCCAAGCAACCACTTAGACATAAAAATAGAAAAATGTCTAAGTGTGTCAAGCGTCCACATAGATACAAAGCATGAAAAAAGTCTAAGTATACCAAGTGGCCACTGAGACATCAAAATAGGAAAAAATTTAAGTGTGCTAAGCGGCCGCTTAGACACAAAGCATGGAAAAAAGTCTAGGTGTGCCAAGCGGCCACTTAGAAAGAAAACCAGGAAAAAAGTTTAAGTGAGCCAAGCGGTCGCTTAGACACAAAGCATGAAAATAAGTCTAAGTGTGTCAAGTGGCCACTTAGACACAAAAAAAAAAAAGAAATCTAAGTGTGCCAAGCAGCGGCTTAGGCACAAAGCATGAAAAAATCTACGTGTACCAAGCGGCCACTTAGACATAAAAACAGGAAAAATGTCTAAGTGTGTCATGCAACTGCTTAGATATAAGATACAAAGCATAAAAAAAAGTCTAAGTGTGCCAAGTGGCCACTTAGACACAAAAATAGGAAAATAGTCAAAGTGTGTCAAGCGATCGCTTAGACACAAAGCATGGGAAAAAGTCTATGTGTGTCAAGTGGCCACTTAGACACAAAATAAAAAAGTCTAAGTGTGCCTAGCGGCCGCTTAGACACAAAATAGGAAAAAAGTCTAAGTGTGCCAGCGGTCGCTTAGATAGAAAGCATGAAAAAAGTCTAAGTGTGCCAAGCGGTCACTTAGACACAAAAATAGGAAAAATGTATAAGTGTGCCAAGCGGCTGCTTAGACACAAAACATGGAAAAAAGTCTAGTTTGCGAAGCAGCCACTAACACAGAAAATAGAAAAAAGTCTAAGTGTCCTAAGCGACCGCTTAGACACAAAACATGGAGAAAAGTCTAAGTGTGCCAAGTGGTCACTTAGACACAAAATAGTAAAAAGTTTAAGTGTGCCAAGCGGCCATTTAGACACATAGCCTGAAAAAAATTCTAAGTGTGACAAGCAACCACTTTTGTGTCAAATAAAAAAAGTGGTTACTTGGAACACTTAGAGTTTTTTTTCATGCTTTGTGTATAAGCGGCCTCTTAGACATAAAAAGTACATAAAAAAAGGCTAATTGTACCAAGCGGATTTTTAGATGCCAGAGTTTAAGGATAATCTCTAAGTATTTCAAACAACTAAATGAAGCACAAAGCAAGAATAGAGTTCTTGCCTAAATATTCAATAAAAATTTTAAGGTAATTTGCTCACAATGGAAAGCTCAGAAGTAAAAAAAGTGATATTTCATTCATTGCAATGGAAAGTAAAAAAAAACGTACAGGGAAAAGAAAAAAATTACAAGGAAACAGGAAAAAGAAGTTAATCAAGCTGAATATGATCGGGAACAGATTCTGGGGCAACAACAGTGTTGTCTTTAGCATTTTGATCCACATGAAGAGAGACCTTTTTAGTCAATTCATATTGTCGAGAGGTGCTTGGGACACACCATTGAGATAACAAATGGTGTAAGCGTCCTTCTCCAATAGTTTGAATTAAGAAGTATATTACTCATAAGCCTCTTCCTTTTTTTCTACAAAGCTTCGGCAGCAGACACTTCAAGATACTTAGTAAGTTCGCGAGTGGCCTCTTGAGTGCGTCTGTCATTCTCAAACCATAACTCCTTGATCAAAATCCTAGCAGCTTCAGACTCGTTCTTCAGCCCGCCAATCTCAACATCCTTGGCAGCCAGCTGACGCTTAAGGTTAATCACCTCTTGCTCGTGCCTAGCCATTTTACCACCAATGTTGTCAAGCTTGGCGGAAAAATCATTGTGATACAATGCAGTCTAAAAGAAGAAGAAAATAGAAGATTAGTTAGTATGAAATAAATAAATACAAAGTAAAAGAATATAGAATGTACATGATTACTTGAAGAAAACAATGATTGATGCGTTTCTGGAGAGCTTCAACTGGCTCCTTAACCAACTGATCAGAATTGGTTAAGCAATGGAGGTGGCTCATAATCTGATGAGAAGACTCACGATCAACAATCAATTCACCTACAAGGAATCCTCAGGATGCTACCCAGGGGAAAAAGGGTCCAAGGGAGAATATTGACAGGTACGGAAGAACCTAACCTGAATACGGGAGAAGAAGACCCAATTGGAATAAAACCCATCGACCCAATAGAGTCAAGCCAAAGGGGGAGAGAAGCAGCATGAGTAGGGAGAGGAGAAAAATCCTGAATAGCAAGGCCAACAGGAGAAACCATGGTGGAAGAAACCATTGACAATGGCTTAATGGCCAACTGTGGGCGCACATTGCGTGAGGAAGAATGATTTAAGGACAACTGAATTGGTCTCATTTCAAAAGCTTCCCAGATAGATGGGGAGGTAGAGGTAGAAGAACTGGAAGAAGAATGTAGGGAAGGCAGTCTTTGGATAGCAGGTCGAGGAACTTGAGGCCTTAGTGTAGTAGGAGGTAATGCTAGAGGCCTAGATGAGGCTGACCAGCAAAGCGAAGCAGGTGCTCGGGATCAAACAACCATTACCAATCACGGGTGCCTACACTATAAGCAGCTCTGATCTTTGCACGATCGTCGAGACTTTTTGTAAGGAAGAATGTTCTTACGCTTATTATCATATATGCAAACAAAAATGAAGAGGGGCATAGTCATACACCGTATGACCTCCATTTAGTGGGGATGTGGGAGTGACTCCCACCTCTCCAATCACCGACTAACTAAAAGACCTCAGCGTTCCATCATTTGTCACTCTTAGGCTGGTCTAGAATCAACTGATCGCTGGTGAGACCACTACATCGGGCAGTGTAGTGGTGACCGTTCTTCTCCCTTATGGAGTATAACAGTCAAATTCATTCAATCTTAATTCTAAACCAAACAAACACTTTAGAGACTCAAAACCTAATAAAATCCTATATGTATTTGGGGTAAACTGTGCAGGGGATATATCATGGTAATGAAAGAAGCTGGAATAAAGGAGAAATGGGAAAATGAAAACCTAGGGCTATATACATGGTCCTGAAATTTAAGATTCCAGGATACGCGGTTGGGCTAACAAGTTCACCATCAAAGTAAGAACAATCTGCCCTTTCAGGAAAGGATCCACGATAGCGGGAGACAAAATAGTAAAATTCTTCTATATTTATGATCCTAGGGACAATATGAGAGAAAGAAGATGCCATTGAAGGAATCTTAAAGGTGAGGAAAAAAGAAGATAAAGAAACTTACAAAAAAGGAGAATACGCGCAGGAAAAAGAAGAAGGGGAAACCTTTGACTATCAACCCAGCAGACGTCAAACGACAGACTCGAAAGGTAAAAACATAGACTGTCAAGTCTGAAATGATGTACAAAATGTTTAAAAGACGTGAATGGACGTGTGTTGAAACAACATTGGTTGAAGCCCGGGCCGAAGCTGAACGAATGGAAACGTCTCCCCTCACCCAAAGAATCTAATGATAGCATGGAGAAAAGTGAAACGACGTCTGATAGAAAGTAACAGTGAGAACTGTGACATCATCCGTTCTGAATGAATGGCAGATTAAGGCGTCAATGTTTTATATCAATGGCTTACAGCCAAAATAGGGCCAAATGTACGGGGTTGATTAATCCCTACGGTAAAAGATTGCCAACGCGGTAAGTTGAAAATAAGGAAAGAGAGTACGAGAGCACTGGCGGAAATGATGTTACTAATGAGGTGATATGGCATTCAAAAGGGGATCAGATTTGAGCGACAATTACTCTTTTCCCATGATTTCATAAAACAGTTACAAAAAATATTAAACCCTCCATAAATCAATGATAACGGTTGTAAACAACCATGGAGGAGAAGGCATATATATACTTCCATATGTATCAAATATATCTAACTTAGAACTCAATGTAAAAAGAGCTCTTGATTACTCATTGTCATACTCTTCATTTTTCATCTCTCATTTCCTTTATTTCATAGTAAAATACTTGTATTCTTTTTTGAATATGATAAGGGAGAAAAAATCCTATACAAACTAAATAATGCATTAGAAATTGTGTTAAATTGTGTTGAGACATTCTAAAATGTTATTTCAAATAGTAAGTTGAGCTAACACTACAATTTTCTCTTCTCTAGGTTAACATTCTTTCCAAGTTTTTTTACTTTATCGTTGAAATTGTTGTCTCATGTTGCTTCGGCATTGTGGACTTCTTGTGCAAGGTTCTTTTGTACACTTTCATTTCCTTTTTTCATCAATTTTCCCCTAGTACTTGAATTCTTTATTTTCCTTCATCAATAATTCTTATAACAACTGCCTTCTCCTTTGATTTGTTCAGTGAATTTCTAATTGAAAAAAAACAAAAGTAAGATACTAAGTTCTAAAGTTACAGATTGAAAGAATAAATTTAAATATTTAGGGTCATGTACTTACTCATTAAAGCATTCTGTACCATTATATCTTTAGAAAATTTTAAACATCACAACCGATTAGAAACTCTGTTGCATCAAGCATTGTAACATAAGCTTCCAAATGACTATAAAAAACAATTATTTGAAGTAGATGCTTTTGAATGAAGGAGACATCTTCCTTGTTACATTTTTGGTAGAAAATAGTAGTTTTATCTCTCTGTGGATAGATTCTTACCCTACATAAACTAACATTTCATCTCATGGATTTTCCTTGTTTTAGATCTTAACTATTGTACCATTAAAACTATAAAATAGTTTATCAACCGTGCCTGAAATATACCATCTTATGGTACTCCACTTTAGGTGCTTCTTTAAATCTTTTCCTTAGTGTAGAATACAGACTTGAACCCCAATACTAAGCAATGCTTGAATCTTATATAAGTAAATAGTATTGAAAGTTTTACTTCACAATAATTTCTTGAATTATATATGTCACATATTTTTCAGGAATACTTGTCTTTGAGCAACGAAGCTTCTATTGTATTTAGATTATCTGTTACTATAGTAATATTTGTAGTTGATTCACTTGTTGATGAAAATATACATCCTAACTTCTTAACAAACTCTTCTATCTTCTTGACATAGAGGCTTAAGAGAAAAGCTTGACTAATTACATTATTTAGCCACCACTTCCTCTAATATCCCCCCCTCAAATGAAAGGGGTTATCAACCACCTTGAACTTGGACTTCAAGTACTGAAATCGAGGAGTTGACAGAAGTTTAGTTAGTAAATCTGCAATTTAATCAACAGAAGGTACATATCTAACTTGGAGTTGTCTGTGAAGCACTCTATCTTGAATGAAGTGAATGTCAAGCTTTATATGCTTAGTCATAGCATGCATGAAAAGATTAGAAGCAAGAGCAATAGCATGAACATGATCAACCCAAAGAAGTGGAGGTCGAATTAGAGACAAAGACAGTTCATATATGAGACTTTGAATCCTAGTTATCTCAGTTGTTGCATTGGCCATAGATATATATATTCACTCTCTTTACTTGATCTGGATACAACATTCTGCTTCTTGGAAGACTAGGATATCGAATTTCCACCTAAGTAAACCATATAAGAACATGTTGATCTCATGTCATCCAAGCTTACTTCCCAGTCAGAGTCTGAATATACTTGTAGTGTGAAAGATTTTGAATATTTGATATATAAACCAGTCATAAGGGTCCCTTTGAGGTATCTAAGGACTCTTTTGCAAGCTTACAAATGTGTGGTGGTTAGCTTATGCAAGTATTGACTTAACTTGTTCATTATGGGATCTATATTAGGTCGTCACAGACATGTATTGAAGAGCACCAATAATGCTCATAAACAGTGTTATATCAGCAAAAGGTTCTCCCCTAATTCAAATAGCTTTAAGGTAGAGCTTGCAGGAGATGGTGTAGGCTTGGATCCATCCATGTGAGTCTTTTTAAAGATATTAGCTATATATTTAGATGGAGAGAGAGATAAAAACCTATTGGATCTCTGAAAATCTCAAGACCAAGAAAGTAGTGAACATTTCCCAAGTTTTTCAATGAAAAATTATGATTTAGATCATGAATAACCTTATGGATTTGTTACCTGTAAGTAGTATATCATCTACATATACTAACATGAACATAGTAATTAAGAAGTTTTATAAACAAAGAATGAAGTACAAAAAATAGATATAGTGAAACCGCAATACATCATAGTTGAATTGAGTTTTTCATACCAAGCTCTTAGAGCTTGTTTCAGACCATAGAGAGCTTTCTTTAGTTGACAAACATGCTTAGGCCTTAAGACATATTGAGAACCATCTAGTTGAGTCATGTGAACTGATTCTTATAGATTGCCATTCAGAAACACATTACTTATGTCTAACTATTTTACACTTCAGCCAAAGGATACTACCACATGAAGAATTAATCTCACAGTTATAGGCAATGTATAGTGTTTGATTGGAACCTAGCCATCAACCTCGACTTATATTTGAAAATATTGCCATCATTTTTTAACTTTACCTTAAACACTCATTTGCTACCAACTAAAGTCATAGAAGGAGAGTAAAGAACCAGATCCCATGTATTGTTATTTAGAAATGCATTATACTCCCCAAGAATTGTCTACTGCTAGTGAGGATTGGAAAGAGACTTTTTAACATTTTTAGGTTTAGTTGTAAAGGGGTCAGTAATAGAGGATGCTTAGTGACTGAACGGGCTTTTGATTTAGATATGCTAGCTTTTGACCTAGTAATCATGGGGTGACGGGTAAGTGCTATTTGTGTAGGTAGAGAGGAAGATTTTGAGAGTTTTGTGTGTTACTAATGGGGTTGAGATCAATAGTTAAGAAAGGAGCAATAAAAGGGGGATCAAAGGGTATAGTGGGTGTAAGGACTCCAGAAGCTGTGTGATTAGCATTATTTTCACCTACAATCTGTTGTGAAGAATTAGAAGTAGCATGGATATTTGTTGTACTGGTACTCAGAGATGAGCTATTGTTGGCATATGGGTTATCCACTACAACAAAAAAGGCTACGATAACGGCCAAAAAAAATACTATCATAGGGTTTTGATAGCATTTCCAAACACGTTATGTATACCGACGTTATTAAAAGTCCGCTATGTAAGATTAGAAAGAGACTTCTTAACATTTTTAGGTTTAGTCGTAAAGGGGTCACTAACAGAGGATGCTTAGTGACTGAAAGGGCTTTTGATTTAGATATGCTAGCTTTTGACCTAGCAATCATGGGGTGACGGGTAGGTCCTATTTGTGTAGGTAGAGAGGAATAATTTTGAGAGTTTTATGTGTTACTAATGGGATTGATATCAATAGTTAAGAAAGGAGCCATAAAAGAGGGATTAAAGGGTATAATGGGTGTAAGGACTCCAGAATTTGTGAGATTAGCATTATTTTCACCTAAAATCTGTTGTGAAGAATTAGAAGTAACATGGATATTTTTTGTACTGGTACTTAGAGATGAGCTATTGTTGGCATATGGGATATCCACTACAACAAAAAAGGCTACGATAGCGGTCCAAAAAAGGCTATCATGAGGTTTTGATAATGTTTCCAAAAACGCTACGTATACCGACGTTATTAAAAGTCCTCTATGTATGCTAATAGTTTTTAAACGCTATAAAAAGCCTACAATAGCATTTTTTAATCGCTATCGAAACTTTTTATAACATTTTTCAAACGCTTTTCATAGCGTTTAAAAACACCATAAAAAGCCTTTCATAGCGTTTTTAAAAAATGCTATAAAATTTGTTTGATAGCATTTTATAAATGTTGTAGTAGGTCTTTAACAACGTTTTATAAATGTTATCGTAGATCTTTCATAGTGTTTGATAAATGCGATCGTATGTCTTTCATAGCATTTCTCATTACTTATTGTTTTGTTAATGCTATGAAATACTTTTTATAACTTTTTTTATTGCTTATACTTTTTATAACTTTTTTTATTGCTTATACTTACAAATATAAAAAATAAACAACTTTTCAAAAAATATCACGAAATAAGAAAATCACTTAACATTTTATTTAATTAGTCAAAATTTTTACATACTAATTGTCTACTAGAAATCACATCTCAAAATGATAATTACATATTGATTTTTACATAGAGCAAGCAAAAGTAATTTATCCAAAAAAAACTAAAATCTAGTATAAATTCACATCTATGTACTGAAGGTAGAGGTACCCTAAGAGGTCCACTCGGTGAGGAGGTGGTGGTGCATGTAACTACCTTGATGATTCTTCAGGACAAAATCAAAGTGTTGTACCAAAGCATGGATGATCCATTCAGATGAAGGAGCAAGCCTCTTATTCTAAATAGTACAATCTAAACGATCACATGTAACTAACAGTTATTAACTAAAACAACAAAATAGTGAGGAAAATCAGATATAAATAACCTATATAATGATTTCAATAGATAATTTTATAGTCAATAAGCTATCAAACAAACAAAAATTTAGAACAAATTTGAAGTCATTTTCAGTAAATGTTTGGTTCCTGGTTGAGAATCTCATAACAAATGGACTTCATAGAATTCAATTAGTGACCTCCGAGAAATATTAATTGTTCAGAGAGTGAAAGATGTAACCCGAGACAAGTCGAAGATAGGTTGAAAAGGAAAATTAAACATTGTAAAATAAACCATGGACTCTCAAAAGTGATGTGAATCATGATTGCTATTAATCAAATATACTATTTTCAAAGTAAACCATAGAAGCATATCTAAAGGATTTAAAAGACTATCAAATATTATTTATAATGTCATAAAATCAGTCGTGCAGAAACATCCACATTTCAGTAACTTTGCTTCTATCTTTAACCGACAACATTTCAGAATTTGTAGAGAAATAACAAACATTGGTTCAACAATGAGAAAAACCAACTAATCTCTCTCAAGCTTCCAAGCAACAAAAGTGATCAAAACTGCTGGCCACTTTTGGACCAATCAAAGTTAATTGAAGCACAAGTGAGATGAAAAAATATTGAAATTAGTAATATGTTCAACGATTATAAACATGAAAACAAAGGCAAATTATTTTAGCAACTGAACAATTCATATGTTCTTGAAAGGAAGGATATTGTAAACAAAAGTATTGAGAGAAGCTCAGTAATTTGACAAAAAATTGTCAATAGAAAATGAGTCCTACCACTCCATTGCATAAGGGGAAGCAACACTGCACTCGGAACTAGACCTTAAATTATTCAAAGTACGAGAAATAGCAAACACTAAATTCAGAAATAATAAGAACTTGTCATACTAATCAAATCAATAAGCTTTTTTTATCAGCAATGTTATCAGCAAGTTTTTTTTATGTCATGGTCAAAGAAAACACAACAAATATAAACAAAACAACAAAAAATCAATTCAGAAAGTACAATGGATGCATTAAAATATTTCGACTATGATGATACATCTTTAAGTAGTAATCTCAAACATGTCTTGATGCACTTCAACACCCAATATAGTAACACTCTAAAGCTCCCACAACGAGACAACATCCACTTACAACTTTAACAGATAAGAAATAAGCTCCTAATGAAAATCCAACCCAACCATCAAATACCTCAAGGAAATGCCTCAAGAAATCACAAGTTACTGAAACCTCAAGCAAATAAGCTCTTAACGGAAATCCAACTCAACCACCAAATGCCAGGGCCTCTGAATAACTGAGGATTTTAAAATTTAACAAGTGATATGCATGAAGTATAACATAATCAGAAGTATAAATAGAGGAAAATGAAAAGAAATAATGCTACTCTATTTATTAGCTTGACTAATCCAAATTATGGAAATAGAAAATTAAATGCAAAGGAAATATGATTTTTTTTAAGAAAGTGAGTCTTTTGATACATAAAACATTAGACAAAATCACCGAAAATCTAAGTAGTGTGATGAAAATGATCTGGCCATCCGCCATAAATATTCAAGATTTCGTAAACAAAATACGAAAATATTTACCAAGAGCATGTCATGATTGATATCCAAACGAGCATGTGAAATTTACCCAATTCTTTCACCAAATTAAGAATTCGAAGTGAATAGAAATGAAATTGAAATAACATTTAAGTAAGTCAAACCAAGTCTATGCTTGCCTTTATATATACACATCTCCACAGTGGTAAAGTTGCATGGCTAAATATGGCTAAACTGATACTTCCAATACAGACTAGACTAGAAATCATAGAGAAAATGAGAAAAGAGAAGCTTACCAAGTAAAATAACGATGGTGTGTGTGTGTGTGAGAGAGAGAATGGCCTTAAAACACTTGCATCCATTTTGGGTGGAATAAGACATCTAGTACTCAAGAAAAATCTCACAGCCAAATTAATGGGAAATAAAAGATGAGGATGGAATTTTGAAGACGTAAAATAATATTTTATAGATTAAAATCCCCTAATCAAAGATACATCAAAAGAGATGATTATCTTTATCAGTGCACATAGTGTAGACTCCACTTGGTAACAACATAATATAAAGTTCATGGCAATAAATGCATATGCCAATGCCTCCCACAAAAATAATATGAACTTAATAGTATATGACATACCCACTTCACGAGGCTTGATTGTTTAAAAACCATCATACAGCTCCTCATCAACATGTTCATGATCAATAAGACCAATTCAAGAATTAAACTTGCTTTTCCCTATCTTTCATTGCCTTGTCAAGTTTAGATTGTCAACAAAAGAACATATAGGTAATTATTTTGACTGAAAAACACCATCAAAATTAGTAATCCCATGGATATAGTACACATTTTATCATATACAATAGAATCAAGTGAATTTGCAATAAGTTCCCTGACGATGGTGTAGAGGCTCTTCCCATGCAGTTGAAAACTCACAGACAACACTATAGTAGTTAGTTAATAACATAACATTGATAGGAGAGCATTATTCTGATTTAATAACCATCCATAACTCCACTATTATTCTACAAATATTTTTTGGGAAAATCTAAGCACAACACCAAACGAAACTCAAAATGCTCGCACAGAATACAGCCAGCAGCAGCTAATCTAAGCACACCACCTGCAGCTAATCCTATAAATAGACAATACAAATGATTTCAAACAAAATAACAATACGTGAATGAAAAGACAAAACCAAATTAGGCCATAGATCTGGTTATTCTAGTCGTGCATAGTCAATAGCATTTACTCCTACTAAGATATTATAAGGGAATTAAACTAAACCCACTGTAGATATTCTTTCCCTATGTTCTTCACCTGTTTAACACTTGAACAAGATAATATGAAAAAGGAGGCAAGAGTGACATGAATGTATTGTTAATTATTAGAGTTGGTTGATCTACATTGTATTGTTACCTGGAAGAGACAATTATCGATGATGTACTAGCTAATTTGTTTTAACAAAATTCTTTACTCACCAAGGCTTTAAGCGACTTCCTGTTTGTTTCTCCTGTAAAGTAGATATAATAAGAGTTCAGCAAATGAAATAAGAATTAGCATTGATAACAAACACTTCACTTTTCCAGACAAAAGACAAAGCTTACCCATATAATTTCATTTCTAGCATGAGAAACTGAAGGAAACGTGAGAGATGCTGCTTCTGTCATTTTAATTTCATCTTATTTCCATGTTAGTTATATGAACAATGAATTGATTTGCAGTTACGAATGATTGGGATTAAGTTACCTCTGAGGCCTGGAAAGTGATGCTTCTTGTTGTCAAAGATCTCAGGCAGCAAGCCACTAGAATCTAGTCATACCCCTAACAAATCCCAAATTCATACATCTAAATAGTTATCAGCACTCATCAACTCACCCACATTTATATAAAACACAAAGAAAGGGTGAAATGAGACACAAATTGCATCATTATAATATATACCTTCGACGATAGTAAAATAAGCCTTACGTGAAACAACCTCGACCGCTCCTATCTATAAAAATCAACCACTAAATCTCTTAGGTACAAAACAAAACAAGGAAAGTGGCGAGGGAAAGAGAGTGAAGAAAAGGATATGTAAACCCCAAAGAAACAACTATTATTGTGTATGAAAAGGGAAAGCCAACAAAAAAAATTAACAGTAACTTGGCAAGAAATCAAGCATTAAAATAAGCATCAAAAGAAGCATAACTTATCATCATAGATGATGGATATAACTTGAAGCTAGGCTTCATTCAAAATGATTCCAATAAAAAGAACACTTAAATAAGGAAAATCCAAATATAATTATTAAAATAAAGTTTTATAATATGAGAAAAATGCCTCCCCTCCCTTCCCTCAACGTTATGGGTTTCTGCTTGCTTCTATTTCGTAACAAACCATAAAAAACAAACTATATTTAAAACCCAATCACATGAAATTTAAAGCATATTTTTATTCTAAAAATAAAAATCAAGGAGTGATGAGTCGCAAATAGAAAATTAGGAATTTACCCGGAATGAAGAGAAGTTGGGACTAGGAGAACTTCATTGAGATAAATCTGCGACATAGAGCTTGTAGATATCTTCGAGAGAGATCTTAAATAAATAGCCTCGAGAGAAAGCCAGTGGTGAGATAAAGATGGAAAGAGTTGAGAAAGGGAGCTGCGAGGGTCAGCTCAGAGATAGAAAGCTACAAGAGAGAATCTAAGATATGGAGCTGAAAGAGAAATCGAGTTATAAGAGAGACGTGCAAGAGAGGTTGAGAGAGAGCTTTGCCTCGCGAAGAGAGCTCTATGAGCTTCATCACGGAGAGAGATTTGTGAGTGTCTTAGAGAGAGTTGTGAAAGATTAGGTGGGTTTGGGACAAAAGAGTTCAAATATCTTTTAATTAAGTAGGCAGATTTGGGATTTTTGTTGCCCGCCCCCATGCACAACGTAAAGAATTCATCTTTCATAGTGTTTTAGAATGAAACGTGATCCTCCAGTGCTATTGAAGCACATAATTCTTGTAGTGATCAGTAGTATTTAAGGTATTTAGAGGCATAGCATGAAAGCTAGATGACCATGAAGTATGATGAGTCATATGACGTGAGGAAGATAAAGCATGTTTTGCAAACATCAGCTGAAAAGGAAAAGATGACTCATCAAATACTACACTTCTAATATATAGACTTTACCAGAAGAGTGTAAACACTTATAGACCTTATGATTAACAAAAGAACCTAAAAAGATGCACAAATATGTCTGAAAGTCAACTTTATATGCATTATATGGCCTAAGATGAGGATAACATGCACATCCAAAGGTTTTTAGAAGACTGTATATAGGTGTTTGATTTAGGAGCTATTAATAGGGTGAAATCATAGAAAGAACAGGTGTAGGAAGTGTATTTATAAAGTGAACAGAAGTTTGGAAGGCTTCCCACCAAACTCCATTGGCATTAAGGCTTGAGCAAGTAAAGTAAGGCCAATTTCAAAGATATATCTATGCTTCCTTTCTATAAAACTATTTTGTTGATGGATATATGGGCTTGGGTGTTTGAATTTTATACCATTATCTTGTAAAAAGGAGAGAAAAGACTTAATTTCCCCCCCCCCCCCAAATCAGATTGAAGGATTCTGTCAAACTGGTTTTCTACAAGTAACTTGAAACTTTTAAATGTTTGTAAAGCCTCAGACTTAACCTTAAGGGGATATATCCAAGTAAATTTGTTGTAGTAATCCAAGAAACTGATATAGTATTCCAAAGCCTCCCTGGAAATTTTTTGTATTGGTCCCCAAATATCAGTGTAGACAATAACTAAAGAGTTGGAGGTATGAGTTTAAGAAGTAGGGAAAGGGAGAGTGTGTTTTTCACCTTTCTGCTAGGAGTTATAGAATTTAACTTGCTGGTTTGAGGTAGGCATGTTTTCTGATTTAAGAACTTATCTTAAGACTTTTTCATTTCGATGCCCTAGCCTCGTATGTGATAAGTTTACATTATCAGTAATTAGAGTGTGTAAAGTAGTTGACTTCCAAGTGTTTATGCTTAAGAATCAAAGTTATTCACATCAGATTTATATTGAGAAGATGAGATAGGGATATGAAATTTGAACAAGCTTTTATGATCACTAGAAAGACTTTTACATGATGAAGATTTACAAAATGAAGAATCTGGAAATCTAGACATAGTAGAACTAGACAACAACTGATTAGAATTTGTATGCTATCACTATATTCTTGACTGAATGAAGGATTACAAGAATGATATGAGATCTTGTCTTCAAAAGGTAAAACAAACTTAATACAGCTACTAAACGCAGAAGGAGACTGATACGAAGGACATTTCAATAGGTACAACCCATCTTTATGTACTCATTTGAGCAACAGTTCCCTAAAATTTGTCCTTCACAAAGCATATATTAGAGTGAAATTCAACATATACAGAATTATCTTGAGTCAATTTTGAGATGATAATTAGGTTTTTCTTTATGTTAGGCACACATAGTAAAGAATTTAGTTTAAAAGGGTGATGTTTTGGAGGTAATAAAACGGATTCTACATGAGAGATTAAGAGTGTCTTACCATTTCCTACAGCTAGCCTATCCATACCAGAATACTCTTGAGCCATGCTTAGATTATTGAGATCTGCTATTAGATGGTTGGATGTTGCATTGTCAATATACAAAGTCATATTAGGTGTTGAATCATGTGTTGAAACATAGGCTGCAGGAGAGACCATTTAAGTAGCATGTCAATTTCCACTAGAAAAGCTACTTGAACTAGAATATCCATTTAATCTAGCAAAACCATTTGTTTGTGAAGTATTCCCAACTTGGTTTCTTTCATAACTATAGTAACATACTGAAGTTGTCATTTCTTCCTCCTCTTCCACCTTTTCTACTATTAAAATTTCATCTATTACTTTGAAACTATTGTTGCCCACCTGCATAATTCTTATTTTTGTTCTGATTTTGACTGAAACTTTGATTGCCATTACTAAACTTCCAGTTTCCTGTGCTTGAGATCACATTAGCACAAATCTTGAAATTGTTTTCATTTTCTGCCATTTGTTTTTTCATTCTGCTTTTATAGCACATAAGTAAATATTTTACTTCTTTAACACTAAGATTCTCAGTTCTTGATGTAATGTTTACTACCACAGAGTCATACTCAGACCCTAGTCCATTTACAATGTACATTTTCAGAGCAAGATTACTACCACAGAGTCATACTCAGACCCTAGTCCATTTACAATGTACATTACCAGCTCTTGCTCTAAAACTGGTTGCCTAGCAGTAGTCAAGCTATTTGCAAATCTCCTCATTTTATCACAGAAGTCAGAAATTGATAGGTTACCTTATGTTGTACCTTGCAAAGGTCCTCTTAACTGAATTAACCTTGCTTTAGGTTGGTTTGCAAAATTTCTTTCTATCGAGTTTCATACCTCTGCTAAATAATTATATTGAGTAATTGTGCCTAGCACACCTTTAATCATCGAGGACCTCATCCAAGTTAACAAAAGTTGATCTTTCCTTACTCAGGTTTTTGAATTCTGGGCTTATTCTTCCACCTTCTAGTGTTTTTTGTGGTTTTTCTTCAGGATTAAGCACAATGTCCTCCAATCCATGTCCCAAGATTGTTGGTACCAGTTGAGATCTCCATAACACGTAATTGCTTCTATCTAATCTCACAGAGATATCACAGTTTAGAGTATTTGGAAAAAAATTTCATGTAGTTGTTGTGTTATTTGTTGTGCTGTTATTGCTGGTGGAATTTGATTCTGCCATAGACGTTTGTCCTTTTTCTTGCTCTGATACCATGTAAAAACTCAAGATAAGTTTTTATGTTGTATTGATATTATCATCTGATGATTATTACAAGTAGAGAGTAAGCCTTATATAAGAGAAAGGCTAGTCGAGAAGAAGAGAGTAGAGAAGTTAGATTAGGTTGCATGAAGATGCACGGAGTATTACATGTGATAACAACATCCTAACTTCTAACTCTTCTATCTTAAGCTTAAGAGAGAAGCTTGACTAATTACATTATTTAGCCACTACGTACTTTAATAAAGGTGATAAGCTTTTTATCATCCATCATAGAGTTAGTTTTCCATAGAACCTCCATTACAGTCACTGCAGTAGAGTTTAACCATAAGAGTTATCAAACTAGTTGGAATGTTTTCGTTGAGCATGTAGATGCTTCTTCTGCTTAGCAGCTTTTGCTTCTATAACAAAGAAGATCTGCTTCTGGAAATAAAAATCATAACTTTTGTTATCAAATCTGCAATTCTAATCTTGTTAATTGGCGAAAGTTTGATACAAAATAAATGATTCTTCTTAACATCTACGCATTGAACCTCAAAACAAATGGGCCCTAATGATCATTGGCTCAATTCGTCTCTTTCATAACTTGTATCGACACTACTAATTATTAATGTTTATATCTGAAGTTACTCTTATATGAGAAAATATTTTAAGGAAGAAAACTTAATTAACAGATCGCCAGGTGTTTCCCTTCTCAGTTCAAATTAGGACAATATCTTCTCTGCTTACACGTCTCTATTGCCTTTTCATTTATTTACAATAAATTTTTATATTAATTCTAATATCTTTTTAATCACACTTTTTACAAAACTAATAGAAAAACACGTATTTCGTGATGGATAAATTTAAAAATAATAATGAAAAATTAAAAGTTAGAATAAGTAAATTTTGATATTTTGCATTCTGTATCTTTTCATTGATTCATTTCTTTGTAGATAATAAAAACTATATTGTGAGTTTGAAAGGTAACTTTTAAATATGTGTGTAAGAATCTGTAAATTTTTTAGTATAAGGTATTACGTCTTCTAGAAGCATTTGTTTGTAATATACTTTTTGAAAATGTTTAATGTCATCAAATATTTAAAGATGTTTAATTGTCAAATTTGCCTCGACCCAATACTTGTAGCTTTGGAGATTAGTTGACATTTTAATTGTTGATGATTGTTTAAAGTTCTTGAGATTCAATGAAATTCGTGTTTATTTTTGTAACTCTAGTGGTTCGGGTACTCCATTGTCCATATTAACTGATGTATGTGATTAGCCGTCTCTCAAGATATGTTCAGATTTCTTAAGATCTTAAATTTTTATTGGTTTTGGGGTGTGTAAGATTGAGTATTTTGTAAAATAATTATGATAAAAATAATAATGACAAGACAGATCATGCCTTTCAATTGTCATTCATAATTATTATACATATAAAATTGCAACAGAATTTGTAGTGAAGAGAAAAGGGAGTACTACGGTGGTACCGTATAAAATTTGTAGTATTCACAAGGAATTATTAAAGGGTAAAATGAAATCTTGTATGGTACCTAATAGAAACCATAGGAAGAGTTATGCAAAAGAAAACTCTAAACGCATTTTCGTTTTCTTTTAAGGGGTCAATGTCTCATGTCGTGAGTTTTTTAATGATATGAATGCAGAGATTAATTCCTGACTGTTGGATAAAACAATGAGATTCTCAACCAAATCACAAAAGGGGTGGGAAATTTGCATTACCTATTTCTCCGATTATAGGTTAATTTTTTTTTTGGAAAGCTTCCAAAGGAAGGTACCACTTCTTCTTCGTCGAAAGCTTCAACTGAAGCTTAGAAGCTTAAGCTCTAGGACACCTAAATCTCCACTGCGAATGATTTCTCCTCCAATCTCGATTTCTCCTCCAATCTCCATCGCGAACGATGAAAGCAAGCAAGATTTCTTCTTCTTCTTCACCAAACACACGCTCTCTCTCCGCTCTCTCTCCACTGTCATCCAGTCCTTCGTTCACCTCTCTCTTCGTCGTTCATATCTCTCTCTATCCCCCCTCTCTCTCCATCGTCTAGCTCTTTCTATCGTCAAAGAGTTTTTGCGTCTAGGGCACACGATTTTCAAGCACTGGTATTTCCCTGATCTTGGCTCTTTCTTTCAAACGTAATATTTCCTCCTCTCTCGATCTCTCTCATTCTTGTTACAGTCCTTATACAAGATATGCTATTATTTTATATTGTAATTTGAAATTCATAGCATATAGTAAAAATATTCAAATTTTCTCATTCCTTAACTAATTTGCATAAGATGATGTGTTCACATCTCACTAATCAGTCAAGTGAATTCCTTAAACTTGGTAAAAGAACAACTGGCAAATGTAAGAATTTTCGTAGCATAAAAATTCAAGTAGATGTGTTGCAAGCATGTAGAATGTTTATTATTTATAAACTTTTTGCTGTTTTGAATGTTTTATACTAGTTTCTAGGGTTTTACTATTAGACTATTTGACATTTGATTAAAGCTTGCATGGAATGGTTTCTAGAGTTTTTTTTCCAATTTTGCCCTATTGTCTTTGAGACTAGTGAATTTCTAGTGTTGCAATTTATGTTGATACAAAGTTGAGCTCTGTCTTTTGTTAGTTTTGTCTAGAATTTATGGGAGTTAAACCAATATATGACTTATTTCTGTGATGGTTTTTCTGGGGTTTTATTCTATCCTAGTGTTTATTTTTTTTTATGAGTTTTATTTTGTTTGTTTGGTGACTAATGAGGGTAGAAAGGATCACATAGAAAGCAGAGGAAGTGAAACCCTAAATAATTGATTTATGCTTTATTGATTGAAGTTTGAGGAAGATGTTTTTTAATGTCTGTTGATTATGGTTAAAAGTGTTTAGACTAAACTAGTGTTCTTATCTTTCCTCAGTCTCGGGAATTTTGTGATTATTCTTAGTGATCTAAAATCAAATTTTTGGTTTATTTTGGTTTTGATATGAGATTTTGTTCTTGATGAAGATGCTTTTTAATGTCTTTTGATTATGGTTGGTTTATAGGGCCTCCCTTCTAGACTTTTCTTTTTGAAAATATAGTTGTGCTCTGTAATTTATATAATTGTGGATTGGGAATGATTCACTTGTTTTTTGTACCACCTGATATAGACTTTAGAAGATGATGAGTCGATTTTGTGTTGATTAGATGTGAGTTATTTTTTAGTTAAATTAGAAGAAGATGATAAGTCTGCTTTATGCTGATTAGATCTGAGTTATTTTCTGAGTTAGACTGAAAGAGTCTGCTTTGTGCTGATAAGTTATTTCTAAGTTAGATATGAGTTATTTACAGGATAGTTGATTCTTCTCTTTCAGTTTATGACAATTTAATATGATGGTCTTCTTTGTACTAAATTTTGTTTTAGATTTTCATTTCATTCAATTATAAAAGTTCCTCCTTACTTTTTTCAGGTGAAACCTCCTGATTATTGGTCATCAATAGGGAAGGCTTGTCAGTATTTGTAAAGTTGTTAGTCATTTACTTCTCGTCTTTGAACTCGTATCAGAATTTCTTTCTCAATATCATTAGCTTGAATTGGTTTTACTTAATAAAATGGAATTTTCTATGTTTACAGAAGAGTTTCTCATGTTTTTTCCATTTCCATGTTTCTATACACAATATTATAGTTGGAAAGTAGATATTACTTGAGATCAGTCTAGTTTCATAGAAACAATATTATTTTTGGATGTATGTTTGTTATTAGATGAATGGATAATGTACATGTTATCATTTTCCTATAATACTATTGTACATGTTATCCTTCAAGCAATCAAATAAAAGGGAAAGTCCTACTTTAGAGAGAACTAATTAACATCATTTTTATATGATTATAGAGATTTTGACATTTATAGAGTTTTTAACGAGCATACCTACGTGGTGGAAATTTACTAATATGATTCTTTTAACATGATAAATTGTGAAAAAATTTGGAGAAGAGCATGTTGCAACTAGACCATCTAAGTTTCTTGCATTCTTTAAATTCTTTACACGTCCTCTTTATCATCTATTAAGATTGTTGGTATATGTCACTTCTAATTAATTTGTTATCTAAAATATTCATCATCAATTTAATTTTCCTTTTTTTCATATAAATTGTTACAATGTTAATGTGGTTATTATAAACTAAAACAATGTAAAAGAATGTGCTAAAATGAGGGCAGCGGATGAAAAGATAAGTGGTCTTGAAGTAAGTATGCTTAAACAAACATTACATTATAACATGGAATTGATAAATTTTGATTGTAATTTAAGTGAGTTGATATGTAGACGCGAAAAAATCTAGCTTTAAAAAGAAGAGGAGAGCAGTCGCGGAGATGAGATTCAGAGGGTTGTTGCGTATTAAATGTCACAAGCTGAAGAGGAACTTCTTATAGCAACTATTAGGTCTCTTCGATCCAGCCACCTACATGTTGAATGTCCATGGGTCAACATTCAAAGTCACCGCAAATGATGTGACTTCTATACTAGGCATATTTGCCGGTGGGCAGGAGATCAAACTCGACGGTGATGTGAATGAGATAAAAGTTCTAAAGGTAAAGTGGGTGAACGCCAAAGGTAATATTCTAGTGAACACCTTGTCAGAATTCTTGATTGAGGAGTCTAACGGTGACTGTTGGAAGTAAGCCTTTGTGTTGTACACTGTCGGGGTTTCGTTATCTCCTTGATTAAAACCAATCATCAGTTATTCATGGTTGCACGTTGTGAAGTCACCCGCAACCATCCAACATAAAAATTAGGCTTCTGCTTGTTTTAAAGATTTTGGGGATGGGTGTCGTGAGGTATTAAAACAACCACCACCATAACATTACCGGATGCTTGTTATTTATACATGTAATATATTTAGTGTACATTGGTATTACTTTCGCATTATAACATACGTATATTTACTAGTAAGTTCATTTCGATGCAACTGTTTTATCTGGAGAAGTTGGCATGTGCTGCCAGCTATGTTGACTTGAACCATATTTCACCACTAAGGTGGAACGACATGGGCGTTGCAAAAATGATTTATTTTGTAAAATCAAGGGGAGGAGAAGCTTGGCCTAAAAGCTGTGTGGTGAGAGTTTTAGAATATTACAAACTTGGTTGGTTATATTACCATTTATTATTTATTAATAATTCTCATATATTTGTATTATGTAGATCGATACAATCACGCAAGCCATTTTGGGCGACCGCGAGGTTCGCGAGGACGTGTGTGCAGATCTACTTGAAGAGCAAGCTGTCAGGCTAGGTGTTTTAAGTTCACAAGTGATCGCTCTTCAGGCGGAGTTAGCTCCATGAGGGTGGATATTTCTTAATTAATGGAGGTGCAGAGAAAGATGAAGGTCGTCCAAGAGAATATGTGCACAACATTGATGAGACTTTTGGAATGAGACACTGGTAAATCTCGAGCCCAAGACGATGAGCCACGTGTCACCCTGACTCAAGGTAAAGAACAAGGTGATTTTGATGAGAATATGATTCCCTCCCACGAAGAAGATCTACTAGTCTCTTCATCACCTTTATGTAAAGGTGATAATGATGAAAGGTGCATCCAGCTAGATGCTTCAAACAATGTATTCGCTGGCCTGCTGTTGGTCAATAAACCATCTATGGCTGGATGCTAAAGGACATCGAAATGTATTATTCTGTTTATTTATATTTCATCTTTTCTATATATATAACATGTATAATCTAACTATTAATCTAACACCTTACTTGGGGCTGTGTTTTGGTAGGGCAAACATGTCTTGTTCGAGTCTATCAAAAGCCGATTCTCAGTGTAGTTACGCAGCAATGGGGAGAGGAAAGATGGTCCTCTACTCAGTTCACCCTATTTGAAGGGTAAACCAACCACTAAACATAACAAGAAGGTATTTAAAGTGAGTCGTACATGTTATAGGACTCGCTAGAAGTGAAATGAGCATTTAGTGGAGTATATTTTTGAGAAAATATTAGAGGATAAGTAGTAGTCACACTAATCTAACAAAATTTGACACACCATCATGGTCAAATTTTGATTAAGTTTGTCTTTTATTTGTCTTTTGCAATGAGATTCTCATTAGACATTCTGGCTTCCATGCTAAACGGAGAGACCTAAAGACTCTCGGTCTAGAAAATTGGCTTCACCCAGACCTTATAAACTTGTTTGTCATCATTTTGACCTTGGAGGCTCGTTGTGCATCGATGAACAACTGATTTTGGTTTCTTCTCAAGTTCTTTTTTGTGAGTATCCACTACTCAGTATCATCCTTATTTAGGTTTGTACTTACATTGTGTCTTATGTTTTTGTTGTACCACTGCAGAGTCAATGTGTTGCAAAACTAGTAGAGCTTCCTAATTTTGTAAGGAAAAACAAGATCGTGGATAGATACGTGCCAACGCTTGAGCTAGAAATCACGGTAAATAAATTTAATGTAGTTTATATATTAAATATTGACTTAGTATGATTGTGTAATATAGATATATATTCCGGTACATGATGGCCAAGATCATTGGTTTATGGCCAAGAACTTCATCATGGACTAGGAAGTCACTATATAGCACACCTTGCCAGATGGTTGACTTTACACGGGACAGACCAAAAAGGTAAAAAAGATTGTATGTTCTAATTCCTTATCATGATTTGTAATTTGTCTTATAGCATGTGTGATTTTGACATTGATTACCTTTTTGTATTTTGAGAATAAAATTATAGTTAGAAGATATGGACTTGATAGGGCTTAAGCTCATAGATTTGTTTCCCCCACCAACAACCTTTTCTTCATTCAAAATTTCAAGGCCGCCCGAAGGGGTCACCCAATCAAATGGGTAAGTTCAATGATCGTGAATTTGATTGGGCTTCCTTCACCTTTAATGATGCACTTATTAGTACGTTTGCAGGAGTGATTGTGGTGGGTCTTGAGATATATGATTGACATCAGGGCAGGAATTGTTGTTGACTATCGTTTCTAGGAAATTTGTCAGATATTGTTTACATTTTGTTAAACTTGAGAGTTTTGTTTTTTGTTTGTTATAGTTTCAGGTTCTTTTAGTTCTATAATTGGAAATGTTGTGATTCTTTTGGATTTGCACATTTGTGGTTGTCATTACTGGTTATTTATTAGGGTTTCTTTTGTTATGTAATTGAAATTTTTCTGATTCTTTTAGAATTACTCATTTGTGGCTGTCAATATTAAATTTGTTAAGGTGTATGATAGTTTTGGTGAATATTAGAGCATCATGTTTTTTGTTTTGTATTAGTTGGGTAGAATTAGTTATGTAATTGGGAATTTTATGATTGTTGTGGATTTGTTCATTTGTGGTTGTTGTTATTGAACTTGTTGAGGTGTATGATAGTTTAGTGAATGTTCAAACCTTATAACTCTTTTTCTGTTTTATTTTACTTTGGAGTTAGGGTTCTTTTAGTTATGTAATTGAGAATTTTCTGATTGTTCTGGATTTGCTCATTTATGGCTATCGTTGTGGAATATGTTGAGGTGTATAATAGTCTATTGAATATTGAGAATATTTTTACAGGAGTCTATCACACTATCTTCGGTGTAATATTTTTTGAAGATCATCAACCCTCCTTGGAACATCTCGTATGATACGCTACATGATAATTGATTTTAAAATATGAACTCATCTGTCTCGGAGACCCGGCTACCACTGAAGACGAGTCCTACCTTAAAGCAATGGCTTCAGAAGAGGAAAAAATGACAGGATAGATAATATTGTATCACATTATTGTGTCCTATTTTTTATCTTCTTGATCAAACACTGTCCCATTTTCCATTTCTAAGAAATTTGTTGAGCTAGAGGTTATTGAAGAAGACACAATAACGACGGTGCAATAAATTTTGAAACACAATAATCGTATACAAAAGATGACACAATAATGTCTACTTGGAGGGATGCTCGGCCAAGACATGCCTATGATCCTAATTCTATCCAAAACTCGCCCATATTCCATTTCTAAGAAATTTGTTGAGCTATAGGTTATTGAAGAAGACAATAATGACGGTGCAATAAATTTTGAAAGGGGATATCTTCGTACGCTTTGAAATTTATTGCCCCATCGTTATTGTCTTCTTTAATAACCGCTCATCAAATTTCTTAGAAATAGAATATATGTGAGTTTTGGATAGAATTAGGATCATAGGCCTGTCTTGGCCGAGCATCCCTCCAAGTAGACATTATTGTGTCATCTTTTGTATATGATTATTGTGTATAGTGAAGATGAATAAATTTTTGTAAGTTATTATGTATAAGGATGATAAATAGATTCTGTATATTATTGTGTACAACTATAAATAAAAGAGGTTCTTGTAAGTTATCTGGTATAGCGATGATAAATAGATATTGCAATATTTTTTTGTACAGTTATAAATTAACAGATTTTGTAGAATTACTGTGTATTGTTATAAATAAGCAGGTTTATAAATATTCGTATATTAACATTCTCAAAAATTTATGAAAGTAATTTAATACCAAATGTGCATTTACTGTGGTAGGGGATACGGAAAATTATACCAGTATGGGATGTTTGTGTTATACATAGGGTACCCACCTTGTGCATTGAATGGTGGTGGGTATGAAGATAGGTCGAATGGGTACGCACTTTGCACATTGAATGTGTACGCACCTTGCACTGTGTACGGACCTTGTACATTAAATGGGGACGCACCTTGTCTGGAGACCCCTATCGCGTGTGCACCTTGCACGTTAGATGGTGCTAGATCATCATTATTATCATCTGGCATCGTGGCATGCACATCACTCGGTAATTTTGGACATGTCCGTTTGGTATGTCCATCGTTCTTATAATGGCCATATCGACGGGTGGTTGGTCGTGTTTTACTTGAGTTAGCACATTGGCTGCCCTTCATCTTCACGATTATTGGTTCTTCAACATGGCCTCTTTTAATCTCTACCCCATCCTCGTAATTCTTATCATGTTCATTGGTGACCTTTTCATTCCACAAGGTCTCATATTTTGCACAAAGCATCCTAATCTCCACTTTGGCTCGAGTCGATCATTCATTTGACTTTGACGTAAAATGAGCAAGTCTTTTAGCAGCTAGTTGGATTGAATTGTACCGAAGCAATTCTATCACATCGGTATCCAGATGAGAATGGCTTAACCCAGTTGGTAGTATATTACTCTTCACAGTGATCCTCCACCAGTCTAGTATGCACGTGCTTGGGATCTGTTGCATATGTTCTGCTTTCATAACAGTAAATATATGACGACACAGCATCCCCACTGATTCAAACTTGCCATAATTGCACTTGAGCGTATTAAGTTTTTAGTCTCGTGTCACTATGTTTGAGTCATTCAGCACCCCAAACTCGACCAACGAATAATTTCGAGCCTCTCCATCATATGTTAGAGCACAAACTATAAACAATGTTTCACCCATGATCTTCTTACGCACACATTTAAACAGCTTTTGTGTAAACACATTTGTCGCGCTTTGCTGTAATGCACGCAAGTGAGTATGGAGCGCAAGCGTTTCATTTGTCAACTTGAAATCATCCAACTTCTCCTGGTGTCGAATACGTGCCAACGCCAGATTGAATTCTAGCATGAATTCAAATAGTTTAGATATATGTTCAATGAATCGATAGATATATGTTCAATGAATCGATAGATTTATGCGTTCATACCTTCAAATCGTTATGTTGTTCTCATGAAACCAAAAAATTTTCAGTGTTGGAAGGCATCTGCCCAACGTTCACGCTTCACATACATCCATTGTACTCTTTTTTTTTCCTGAGATTGAACGACTCTATCAAACGATCCCATGCCTCTACGAACTCCCCTTCACTAAGTACGTCAAACATGCCTCTATTGAATACCCTTAGAAAATCCAAGTTATGCATGTTTGATTGGGCATCTCGTTCGAGATGCCGTGCACAAAGTAGATGATTACAATTGGGGAGGACCGTATTGATTGCTTTATGCATTGCCTTATCGCCATCTGTAATGATCGATTGAGGCATCGTGTTTTTATTGGCATTCAAGAAAGTCCTCAACACCCATTGATAGGTTATCACAGTCTCATCAACCGATAATACGTAGAAAAGTACCGTGGTCTTGTAGTGATTGTTCATTCCAAGGAGAATCATGAGTGGTTTCTTATATACATCCATCAGTAGGTCGTATTGAATGCCAATGCAACACCAAAATAGAGATAGTCAACTTGGTACGTCGAGTCTACCCAAAACAAATTTACTAGATGATTATCAGTGTCAATGTTGTATTTGCAATACATATCTGGATCCATCTCCAATTTTGCAATAAGAAAAAAGAAATAGCTACTTCTGAATCAGTTTCGATGACCTGTTCTTTTCGTTGCTTCTCCATCTTATTGTAGAGATCCGTCCGTAAGAACCCCACATTTGTGTAACCACCTGCTTGGTCGACCAAGTAATCAAACACTTGGTTTAGCCTTACACCAACATTTTACAATCCTGTTGCCTGGGCCATGTTCACTTCATTCACTACTCTATTGGATCGAAGAAAGGGCACGTCCTGTGATGAGGTGGTGGGATGGTTGTGCTTAGCTTCAAAATCTTTAACTACCCATTTTTTCATCTTCTTATCCAAGTTCACCCTAAAAAAAGCACAGCTATACACACTTGTCAAGCTACGTGATTCTCGCTTGGTGTCCTCTCTGCCCATATATTTTTTCTCGTGAATTCCTTCTTTTGAGCAAACCCTTCTCCGTAGCGTAGTTTCTCCATCTCTGTTCTTGCATTTATCATCTTTCTGTACACTAAACCTAATATCGACAGCATATGTATAGTGGAAATGTTCGTCCTCTTGTAAAGTATCAAAATTTTCACCAATAACTTCCTCATTTTACAAGTTTGCTAATGTGGAAGAACCCGATCGCGTACTCATCTTACCCGGGTTTATGGAAACTTCATGATGACTCATCTTTGAAGATGCTTAATCTTACAAAAATTATAGAAAACTAAACATCAGGATGAATCATCTTTAAATATGCTTAATCTTAAAAAAATTAAAGAAAACTAAACAAACATTATCTTTTCGGTGTAACCGATCAGTTTGTTGGAGATGAAAATTGGATAATCCAAACAAAGAAAACTAAGGAGCAAGTGTATTTGAAGTTTGAGCACTTGAAAATTAGTGAATGTGTTTAATTAAATGAATATATGATTTTTAATGATAGTTTACAAAGAATAATTACCCCTATTAATTGCATAATCACCAGACACCACCAACCAATAAAAAAGTCAAACCCAGTTCTTAGGAACCAAATTCTACTTTGGTGGTCCTAATCGCTAATAAGTCAGACAAATGGCCTATAGTAACAGATGTTTGGGACTAGTTGGTCGCATTTGGGCCCCAAATGCCATAGTAACAAGTGTTTGGCCCGTGTCCCAGTGACACGGCCAAACGTGACCACTGGCCCCAAACGCCATTCATGAAAGAGAATCGCCAATAATGAATGGTTTTTGGGACCTATTGATGGCGTTTAAGCCCCAAACGCCATTGTAACAGGCGTTTGGCTCATGTTCATCGACACGGGCAAAACGCCTTTGTGTCAAGCGTTTGGGGCGCGACCATCACTTGGCTTAGCCTTACACCAACATTGTACAATCCTGTTTCCTGCGCCATGTCCGCTTCATTCACTGCTCTATTAGATCAAAGAAAGGGCGTGTCCTGTGATGAGGCGGTGGATGGTTGTGCTTAGCTTCAAAATTTTTAACGACCCATTTTTTCTTCTTATCCAAGTTCACCCTAAAACAAGAACGTCTATACACCCTTTTCAAGCCACTTGGTTCTCGCTTGGTGTCCTCTCTGCCCATATATTTTTTCTTGCGAATTCCTTCTTTTGATCAAACCCTTCTCTGTAGCATAGTTTCTTCATCTCTGTTCTTGCGTTTATCATCTTTTAGTACACTAAACCTAACATCGACTGCTTATTTATGGTAGAAATGTTCGGCCTCTTGTAAAGTATCAAAATTTTCACCAATAACATCCTCATTTTGCAAGTTTGCTAATGTGGTAGAAGCCGGTTGTGTGCTCGTCTCACCCGGGTTTATAAATACTTTCTGATGACTCATCGTTGAAGATGCTTAATCTCAAAAAGGTTATAGAAAACTAAACATCAGGATGACTCATCTTTGAATATGCTTAATCTTAAGAAAGTTAAAGAAAACTAAACAAACATTATCTTTTGGGTGTAGCCGATCACTTAGTTGTAGATGAAAATTGGATAATCCAAAGAAAGAAAATTATGGAGCAAGTGTATTTGAAGTTTAGAGCACTTGAAAATTAGTGAGAATGTGTTTAATTGATTGAATATATGATTTTTAAGGATGATTTACGAAGAGTAATTATCCCTATTAATTGCACAACCACCAGACGTCACCAACCAATAAAAAATTCAAACCCAGCGACTAGGACCCAAATGCTACTTTGGTGGTCCTAATCATATATAGGTCAGACAAATGGCCTATAGTAACAGGCTTTTGGGGCCAGCTGGTCGCGTTTGGGCCCCAAATGCCATAATAACAAGTGTTTGGTCCGTGTCCCAGTGGCATAGCCAAACGGGACCAGCTAGCCCGAAACGCCAGTCACGAATGGCGTTTAGGGCCTGCTGATGGCGTTTGATCACCAATGCCATTGTAACAGGCGTTTGGCTCCTGTCCATCTACACGGGCCAAATGCCTTTGTGTCAAGTATTTGATCCTAATATTCCCTATTATGCTTAAAAATCCTAGATGGAAAAATTAAAATAAATTTAGAAGTTTAAAATGTTTGGATAGATTGACGGTTTGTAAGCGCGAGATGAGCCATAACATAAGAGATGAATCTACTCTCCGTAGAATCAAATTAGATAGATTGACGGTTTGTAAATGTTATCCTTATACACAAAATGTCTAGGTTCAAGTTTAAAAATCAATGATACAATAAAAAAAAACTTAGAATTCAGTTCCAACTTTTAACCAACTATTCAACGGAACCTCCCCATAAATATTAGAAAACCCACATTATTAATTGCATATTTATATCTGTTATATGTCAAACGACTATCATGCAACTTTGACAATTTATAATCTAAAAAAACTTAGAATCCAATCCAAACAAACTTAGAAGCTAAAAAAACTTTCCAAACAAACTTAGAATCCAGCATATTTATATCGACAAAAAGTTCATATCAACTTTGACAAAATATCATGGTGCAACTTTTCTCTTTTTTCGACAAAGCATCATGTGAATGCTTTGTATGTCCTTCATGTTCTCGTTCCGTTTCAGTATCCTCATTGGTGTCATCATCATGGTTGTCTTCAACATCATTAACTAAATCTTCACCATTGTCATCTTCATCAACTTCATCATCAGCACTCTCATGCCTACTTGCTTGAGTTTCATACATGTCCAGGTGTCTTTGCAACTTCGCCTCCAAATGTACATATTCACTATATTTTGATTTCAAACTAAAAAATAAAAAGGGAAAGATCGTAAGTTTACAATTTTCTTACCATTTTTTTTCATTGATGCTTTGGCCTTTATCATCGCCTCACGTGCGCTCAACACTTTCTCAAATAATAGCTTGTTGAGACCGCCAATCATGCGCATCATGCATGCCACTGGCACCTGCATTATCCGAATTGCACATGAATATGATATTGAATGACTAAATAATAAATATTAACATCATAACTCACATAATTGACTTCAAAATATGGAAGACTTCAGACTGGAACATCATTTGGAATGTCAACCAACTCACCACCACCATTTGGGAGTGGTAACTGAATCTGCCACAATGGTAGTGGGATGTCAGCCATTCTTATATCATCAACGGTCGTTCTAGCCGACCCTGATGCTCCTGGTACTATTGTGGTTGTTGCGATTGCTTGTTATACATATTAGATTACAAAATTACATTGTATAACAATATGAGTAATCTCATATATTTAAAAACCACTTAGAGACGTTTAGCACATGTAAATATGAAGATGCTCCATCATAGTTGTAAGACAACCACTTTTTTCAGAATTCATCATAAGTATTTTCGCTATCCCCATTTACATCAATGATAAAGTCTGTTGCTCTAAAACCTCCAAGACTACCATACAGATCCTCCCTGGTGAATGGTTGGTCACATAACATTGAATTTAGGGGTTTGTATGGGATATACAGCGCATCGGTTCCCATACTTTTCCTTGAGACGTGCTCACCCAAGTACCATGCTCTTCCAGTAGGCCCTTGCAGCAAGATTCTCATGGTGGTAGGAGGTATACTGTCAATACAATAGTTTGGCAAGCTTGTACGTTGTCCCCAAGGGTTCCAATTGATCTGCAAGTTCAAAAACAAATAGTTTTTTCAGTAAAAAATTATTCATAATCGGGTGGGGGGGACAAGATAAGAATTGATATAATAAAACACATACCTCATTGGGTATCACATATCAAAGTTTAACATGAAATTCTTTTAGGCAGTGACCATCATCATTTGTTCCTGACTCAATGTCTATCCAACGTACTGCTCTCAGGAATGTGTCTGGACCACCCAATGGTCTACTCAGTGCTAAACACAAGAAGTACTCACAAGCTCATACCTCCCATGCTCTCCAAAAATCCCATGTCCCTACACTTTTGTCATGGCATAAAGCGTTCATATTGCAATACAATACGAACAACGCTGAACCACCCCAATTATACTCCAGTATCTCATCTATTTTCTGTAGGCTGGGGAGGAAGTATAAATAACCTTTATTGCTCTTGTCATAAAAAAATGTACTACCCAAGAGCACTAAAATAAAGACTCTCATCAAAATGTCCTCCTGCTTAGGAGTAGTACACTCGTACCTAACATAATTATCAAATATCCATTCATAACTAACTTTTTTTCTCCAAACTCCGACAACGTTTTCCAACTAGCTTTTGCAAAGCCTTCTTGTTCTTGTAGAGTTCCAAATCATAGTTTAGTTGTCAACCGTCGACTTTCAGGCCAGTTATCGCAGCAATGTCCAATGGAATCATTGTCATGTCACCATTTTCATCTATATGAAAGGTGTGGGTTGTATCCCACCATTTCTTGGCCAAACTTTTCAATAGGATGCGATCCATCTGCCCCATTTTCAATATACTTATAAAATAACTAAACCCAGTAGCATCGGCATTCCTTCTCACATTTTCAGGAAGCCTAATGTATCATCGAGCTACTAGTGTAGTGTTCCCAAAATCACAAATACCAAGATCATGGAACTCAGCCTAAGAAATGAAAATGTAAGTATGGCTCAGAGAAAAAGGTGTGTGAAGAAAAATGTACTATAATCTCTATTGTGACATTTCATCGAACATCTTACGGGCAATAAACATACACTATTTTTTTATCCAAAACATATATCGCTACCAATAATCGATACATTTCAAGAAGCATCACATAAAAAACACTCAGTTTTCAAAATGATTCAAGTATCTATTTGGTGTTTTAACAATATAACACATAACAACTAAATGTTTTGTTAAAGAAACTTATATTTTATTCTTGGATGGGATATAGCATTTCATCGAACATGTTATGGGTACGAATATAAATATAGTATAAACCTCAATATGACATTTTATCAAACACCTTACGGAAAATGAAAAAAATACACCATATGATTCATTATGACATTTCGTCGAACACTTTACGGGCACTCATGAAAATACTGTAGTTTTTCACAAATTCTTCATATTGCTCCAACGGAGCAGATATCTCACCCCAAGCACATAAGATGTAAGTTTTTCTTTAAAGATTTTGAATTTTATGTGTTATATTGTTAAACATCTAATATATACTTCATTCATTCTACAAATTTGGTATTTTTTATGTGATGATTGGATGAAATATTTTCACCCCATAACCGGTGGCATCGTACGGCCCTTTCGAAATGCTCAAGCTCAAACTTGGTTGCGTCGTTACACTCAATGTTCCCTTTGTAACTTTATTCTTTCCACTAGCCATTATTGGTGAAAAAATACAATATTAGAAGGATATGGGGTTTGGGGTCGCTGGTTGGAGGGATTTGGCTCAGGTTTAGCGCGGGTTTTATCTCGTGTGTTGCAAGGGATGTGTTCAATGGAATTTTGAGGGTTTGACTCATGTGTTGCAACATATTTAGATCGATTTTGATGAATTTCGGGCTCTGAACAGAGTTGAAGACTGAGATGAAGAAGAAGGAGAATATGGTTTGAGTGAAGAGAAATGAAGGGTCGAGAGAGGGGGAAGGGTGGGTATCGATTTTTTAACAATAATGAGGAAGGGGGTTTTTTAATGTTGGGGTTAATTTTGATAAGAAAAAGGTTAGATTTAAAAATTAAATTTATAGAGATTAACTAATTAAAACGTAAATGGTTATTTTAAAAAAATTATGGGGTTATTATTATAAAATAAAAGGATAAATTTCAAATTTTAATATTTAATTTCAAACTTTTTAGTGTGTATACTCGATTTAACAGTAGAATCCGATGCCAAGAGTTATACATGTTCGTCAAACTGATGAATAGGATTTACTGACCATCATAACATCATGACATATAATCATATTTGATGAAAACTCGTCTCACTCGATACTTGTCACAAAAGTACAACAACATTATCAATGATAACTTTTATCGAGTTTATGATTAAGTGTTCAATTGTTTTGGGAAACTTTAATTAATCAAATCTAATTCCACATAATAAGTGAGTATCATGAATGTTTGCATTGAAATAATGAGTTGTTCTATTTTTATCAATAATTTTCCCGGTGTACGGTAAAATAATTACAAAAATATCAATTTTAAGGAAAATTATGAAGAATGATGATTAGAGCCATATAAATGGCGATTAGGCAAAAAAAAGTGGCGATTGGGAAGGAGAATCGTGATCGCCTATTTATTCATGGCGTTTGGAGACTGAAACAGGCAATTGGAGGCATAAAACAATCGATTAACAACTTCAGGATGACATTTAGGGGCTAAAAATAGGCAATTCGCCTATTAGGTATGACGATTAGGTTTTAGGTGTTCACCAAATACGTAGTCGTGTACAACAAATTCCTCAAGGGTTCACCAAATTTAAAAATTCATTTTTTTGTGAACCTCAGTTGGTAGTTAGTGAACCCCACTACGTATTTAGTGAACCACTCTAAAAATTATTATTTTGTAAGTATTTAGTGAACTTCACTACGTAATTAATGAATCCCAATACGTAAATTGGTGAACTCCACTACGAATTTGGTGAACCCCTCCAAGAATTATTATTTTATATGTATTTGGTGAACCCCACTACGTAATTGGTGAACCTCACAATGTATTTGGTGAACACTAGTACGTTTTCCGTGAACCCCTCTAAGAATTATTAATTTGTACGTAATTGGTGAACCCCAGTACGTATTTGGTGAACACCTCCAAGAATGATTATTTTGAACGTATTTAGTGAATCCTACTATGTAATTGGTGAACCCTAGTATGAAATTGGTGAACCCTAGTATGTATTTGGTGAACCCCTCCAAGAATTATTATTTTGTATGTATTTGATGAACCCCACTACGTAATTGGTGATCTCCAGTATGTAATTGGTGAACCCCATTACGTATTTGGTGAACCCCTTCAAGAATTATTATTTTATACATATTTGGTGAACCCCACTACGTAATTGGTGAACCTTAGTACGTATTTGGTGAACCCCCAAGAATTATTATTTTGTAAGTATTTGGTGAACCCCACTATATAATTGGTGAACCCCACTATGTATTTGGTGAATTCGAGTACGTATTTAGTGAACCGCTTCAAGAATTATTATTTTATATGCATTTGGTGAATCTCACTATGTAATTGGTGAACCCCACTACGTATTTGGTGAACCCCTCCAAGAATTATTATTTTATACATATTTGGTGAATCTCACTACGTAATTGATGAACCCGACTACGTATTTGGTGAACCCTAGTATTTATTTTTTGAATCCCTCTAAGAATTATTATTTTGTACATATTTGGTGAATCTCACTACGTAATTGGTGAACTCGACTACGTATTTGGTGAACCCCTCCAAGAATTATTATTTTGTTCGTATTTGGTGAACCCCACAACTTAATTGATGAACCCCACTACGTATTTGGTGAACCCCACTACGTATTTGGTGAACCCCACTACGTATTTGGTGAACCCCGGTACGTATTTGGTGAACCCCGGTACGTATTTGGTGAACCCTAGTACGTATTTGGTGAATTCTACTACGTAATTGGTGAAGCCCACTACGTATTTGACGAACCCCTCCAAAAATTATTATTTTGTACATATTTGGTGAACCCCAATACGTATTTGGTGAAACCCTCCAAAAATTATTATTTCCTACGTATTTGGTGAACCCTAGTACGTATTTGGTGAACCCTAGTATGTATTTAATGAACCCCTCCAAGAAAAATAGTCTGTTACCTGCTAGGCTTTGTGTGGTCCAGATTGCTTCAAAAGTAATCTAAGGGCCACAATGGCCCAGCATTAATGCCGGGAAATTATTCCTGGCATTGTAGAGCGTTGCCGTTTCAATACCCAAATATTTGTGTCTTGTAATTCCAGTCAGATTTACTTTTGAAAGTCTGTACGTAATATGCCGTAACTTTCTCCAGGAAGCTCAGAATCTCATTCCATAAAAATTTATAAGAAGCCTACTTCCGTAGCTTTGTAGAGGAATATGATTTGTCACGTAACTCTTCTTGTGTTGGTGAAATTTGATAAACAAATTTGATCGTTCTACACATTCTTCTTTCCTAAATATTCTTCATGAAAATTACCATAACTTTGCTTGGGAGCTCGAAATTGAGTTCTGTAAAATTATTCAGGAATTTCACTTCCTTATCTTGTAAGCATAATAAGATTCATCATGTAGTTATTTTCCAGTTGGTACAGTTTAATTTCTCAATTTGAGTGTTCAACATAATCTTATTTTCCGAACGTTCATGAAAATCACCATAACCTTTGCTCCGGAGGTCCAAATTGAGTTCCGTAAAATTTTTCAAGAAACTAACTTTTGTATCTTTCTAATGATGTGCTATTTAGCTCTTTTCAGTTCAGTACAATTTAATAACTTAGTCTGATTGATATGTAATGGTTTGAACGTCAAAGGCTATCATGGTAAGATGATCGAGTGTTAAATTGACCAAGTTAACTACACTATTTTAGTTGATAATATTTAAGAACTCAAATTAGTTTAGGTATGACTTAATAAATTATTTACATGATGCTCGACTATGAGATAGAGTCATGCTAATGTTTATTTGGTTGAGCTACCAATATATTTATAGTGGACCCAAGTATGATAAATGTAATTTATGCTAGCACATTTAAAGCATGAGGATATATAATAAATTTTAGGTTGATCATGCCCCACTCAATTGATGTAAAGTCAATCTCTACTAAGAATTTTAATTTGATGAATGATCATGCAATAGACAATAAATTCACATTTTTAAAAATAAATAAAACGATAAATTTAAGGGAAGTAAAGTAATTAAAAAATAAATACTTAACTTCGAGGACAATGAGTTTTTCTAGATGTTGAGCCTGTAAAGGGTTATTGAGACCTGACCTTATGGAGATCGCATCCGTTGATTTGAGTGATTAAGACTTTTGAAATTTGTCACTTGAATTCTACAAATGTGATCTTTTATTTGTAGATTTGGCCTTTTAGGATGGAGTTTGCTATTTTATCCCTCCTTTTTCTTTGCAGATTTGACCTTTAAGATTTTTTATTATTTAATGGGAGGGTCTTTTTCTCATCCAATAGCTTGCCTCCTTTCCATTATGCAATTCTGTTCATGGGACCTTCAACTTTGAACGTTATCATTCTTTACCTTGCTACTACTCTAAAGTTACGTTCACCAATGTACTGAATCTCTTGGTATGCCCGCACGTTGTGCCAGTTTTTGGCCGTTTCTTGTGGCAGATACGTTTTGAAGCTCTGTACTTCAAGCTGCAGGTGGGTAGCTAGCTTCTGGCCGTTTCTTACACAGTCCAAACTTGGAATTTTGACAAAATTGATAAGGAGAAGGCACAACCAATATTGGAGTCAGAGTCTCCCTTGATGGAAATTATGGTCTTGAGTTCATGTTTGTCTCTTCCGTTCTGAGAATTTGTTCTGCTCATGAATTTTTCCGTTGCGATATACCCTCTGGCGAGCAACCCGGTTTTAAGATTTTGTCCAGCGTTGCTGCTATAATTTTCTGTGTAATTTTTGACATCCGTCGTGGACATGTTTTCAAATCTAGCAAAATGTTTCTGTTTGTGGGTAATTTCTATACTATTCTTTCCCGTTCCTGTTCTTCTTTTTGCAAAACCGTGAGCTCGAGATGCTTGGCATGTACTTAAATTCACAGTTTGTGATGGGCCTTCGTTCAATGTTTGCTATCGTATGGACATTTAGATTTGGATCGAGCCTCGGTTCTCGTTGCTAGGTGTGTCTGCATGTCCTTATTGTGTTTCTATTGTCCGTTAGATACTCCAACTCATTTACGGAGGTTTGACCGAATCAACTCAATTTAAGGTAGTTGGTCAATTTGAGTGCCTAATCATCAAAGGAAAAGTTAAATACGATGTATTGAAACATAAGCTTTAAATGTATTTTACCGTCAATATCTCCTATAGAAAATTTCAATGTTGAAATACAAATAGTCACGACTCTCTTATAAGATAGGAGAAATCAACAAGATAATACTTTAAAAAATTATTTGCAATTGTAAAGAAATCACAGAAGTTTTAAATGGCAAATAATACTATTATGTTTATTCGTTCCTTCCGCTTATTTTATTTTCTTGTACTCATGTATATAGAGCAAGAGAAAGAGATTCTCCGAAAATATTTGAATTATTATAAAGATAAACTTTACGATTTTGTTTATCAACATGATTTTTTAGATAAGTTTAAATTTAAGATTTGGTTTAAAATTTAAATCGAATTTAGAATTTAAATTTAAGATACGCTTATCATAACAAATTTTTGGATAAAAAAATTATTTAAGCATTGTTTTAACAAAACCCTTCAAATTTTCTATGATTTTTTAGATCTATTCATCTCTCTGTTTTTCTTTTTAGAGAATAATAATGGCATAAAAGAAAAGTGACAATAATAACGTTAATCGAATATGCAATAAACGAATTTACCATTTTTCCATTTCCTTTCCCGTTTCTATTTTCATTTCCAGTTCCATACTTGTTCCCGTTTTTGGATCCATACCCATTGCCATTTTCGTTTCCATACCCGTTGCCACTTACGTTACCATTTCCGTTTCCGTACCCATTGTCGTTTCATTTTCTTTTCCGTTTTTGTACATATTGTCTTTTTTGTTTCTATAACCGTTGTCTTTTTCGTTTTCTTTGCCATTTTCATCTCCACTTTCGCTATTGCTTCCCTCATTGACGAAAGCGTTTGATTTGGTTTTGAGTGTTTTGGAAGGGATTTTCTGAGTTTTCTCTCGCTCTCAATGAAAACACCTACTGTAAAGGAAAAATTAATGATTTAGAGAATCAGTCATGAATTTTTCACATGATAAAATAAAAATAAAGAGTAGATAGAAAAGAGTAATAAACACCATGATTTGTGTGAAAAAACATTAATGGAAAAAGTTACAGGGAGCTTTTGATAGTATTTTATTCTGGAGAAAATGTTTACAAGACTAATGCAAGCTACATATTATGCTTGTTTATGTGTGTGTTCGCAGTCCCTTTAAAGTTACATTTTACCTCTATTTATTGGCCTTCAATCAGTTAGTTAGAATCTGATGTAGCTTATCTATTTCTAACTGAGAATATGATCTACATAATATTTCATTGAAATTTAGTTTATCAACATCAACAACTAAATAGAGTAATCTTAATTGTCTGATCAATCTAATGGTTTCGATTGACTTCTTTGGGTTGTCACATTGACAAGCCATGTAATTATGTCTGATTGATCTCATATTCCAATTCTCGATGACATAGTAGATTAAAGAATTAATGCCCGCTCAAAAACGAAGAAGGTTTGCTATCTAAGTCGCATGGTATGTTTCAAACTTTTGGTAGTCCTTGAGAAGAAGCTACTTGATTAACTTCAATTTGAATCCCATCCTATTCCTTCTATACTGATCTTGATGTTATTAATTTCTTGATAAGGGACTTATTGCCAATTAATTGTTGAGACGTTATCAGGCAGCTTTCATACTAAATTTGAATTTGAGTGAACAAGACACTTACAAATAAACACGTGAAAATGTAGTAAAAACTAAAATTTCAACATTGTAACAGTTGCTCTAATGATCAAATTTATATTATGTATTTTTAAATTTTCAATTAATTTATTTGAATCATTTGTTATTATTAGATGCTAAGACAATTTACTTTTTCTGTTATAATCTAACCATCCTATTTTCGTTTATAATTACACATATTAATGACAAACACCAAAGGCAAGATCTTGCAAACTAATCATTTGTTCCTCAAATAATTGAAATCCTAAAACGATCATATCTTTGTGGTAAAAATGTTTTGTCTAAGATAAACTATACCAAAAGCATTCAGTTTCACTACAAGAAAATTGGCATACTGCGACTGATTATCTAACTGTCGCTATAGATTAATTTATGGCGACGGTTTACTTATAACCGTCAACAGAGGTACTCTTTTGCGTCAGTTTTACAATAACAGTCAGCGGGAAACGTCAAAAATAAGAAAAAAAATCGAGCGGGGAATTGAAGCAAACACCAAAATACGCGCCGAGCCCTCGAGTCTCCTCTCCATCTATCAGAAACCCTTTCTTCTTTCCCCCTTCTCCATTCTCTCATTCTGTTGTCTGAAACCCTATACCATGTCTCCCTTCTCTCCTCTCTCCCCTCTCCTCTCTCCCCTCTGCTCTCTCGCTCTCTCTCTCTCTAAGTTTTAACTTTTCTGCCTTTTCCTCTCGTCTGAGCTTGCTTTCTTTTTTCTTTTCAATTGCAGAATCAAGGCCTTCGGGAGAGTGATTTTAGGGCATCTGGTTGTCAAGGAACCAGATAATTCTGGATTGTGTACTATACGAATCATCATGCATCATCTGTCTGCAGGTAATCTTAATCATTGAACTTTTTGTTGTTTTCCCCCAATTTTAATTAAATACAGATGCAAGAGATGAAGTCAATGTGATCGTTGATATTATTTCTGGTGTGATGAGTAGGAGTTCTGGTAGTCAAGAAATACGTGGAAGATTGGTGGACGATTTAAGATATGCTTTTCCACCGTTGGTCACATGCTCTGCTTCTTAAAAACAATATATGCTTTGTAGGGTTACTTTCAAGCCTTATTTTCTCGCATCCAGAAGTTCCTTGGATTCTTGAAAGTGAAAAATCTTGTCCTTCCAGCCGCTGAGGACGCCGAGTCAATATGGATAGACAAATTTGAGTTCAGCAAGTTAACTCCAGAGGAGGCATGTGAATTTTTGAAAAATTCACATGCCTAGATTGTTTTTATCTCTTTTTTTTAACATATATGTGAATCGTTGAAGATAAACGAGTACCTTCCTTAAAATTGAATGCCAGTTGTTGATGCCAATTGAAATTGTGAATTGTTTTTATCTCTTTTTCAACAAAAATTGCCGTGTTGTTGAAAATATAACCAAAATTCAAGAAGACATACTTTTATTTCTTGGAGAAACTAGATCACATGAACGAGTTTATTGCTGAGTCAGAGGTTTGAGAAATTCTCTGTCCAACTAGTGGAGGTGGATGTAATTGGAAAGTAATATTGGATTTATCTTCATCTCAATATAAGTTGTGCAATATGTGAGGATCAATGAGAACAAGGTCTACTGATGTGGGCGAAAATAAAAAGAAAAGTAAAGGAAAGAAAGAAAGTCTAGACAGTTTATTTATGTACTTTTTTTATCAATATTGGAGTGAGTGGACATCATGTAGTCAGTTTGATAATTCTTGGATTTGGACTTGGAGAGCTTTTACTGATTAAAGTTTGACTTACAGGATTTATTTGGCTGTATTATTATGCCTGTTCCTTATGAAGACAAATTTGTCATCCTATCTAGTGTATGCCTGGTCTAGTATATGGATGTGAAACTGAAATGTCTGCTCAGTATATCTCAGTTTCTCATAAGGGTTAAATTATGACTTCAGGGATTATGTGCAAACTAAAGTAAGAAATCTTTGTTTCACTAGGGGTGAGCGAATTCTAACCAAAACAAGAAATATAAGAAAGCGTGAGGAAGTGAAAGAAAGATGCAAGCATTGAATTATCTGATTAATTTGATTGAATCACCACAGATTTGCACAAGAAGGGAGTTTTGTTATTTTTCCGCATATAACTAGGTTGATATGCCGGAATTTTTGCATCACACTATCTGGAAGAACTCTTGTGTTTTTCAATGTTGAATTTCAGATCTTATTGGTGCCCCATTATATATTGATCAGGTAAACCAATTAATGAATGTTGAACATGGAACCCATACTTCCATTTTGATAAGGAGGATAATGTTTGCTTATCCTCTGTTGTCGTATTGAATCTCAGTTATAGTTGTTTTAATCTAGTCTCGTTCTTAGTTAACTATTTATTTAATCATAGAAACTGCTTCGAGCGTGACAGGTTTTATTGAAAATTAGCCTTTTATATTGACAGGATATCAATATTCAATGAACTTTCCAAGCTGATGTCACATCTAGTATTAATTGTGAGTTTAAGTTTGTTATAACTTATGTTTTCTAGGAAGTGATGTGGAAAGGATTTGGCCATTGACTTAATGTATGACTTATGAATTTATTTAAATGACTATTTGTGTTGGATGTGCATTTGGAGTAATAAGAATTGACATGTAATTTCTTTTATAGGAGGATTTGACATGTAATTCTGGTTCATGAGACCGCCGCGGAGTGGAGCAGCCGCGACACGAAGTTCCGACTTTTGCTACTGCAGGTAGACTCTTTTGATTTCTCACGCTTCTATGGTTTTGTTTTCTACATGTGCCGTAAAATGGTCAAAAGAATATAAGTATAATTATATGAACTGATATTTGCTCTAATGGGGTGTTGTCTTGAAATTCGTACATACATTTATTGATGGGTAAAGAGTGGCCTAGTAGGTTCACTAGTCATGAGTGATTGTCTCAATTCCCCAATATGGTTGCTCAGCTTTATTTGAGAAACAAAATGTGTGTTGATGTGAATCACTGACTAGTGATTAGTTGTAAGTTCTATGTTATAGGTCAACTATATAGTGTTTGGTTAAGTTTTATATTATAGGGTGAATTAACTCTTTTGAGTATGTTTGTATCAATTGAAAGTTATGGAATGATGAATATATGTTATTTTCTTATAAATATATAGTACTTGAAATATTATATAATAGGTATATAGTCTAAAATATTGAAATAATTATGATCAGAAGTAAACTATATATATTAGGTATGTTGTTTAAAAATATGACAATTTCACATCTGTAATTGTTCTTTAAATAAAGTCAAGTTCATAGAAAACGAACTGCTAAATGAATTGAAATTAGTTTTAATGATAAAAACGTTGGTTAAGAGAAAAAAGTAACTGAAGAGAGGCATGGATTTATTATTTTCAGAGGGGTCGAATATCAGATAAGGGTTTTAGCCCTTTACTTGAAATAAAGGGGGAATATATATTGGGCATTTAGGGTTGAAGCAAATAAGAGATAATGAGATAAATATGCAAAAATAAAGGGATGTGGTTAAATTCTAATTTTAAAAAAATTAGCTCTTATCGTATAAATCATAATTATTATATTACTTATATACCCCTAAATGGTTTCGGGTATTACATTTTCCCTTCATTAAAAATTTTCATCCTCGAAAGGAAGATGCTTCATTTAAAACACTTGATGCACACAATATAAACCCAAAGACACAACTAATAGTAAATCATAAAATACAAACAAGTAGATAATGAATAAAGCGAATATCCTGATTCAATCAATATGAAAGTTGAATGCTCAAGAGCAAGAACTGTACCGGCAACAACCTCGTTCTAATCGTCAACTTCCTAGCGTATCAAAAGTGAACGTCTTTCCTTTACTCTTGTTCTATGTTGTGTTATCGTTCTGACTTTGGTTGTTAAAAGGATAATTGTTGAGATAATGTCTAGTTTTCCCATACTTAAAATAAGTATTTAACATCCGATAACATTGTTTAGCGTGGCTCTTGTTGCAAGTGGCGTAAAAGGATGAGAATCTTTGACTCGTTTCTTCCCATGTTGTTGTTCTGTATGGTCGTCTTGAAATTTCCTTTTGCCGTGAAACTACTGTTCTGACATACGGGGGGGAAGATTCTGCTCCATGATTAATGTTGCTTCAACCACCGCTGCACAAGTAGTGTGCTTGTCAAATGACACAACACATTTAATCTCAGGACGAATTCCCCTTTCAAACGTTTGAGCCTTTATATTCTCACTGTCTACACAATGTGTGGCGTACCGGGCAAATTCTTAAAATTTCCTCTCATACTCAGCTATTGTCATGTTACCTTATACCAGTCTGAGAAATTCAACATCCTTATCAGCCCTAACCGTGACTGGAAAATATATCTCGAAGAAAATCTCATTGAATCGATCCCACGTCACTGGGTTATGTTCAATGTCATGAGCTCTCCCTAAAAGCTCTGAAAACTTTCGAGCTTCTCCAGTCAGCATGAATCGATTTGTCATCATTTACTTTATTGTATGTCGGCCAATGTCGTCTGCTTTGGTTGCAATAGTTATTATGATGGACGATTTGTCATCATCTACCTCAACAGCTCGAGGAACTCTCTGAACATTTCAACCATTGTCGCTGGTGGGTTAGCAACTGGACTGACGGGTGTGCGGCTGTCGTTGTTCCTTGTTTAGGGTGCCATCACACTACTACAAACTCTTAGCTTACCCAAAATATCTAATCTTATCATATAAACATAGTGTAAACTTAACAAGTCACAACAAGACTAAAGCATATCGTAATGCATTAATAATTAAAATATTTATAACATGCGTACCTGACTTGTAAGGTGAGTGAGGAGCAGAGTAGGGTCTAACCATATTTTTCACTAAGGAAAGTCTACAAAATCTATAACCTTTGTTTTGATACCAAACTATAACACCCCAATCTCTAAGGGTTAAACATACGTGCAATTTCACAATTTTAAAATTCTCAATTCGAAATAAACTCTAATTTTGAGAAAAAAAAAATCCTAAGTTAGAAACCCTAATTTATCCATGATATGAATCATTTGCATTAATAGCGGAAGAAATAAAACTCATCATTACTTAATTAATAAACCATAAAATGAATTATTCTTCAAAATAAAGTCAACACATGAAATTCATAATTAATGAACATTTCACATATCCTTGTTCGTAGAAAAGCATAACATACAATAAAGCACCTAAATCATTGAGTTTAACAAAAAAAAATTTCCAACTTTTAAATTAAATTGTAAACTAGAAATTTTAAGTTCCTCTAGTAATCCAACTGGTTATAGTAGTCTCACACTCATATTGCTTGCCATCACCACCTGCATCATAAACAACTTTGGGGGAGTGAGTATTAGGGAGTACTCAGTAAGTAAACTCACATAATAACATACATCGACATGACATAAATGTAATCATAATATAACATAACTTGACATGTATCATAAATAAAATCATGTAACATACTTGATCGTGTCTTGCCTCAACATCGCATGTTGTTAACATGTGTCTCATAGTGAATCATATAATATTCACAATCATATATTGTCTTAGCATAATCTCTAGTTAACAATCTAACCAAAACTGTCACACCTGAACTGAAATGTAACATGACGAATTGGGAGACGAAACAGATGGCACACACTGATTGACAGAATCATATGGCACTCATAAGTGACGTAAAAATGTATACATATGGCACCCCATGAGTGATGGAAAAATGAACAGATGACACACAATGTGTGACGACAACATGAACAAAAGACACTCGATTCGTATAACAGAACAAAACATGAACAATCTAAGTTCTTGTTAACTAAGGGAAGTACTTTAGGTCATGTCTCGCTTAATTACCACTTGACTTAATTTAACTTCATAATTTGCAAAATCCAATGCATGATAATAATTGGTGAAATGGCATACATGTAAACATATAAAACATACTAGTATGTATAACAAAATCAAACATGATTAACTTAATAATATATGATAACATATTAACATAAAATCAGTCATACCCAAATAGATATCTCATTATAATCATATTAATAATTGAATGACACAAAGAAATAATTACAAACGTGTTAATGAATATAAACATTATAGAAAAACTAATTCAACAATATTAAATGTAATACATAATGCAATTATAACATCAAAGTCACGTCACTATGTAAACCCACTTACTTGGACCGATATGAAAGAAGTTTAGCATTTATTGACTTGAAATCTAAGGATCCTAGATCATTAAATATTCAAATAATAACGTATAATTTTAAGTATAATGACTATTATAGATTAGTAGGGTGAATGAGGTCAAAGATTCAAATCGGTTTTTGGGTGAAATGCACTTAAATCAAAAATGTTTAAAGAATGCAAAAAATTACTAAATTTGAATAATATTTTTTTGTCAAAATAACATTTTTATTTTTTACTTTTTATTCTTTTTGCTTTTTATCCTTTTCATATGACAAATCTTGGCCGCCCAATCTAGTAATGGACGGACCGATTGATCATGATTCTTTCATGTTCATGAGACATGAGATGGTTCTTGTCCGAGAAGATTGGGATCCATATTTCTATATATATAAAGATTTGATGGTTCTTGATATATACTATTTTATATATTCTTTAAAAAGGTAAATATTGAAATGAAGAGTATATTTATATTGTGATAATTTATATGTATATTGCATGGCAATGCACTTGACACAAATACCACCCATTAAATTCAAAATTATACAAATTTGTTGTTATACATAATATGCATTTTTGACAGAAAAATTATTAATCAAAGACAACAAAGGAGTATGAAATTACAGTAATAATCATGAAATCTGAATAAATACAGCAATGGAAATTACATAATAGAAAGACTGGAATATTAATCTAGCATACATAAAATGATACTGAAATAAGCTGGGACATGTGGTGTCATATAATCTTCTTAACAAGGATGGTCATAAGATTTTACCCTATTAAATGTTATTATTCATAAAAAAAATACGTAAAAATTTCATTCATGGTCAGATCTAATTGCTCCACGCCAGCGGTGAGGAGGAGCTCCTCCTCACCTGGTTAGGAGTCAAGTGTTATTCAAATGATTGAACAATACTTGACTTCTGATCATGTCAGGAGGAGCTCAGCATGAATAAATCAGGCCTAACAATGTACTATAATTACTTTCGTTTATATTTAACTTGAAAAATAGTAGGGGTCAAGAATAATAAAATATTACTTTCATCAAAAGATGTGTAAATCTTTCTTACATGAACAAACCTTATTGGTACACGTCAATAGTGAGGAGGAACTTCTCCGCCCCTGGTCAACAGCCAAGTATTTTTCTGGTAACGAATCAAGAAAAAAGTCCCTAAAAAGGTCTAGCACGTCTTCTAATTTTGAAAAAAAAATTACGTAATGATTTGGCATGATGGTTAAGTTTAAAGGGAATATCGTAGAAGAATCTATATGGACTTCACCATTTATTTGTTAAACAATCTAACCTATACTTAGAACTAGCATAGAGATTATACCTTTGACGAGTGAATTTTAAGAATCTAAGGTGTTTACACATCAAGATTCGATCATCAATGCATGTAAGCAGATGCCTCGATCTATGGGCCAAAATCATGAGGAACTACTAACAACCTTGCTTTGTTTCTTTGATCAGCATTGTCGTGTCAGATGTGTTCCACAATGTGAGATATTTATCAAAACCTTGCGATTTTTCTCACTATTCTTTGGACCGTCAACCGCCAATGAGTGTGTGGACACTCAAGAAAAGATTTATCTTCTCTCCTCTCAATTTTTCAGCTAGAAAGATAGAATATCTCTCTAGGGGTTTTCTCCTCTCTCAAATAATGATGCCAAAAGGATTAGAGCTTAATCTGATGGTTAGGAATGAGAGATCAATTTATCCAAGATATATCTCTTCAAATAAAATTAATTAGAATAATTTTGATTAACAATTCTCATTACCAAAAATAAGACCAAGTGGTTGACTGCTAGGTATTCATGTCGTGCTTGCAAACTACCGATCATGAAAATATCTATAATCCATATCCTAGCTCGGGAAACATAAGGATAAAAATACTCATGGGTAAATAATTAATAAACTCTACATACGAAATACAAGATTAGATTTATTAATTATTAATTTTAATTAATTTTACTCTAATCGTATTAAATATTAGTTGATGTATTTGTTGGGGGTAATGCACTTAAAGCATGTGTATTGACATTTTAATATGAAATTTAAAGGAATTCTATTTTTCGTTATAATTATTCTTTTAAAGTGTTGTTGAATAATTTATATAAATATCTGAAAATTTCATATTCATTAATGATACTATGAACTTGTATTAGTACGAGATGATTGAAATCATAGATAATGAATAAAATTTATAGTCACATATTAAAGTATGAAAACTTTAATGAATGGTTGTTAGTACGGTTCATTAGCATTATGAATGTATGTCATCTAGATCCATATTATTGATGTGGCTAGACGTCTTAGTGAATGTAATTTTTATAATAAGATTATATATGACATGACTTATGTAAATTAACATATTTATTAACTTGTCATTTATCATAAAAATTTAATAGACATTAATCTGATGATCATATGTAGATCAGTCTGAATCATGGGTAGACATTAACTTCTATACATGTCTACTGGATCTTTTGATTCACTTATTAAAGGTTATTTATAAAACAAGCTAGTGACTCTTATTTTGGAGACTCAGTGATATAGATGCCTCGAAACATGATCTTACATGATTTAGAATTCAAGTTTCCTAACGGATTATATATTAGTTCATTTAAATGTTAATTCTGCAACTGAATATTTATTGAGCTCAAATTTATAATACGATTATAAATTAACCATTCACTAGTGAATTAATGGTACTTAAGGATCAATTGGTAATTAGAAGGGTAAAATGATGATTTCACAAATTAGATTCAGTCGATTAGTAATGCGTTTTTGTAATTGAACCGCATTCACCGGTTACCTATATAACCGAACCAAACCGAACCAGTGTAACCATCCGAACCAAACCAAATATAACCAAAGTAATCAGTTCAGTTTGGTTAATTGTAATCGGTTCGGCGGCACCTGTAAAATTTCTTAAAACATCAAGAATTTAAAATTGAAAACATCAATAGATCAATAATCAAATATAATTTTCATTACTCCTTATACTAACCTCCATTCATTTTTAATACTACTAAATCTAAATATTCAACTCAATAACAATAATTAATAATATAAAATATATATTCAAAAAATGGATGTAATCGGTTCGAACCGGTTACAGAGTTAGTGAGACACCGAAAATGCGGTTATCAAAAATAACCGAGCCGAGTGCAATTGGTATATTAAAAGAACCGACCGAACCGATTCGGTTCGGTTCGGTTTTGTTGGTTCGAAAAAAATCTACACACCCCTACTCTCTGAGATTAAAAGTTAATAAACAAATTTTGTGAGAATAATCATTGTATTCTCTCAGATATTAGTCTCACAAAATTATTTCTTCTCCAAAAATCTCTATCTCTCATGTGTTTAGTACATCTAGAGACAGAAAAAATGTTCATATTATATTCTACATGCTCACACACACCCTAGTGTGTTTGAGCATTGACTTGGAAGATCTTGGTGTGGATCTCGAAGTTCATTGTTCGTGGGAACGGAAGATTGTTGTTTGCGAGGTCGCTTGATTAGATAACAAGTGGTATATATTATATATCCTTGTATGTCATCGATCTAATATATAAATATATAATGCATTCGATTGAAAAGAGTTTTCAATAAAAAATATTATTTTGAAAAACATTGCGTCACGTTTATTTTCTTTTATCAAAAAAGATTTATTTTTTATAAATATTTAAAAACACCACCACACTTCCACTGTGTGAGCGCCGCATTTCGAACAATTTGGATTAGAAAGGTCATGATATATTTTTAGATTAAATACTGTGGCGGTGTTCTTGCATTGTTTATAATATATTTTGATATGTATGAATGAATGGATGATTTATTTTTTGAAGATAAGATTAATGATATATCTTTAATTGTATAGAGACTACGGGATTAAGCTTTGTTTTTTATTTTTCTTTAGATCTTGTGTAAGCCGTTTTGGAGCATGGAATTTTATAATTATATTTTGAATATTATATTGTAAAATTCTGATCGTGAGAAGACGAAGAACGCACGAGGTGAACAATGAAGAAGAAAAAAATGGTCGGCCAATGTCGTCTGCTTTGGTTGCAATAGTTATTGTGATGGACGATTTGTCGTCGTCTACCTCAACAGCTCCAGGAACTCTCTGAACATTTCAACCATGGTCGTTGGTGGGTTAGCAACTGGATGGACGGGTGTGCGGCTGTCGTTGTTCCTTGTTTAGGGTGCCATCACACTGCTACTCACAAAACTCTTAGCTTACCCAAAATATCTAATCTTATCATATAAACATAGTGTAAACTTAACAAGTCACAACATGACTAAAGCATACCGTAATGCATTAATAATTAAAATATTTATAACATGCGTACCTGACTTGTAAGGTGAGTGAGGAGCAGAGTAGGGTCTAACCATATTTTTCACTAAGGAAAGTCTACAAAATCTATAACCTTTGTTTTGATACCAAACTATAGCACCCCAATCTCTAAGGATTAAACATACGTGCAATTTCACAATTTTAAAATTCTCAATTCGAAATAAACTCTAATTTTGAGAAAAAAAATCCTAAGTTAGAAACCTTAATTTATCCATGATATGAATCATTTTCATTAATAGCGGAAGAGATAAAACTCATCATTACTTAATTAATAAACCATAAAATGAATTATTCTTCAAAATAAAGTCAACACATGAAATTCATAATTAATGAACATTTCACATATCCTTGTTCGTAGAAAAGCATAACATACAATAAAGCACCTAAATCATTGAGTTTAACAAAAAAAAATTTCCAACTTTTAAATTAAATTGTAAACTAGAAATTTTAAGTTCCTCTAGTAATCCAACTGGTTATAGTAGTCTCACACTCATATTGCTTGCCATCACCACCTGCATCATAAACAACTTTGGGGGAGTGAGTATTAGGGAGTACTCAGTAAGTAAACTCACATAATAACATACATCGACATGACATAAATGTAATCATAATATAACATAACTTGACATGTATCATAAATAAAATCATGTAACATACTTGATCGTGTCTTGCCTCAACATCGCATGTTGTTAACATGTGTCTCATAGTGAATCATATAATATTCACAATCATATATTGTCTTAGCATAATCTCTAGTTAACAATCTAACCAAAACTGTCACACCTGAACTGAAATGTAACATGACGAATTGGGAGACGAAACAGATGGCACACACTGATTGACAGAATCATATGGCACTCATAAGTGACGTAAAAATGTATACATATGGCACCCCATGAGTGATGGAAAAATGAACAGATGACACACAATGTGTGACGACAACATGAACAAAAGACACTCGATTCGTATAACAGAACAAAACATGAACAATCTAAGTTCTTGTTAACTAAGGGAAGTACTTTAGGTCATGTCTCGCTTAATTACCACTTGACTTAATTTAACTTCATAATTTGCAAAATCCAATGCATGATAATAATTGGTGAAATGGCATACATGTAAACATATAAAACATACTAGTATGTATAACAAAATCAAACATGATTAACTTAATAATATATGATAACATATTAACATAAAATCAGTCATACCCAAATAGATATCTCATTATAATCATATTAATAATTGAATGATACAAAGAAATAATTACAAACGTGTTAATGAATATAAACATTATATAAAAAATAATTCAACAATATTAAATGTAATACATAATACAATTATAACATCAGAGTCACGTCACTATGTAAACCAACTTACTTGGACCGATATGAAAGAAGTTGAGCATTTATTGACTTGAAATCTAAGGATCCTAGATCATTAAATATTCAAATAATAACGTATAATTTTAAGTATAATGACTATTATAGATTAGTAGGGCGAACGAGGTCAAAGACTCAAATCGGTTTTTGGGTGAAATGCACTTAAATCAAAAATGTTTAAAGAATGCAAAAAATTACTAAATTTGAATAATATTTTTTTGTCAAAATTACATTACAAATTCTAAGGGGAATAATGAAACATGACTCAAACCCCGACCTCTAAAATATGAGTCTGGGGTTTAACAAACCGAGTCAACCCAACTTGTCAATTTGAATAATATAAAAGAAACCTTTTTATTGTGTAAAAGCCACCGATCCAATTGATTACTTAAAAACCCACTTAAATGAAGCTTTAAAGGCCCACGTAGAAAAAACAAGAGCATAAATTGTGTTTGATGACAATATCTAATTCAAGACTAAAATCAGTATATATCTAAGCGACCGAAAAGATGATATTAATAAAACTAAACTCTACCCAAATGAATGAGAAGATTTCATTGAGTAAACAATCATTAAATAGGAAAACCAAATAAAACTATTTAATCTGAAACTTACGAAAAACGATTTACCAAAACAGTTCAAACACTCATTCATTCCGCTGGTTAGAAATTGAGAGAAGGGAAACAGAGCAAGAGAGAGAATCAAAGAGAGAGAACCAAAGAGAGAGAACCAAAGACAGAGATATAGAGAGAGCCAAATTGAAAGAGAAATCATAGAGAAAGAGAGAGAAGAAGCTTACCGGATTAAGAGTGACAGAGGCGATGACGAAGCATAGAGAAAAGCCTTGCAGAAGAAACGTTTCGCCGGAATTTACAGATGAAAATAAGAGAGGGCGTGAATTAAATCAGAGAGAGTGAGAGGAGAAAGAATAAAGAAAAAAGAAGAATATTACTCGACTTAAAACGACTGCAAGGAGACGTTGAGGAAGGTGAAGAATGAAGCGGAAAGCAAAAAGTTTCGCTTGGCTGTGTGAGGCAATTGAGGGAGAGAGGGTTGTTAAATGAATTGAAATCAGTTTTAATGAGAAAGCATCAGTTAAGAGAGAAAACGTAACTGAAGAGAGAGGCATGGATTAATTATTTTGAGGGGGGCGAATATTAGAGAGAGGGGTTTTAGCTCTTCACTTAGAATAAAGGGATATATTTTAGGAATTTATGGTTGAAGCAAATAGGAGATAATGAGATAAAGATGCAAAAATAAAGGGATGTGGTTAAATTCAAATTTTAAAAAAATTAACTCTCATCTTATAAATCATAATTATTATATTTCTTAAATACCCAAAAATGGGTTCAGGGTATTATAAAACATATTGGCTATGCATGGTTACCCTTTTAGTGAGGGTAAAGATGTATATACAAGAATTGGTGTTAATCAGTTCCCATTACACTTTCTCAACTTATTCTAATTTCATGAGCGCACATTGATCAAAATCTTTTGATCAAAATCTTGAAATTAAATTCTGTAAAATTGTCCAATAAGTTGACTTTTGTATCTTCCGATGATGTAAAATTCTCCGTATAGTTGGATTCCATCAAATTATTTTAAAATCAGAAATTGACCGTCTGCATATTCTGCTTTTTTGAATATCCTTAAAAACTTATCATAACGTTTGCTCGAGAGTTTCAAATTGATTTTCGTAAAATTCTTCACTAGGTTGACATCGTGTAGTTGGCCCTCAGTAAATTGATTTTAGTTTCTGAATTTAAGGTCCTGCATAATCTATTTCCTGAGCATTATCCATGAGAATCGTCATAAGTTTTTCTCATGAGTTCTAAATCAAGTTCTGTAAAATCCTTCAAACAATAGACATCTACATCTTTCTCACTATATATTATATGCTATGTATGTCTGCTTAAAAAAATAAAATTGAAAGACGTAATTAAGCTTACTTTTCTGTACGAAGACTATTAAGACGAACATTAGGAGATAAGAGAAACACCCCCTCCTGTTGGGGACCCAAACATGAGGGGATTCGATAAATCTTAGTCGTTCATGATTGAATAGATGACTAGGATCACCTCGATACAACACCGAGGTGAACAACATTTTTATTTTTTATTTTTTATTCTTTTTTCTTTTTATCCTTTTCATATGACAAATCTTGGCCGCCCATTCTTGTAATGGACGGACCGATTGATCATGATTCTTTCATGTTCATGAGACATGAGATGGTTCTTGTCCGAGAAGATTGGGATCCATATTTCTATATATATATATATAAAGATTTGATGGTTCTTGATATATACTATTTTATATATTCTTTAAAAAGGTAAATTTTGAAATGAAAAGTATATTTATATTGTGATAATGTATATGTATATTGCGTGGCAATGCACTTGACACAAATACCACCCATTAAATTCAAAATTATACAAATTTGTTGTTATACATAATATGCATTTTTGACAGAAAAATTATTAATCAACGACGACATAGGAGTATGAAATTACAGTAATAATCATGAAATCTGAATAAATACAGCAATGGAAATTACATAATAGAAAGACTGGAATATTAATCTAGGATACATAAAATGATACTGAAATAAGCTGAGAATGTGGTGTCATATAATCTTCTTAACAAGGATGGTCATAAGATTTTACCCTATTAAATGTTATTATTCATAAAAAAATATGTAAAACTTTCATTCATGGTCAGATCTAATTGCTCCACGCCAGCGGTGAGGAGGAACTCCTCCTCACCTGGTTAGGAGTCAAGCGTTATTCAAATGATTGAACAATACTTGACTTCTGATCATGTGAGGAGGAGCTCAACATGAACAAATCAGGCCTAACAATGTACTATAATTACTTTCGTTTATATTTAACTTGAAAAATAGTAGGGGTCAAGAATAATAAAATATTACTTTCATCAAAAGATGTGTAAATCTTTCTTACATGAACAAACCTTTTTGGTACACGTCAATAGTGAGGAGGAACTTCTCCGCACCTGATCAAGAGTCAAGTATTTTTCTGGTAACGAATCAAGAAAAAAGTCCCTAAAAAGGTCTAGCACATCTTCTAATTTTGAAAAAAAAATTACGTAATGATTTGGCATGATGGTTAAGTTTAAAGGGAATGTCGTAGAAGAATCTATATGGACTTCACAATTTATTTGTTAAACAATCTAACCTATACTTAGAACTAGTATAGAGATTATACCTTTGACGAGTGAATTTTAAGAATCTAAGGTGTTTACACAATGTGAGATATTTGTTCCACAATGTAAATATGTCATATGTGTTCCACAATGTGAGATATTTATCAAAACCTTGCGATTTTTCGCACTATTCTTTGGACCGTCAACCGCCAATGAGTGTGTGGACACTCAAGAAAAGATTTATCTTCTCTCCTCTCAATTTTTCAGCTAGAAAGATAGAATGTCTCTCTAGGTGTTTTCTCCACTCTCAAATAATGATGCCAAAGGATTAGAGCTTAATCCGAAGGGTAGGAATGAGAAATCAATCTATCCAAGATATATCTCTTCAAATAAAATTAATTAGAATAATTTTGATTAACAATTCTCATTACCTAAAATAAGACCAAATGGTTGACTGCTAGGTATTCATGTCGTGCTTGCAAACTACTGATATAAAAATATTATAATCCATATCCTAGCTCGGGAAACATAAGGATAAAAATACTCATGTCTAAATAAATAGTTTAATAAAAATATCACTAGGAGACGTTTGATATAGAGTAATTTCTAGTAAATGTAAATGTACCCTCCAAATAGAGGGGGAATGTAGATTTCAAGCATAATCACATTTTTATTGCCTAAACTATAGCAACAGCCGTATAGCCTCTCTAGCAACAACCAACAAAAGCATCCAGAACACCCATCAAAAGTATCCAACCAAAAACTTCAAAAGAATAAGAACTTGTAGAGAGAGAACTAAAGAAGACTATGAAATTTAAAAGATGAGAGAGCGACTTAAAATTCTCATCATTAAATCATTATGTTCTTAACCTGTTAGTAAATAAAGTAATCTTAACTTTTTCAGGCATATATTTTCTCACAATCATATTCTAACAATCATATTCTGATATTCATTTACTCACAATCTTATATCAAATGACCTCTAAATATATATATATATATACTTATTTTTCCAATAAGCTGTCATTTAAGCTTTAATTTAAGACAAAACTAGTCAAAAATTGAATCAGATTATGAAGAATTGAGATTCAATCAGTGCTCTACCATGGATAAAAGAGATGTTGTAGATGGAAAAGAATAGAAAATTCGAAAGGCAAGCGATTACAGAAATTGTGTATCTCCACGCTCACTTCTAAAGTTATGTATTTGAGTCATAGCACGTTGAATCCTTGTAAAGAATTATAACTTTGTTAAAAAATATGGGAGAAAATTTAAATATAATTAATAAATGAAATACAAATACAAATAACTCAAATGATCATGCTAGTCATGTGTTTAAAAAATATGATGAACAGTGAAATTCCATCAAATCAATGAGAAAGCATCAATGTTTAAAATCTGCTCCTCGATGATTTTTAGACTCTTATTTCATTTTCGTTTACTTTTAGACCAATCTCACATTTTCATTACCCAATTTTAATTCCAATAACATATGCATTTCACAATTATAAAAAATTATTTTCTTCCACATTGCCATTTGGCATGCCTTTCATCATTTGGTTTCTTACAATGGATTGCATTACATCCTTAAACAACCAATGACCTTTTGTTAATCATTTTAAACAAATAAAAATTGTTTATTGTAATAAATAGGGTTTTGTTCAGAGGTTAAAGATTATGCCTCTAGTTGAGAATGAGCTATTTTGTAAATATGTACTCATGAAGTGCTCTTTGTAATTTTATTTCTATTTTTCAATGGTTGTAATTTAGAAATACTCTATAGCGATCAGGTTCATCATTAGTTTGTTTAATTATTAAATAAATATTTATTTATATAATTGATAGCATGACCAAGTATTAGTCGATCACATGTCATACATAAAACTCCCGTACAGTTTATTTGATCATGCATCTCATTAGTAGAAGCATGATTGATTAGGATTGCCCTAATAAGTTTATATGGATTGTTTTCTCAAATCAACTGCATGTAAACTGTGTGATTTTAATTACAGGTGGTAAGTAGGTGGTTCGACCTACAAAACCAGCTGAACCATGGATAAACAGTACCAGTCCAGTCAAGGCCCGCAGGCCAAGCCCGGGACTTCACTGGCCATGCAGTTTTGTCATATGGCCAAACATGGACCGGACCGTGGACACGCTCTTTTTATCTAAAAAAATCATTGATTTTGTATATATTGAAGATTGAACCATTGACTCTTCTTTATTAATTGTACACTTTACCACTAGACCAAGACTATTTTGGCGTAAATATTATTTGCGTTATATTTTTATTGTCTTTCAATACATTTTGTCAAATACTTTATCAAATATATTGTTTGCGTTATATTTTTATTGTCTTTCAATACATTTTGTCAAATACTTTATCAAATATATATTTTTAGATAAATGTATTTAATTAAATAAGTATTTTTTTAAATGAATATTTTATTCAATCAACAAAAAATACACCAAGGGTTCAAGTCATACCCTAACACCAAATAATAAGACACAAAAGTAAAAAAAATACATATGATTCGTTTCGACCTATTGTTGAGAAAATGGAAGAAAAATTTAAAACATATTGGCTTAATATTCCTAATATTTTTTTGTTTTGCTACTGTTATGAACCCTAGGATAAATTTAGTTAGAGTTAAATTTTTTATTGAAATAATTTATAAGAATCTAGAAGTTCTCCTGTTGTAGATATCAAAGATCTAATACCACAATTAAATTCATATTGTTCACTATATGAATCAAAATGTAAAAAATGATGATAGGAATATGAAAGATCATGTATAAAGTTATGTATTTGAGTCATAGCATGTTGAATCCTTGTAAAGAATTATAACTTTGTTAAAAAAATATGAGAGAAAATTTAAATATAATTAATAAATGAAATACAAATACAAATAACTCAAATGATCATGCTAGTCATGTGTTTAAAAGAAATGATGAATAGTGAAACTCCGTCAAAGCAATGAGAAAACATCAATATTTGAAATCTACTCCTCGATAATTTTTAGACTCTTATTTCATTTTCGTTTACTTTAGACCAATCTTACCTCTTCATTACCCAATTTTAATTCCAATAACATATGCATTTCACAGTTATAAAATTTATGTTCTTCCACATTGCGATTTGACATTCCTTTCATCATTTGGTTTTCCAAAATGGATTGCATTACATCCTTAAACAACCAATGACCTTTTGTTAATCATTTTAAACAAAAAAAAATCTGACCAGTATTTAATTTTCCTTTGAAAATAATCTGGCCACTTACTAATGTTTAAATAATTGCTATATCGAATAATAATTTTTATACTTAAGTATGAAACTTTACGACATCTTTACTAATTCGTATTAGTTGTTATAAATCTAGAAGGAAATACCAAAACAGACACTTCTTGAAAATTTACCACATGAGATTGAAAAGTCTACCATGTCTTAATTGTGCTTTTTAATCTAATTAAATATGTATTATTTTACATATCTAATTTCTTATTAATCAAATAAAATTGAGATTTAATTGAAATTAATAAAATAATAATAATTTAACACATGTCAAAATTTGGGTAGTACACTTGATAAATTGAGAGGTGTCAATACTTAACTTTATATATATACTAGTTTTAAGACGTGCATTGCACATAAATACAGAGTTTTATAAATATTAATACTCTATTTAAACTTAATTTTCTTCATATGTGTTTTTACTGTAAAGTTAATTTAAAAAATTTAATGTAAAAAGAGTAATTAAGCATCTAACTTAAAATAAAAGGCTAAAAATTAGAAACTTTTAGTAATAATGTGAGGACAAAGTTATCCAAACATATTTTTTCCTCATTTTTATATTTAGTAAGATAAGATAAAATAAGTAGTTAGAGATATATAATTTTTATATTCTTTCCGCTCGGATATTTTTCACTTTTATTTTTAGTGCTCATTAGATTAGTATACACATAAAAAAACAACAAAGAAATATGGAGTCAAGATGAGACTTTTTTTACTTATAATTAGTCTTCTTAAATTTACACATAAAAATGACAATAAAGAAATATTCACTAGAAATATTAAGTTAATTTAAAATTATTTTCTTGCTTATAATTATTCTTTCAAGATTTTAGATTAGAAATGAGGAGAAAACATATTTAAAGATAATAATTTAAACAATGTGGTTAAAAAGTTTCACTTGATGAATTATGATACTAAATACAAAATTGTTTAAAACCTAAACTTTTAATATGAACTAATAAGACGTCCCTTGCACTTGAATATAAAGTTTTAAAAATATTAATACTATATGTAGAGTTATTTTTTGTAATATAAGCTTTTCATGTGAGATTAATTTAAAACATTAAAAAAATTATAGATAAGTAGTTATGGATATCTTTCTTCGTCTCCTTTCTAGACTTCCATTTTTCTTTCTTTACACCTTTTTCAAGGTCTACCAAGACAGAGAAAGATGAACCAAGACATCAGCTTTCTTCTTATTCTTATACATCCTTCCATAAAAAATTGTTATTTGATCCGAGTCTATCCTAACCTAGTGAGGGATATCGGGGTTAGTAGTCAATCATGAGGACATTTGTCCTTATAATCATATTAATAATTGAATGATACAAAGAAATAATTACAAACGTGTTAACGAATATAAACATTATAGAAAAATAATTCAACAATATTAAATGTAAATACATAATACAATTATAACATCAGAGTTATATCACTATGTAAATCCACTTACTTGGACCGAAATGAAAGAAATTTAGCATTTATTGACTTGAAATCTAAGGATCCTAGATCATTAAATATTCAAATAATAACATATTATTTTAAGTATAATTACTATTATAGATTAGTAGGGTGAACGAAGTCAAAGATTCAAATCGGTTTTGGGGTGAAATGCACTTAAATAAAAAATATTTAAATAATGAAAAAAATTACTAAATTTGAATAATATTTTTTTGTCAAAATTACATTACAAATTCTAAGGTGAATGATGGAACATGACTCAAACTCACGACCTCTAAAATATGAGTGTGAGGTTTAACAAACCGCGTCAACCCAACTTGTCAATTTTAATAATATAAAAGAAACCCTTTTATTGTGTAAAAGCCACCGATCCAATTGATCACTTAAAAACCCACTTAAATGAAGCTTTAAAGGTCCACGTAGAAAAAACAAGAGCATGAATTGTGTCTGAAGACAATATCTAATTCAAGACTAAAATCAGTATATAGCTCAGCCATTGAAAAGATGATATTAATAAAACTAAACTCTACCCAAATGAATGAGAAGATGTCATTGAGTAAACAATCATTAAATAGAAAAACCAAATAAAACTATTTAATCTGAAACTTAAGAAAAATGATTTACCAAAACAGTTCAAACACTCATTCATTCCGCTGGTTAGAAATTGAGAGAAGAGAAACAGAGGCAAGAGAGAATCAAAGAGAGAGAACCAAAGAAAGAGATATAGAGAGCCAAATTGAAAGAGAAAAATCATAGAGAAAGAGTGAGAAGAAGCTTACCGGATGAAGAGTGACAGAGGCGATGATGAAGAATAGAGAAAAGCCTTGGTGAAGAAAAGCTTTGCTGGAATTTACAGATGAAAATAAGAGAGAGCTTGAATTAAATCAGAGAGAGTAAGAGGAGAAAGAAGAAAGAAGAATATTACTCGACTTAAAACGACAGCAAGGATAGTTGAGGAAGGTGAAGAATGAAGTAGAAAGAAAATAGTTTCACTGGGCTGCGTGAGACAATTGAGGGAGAGAGGACTGCTAAATGAATTGAAATCAGTTTTAATGAGAAAGCGTCGGTTAAGAGAGAAAAGTAACTCAAGAGAGAGGCAGGGATTAATTATTTTGAGGGGTGCGAATATTAGAGAGAGGGGTGCGAATATTAAATTGATTAACTCGCATGAAATGAAACTTGAATAGGTGTGTTGTCATTGACTCAAATCTATAGTATATTAAAAAGGGTTTAAGAGAGATAAATTTTTTATTTTCCATTTTAACTTTTAAGTCTCATTAAGTATAATATAAATTAAGTTTTTTTTAGTTACTTAACTCATTTATAATTCTATTCACTATTTATTTTTTTACTAATATTTTATAAAATTTAGTAGTTAATATTATTATGTTATTAGGAATATGAAAGATCATGTATATGATATAAGATATCTTTATATCATGAACATTTTTTACTCAACAACAATGAATTATTGTTTATCTGTAAGATTTTTGTTTTGTTGTTTAGTTTTTTTAGTTTTATAATAAATGCAATAATTTTTAATGTCTATTACCCGTAGTAAAATAGTTTGTCTGATATAATTTTCTCTTCTCAAATAATTTTTTTACCTTCTTTTCATCTCATTTTATGATATAATTTGTTAAGATCATACTTCTTTAATTCAAAAAATTTTACAGATAATTTATCATCTAGAAATGATGTACGGCATATTCAAGTTTTCTTCTATCTGCAATAGTTTTATTTTAAAAATATTATCTCTATATGATGCATGATATGTTCAATTTCTTTCTATTTGTAAAAGTTTAATTGTAACTATGTGAAAATTATCATTATTTTTTTTATTTTAGATATTAAATATTTTGAAAGTTAATGTATTTATTTCAACGTTAAGGATAATTTTAAAATTTATCGTATAATTTTAAAATCTTTTAACGCGTGCAAAGCATGTGCTTTTCGATTAATATAAATAAAAAAGGCAGACAAAAACTCCATTATAAATCTATATTAATATGCTATACGAAAACATTAGATTATTTAGATAATAATAATTTGGTAGGTGAGATACATTCAAACTATTGTAAAACAAACTTTTTACGTACATTTTTTGAAAACACGTAAAATCTTATGCAAAATCACGTGCCAGTCACCTTTTACGTACATACACAGAAGAAAAACAGGACTGGAAGAACATATTATCTATCCCCAAAAAAACACGCCTGACAGGTAGAAAGGGAGGAAACTTTTTGTGTACTTTTATGTCTACTTGTACTTAAAAACCTAATAAACCGTTAGGACAAAAAATTTAGAATTCAGTATACTGAAGAAAAAACTGAAATTACTTGCGCTAGAATTCATTGTAGCACAATATATAGCATCAAAATATTATGGAGAGAGTTCATCATACATACATCTATCATAATAAATGTGTACTGTAAAAGATTTTTTTAGTATGAGATTTCTTTATGAACGAATAATAGAAATAATAATTTATAGAGAGATTGAGAGAGTAGAAACACCAATTTAATTGGAAAACCTTTTAAGATAAAAAAAATTATGGGAAAACTTATGATGTTTTATTATATTTGGTGTAGGAATATGTCTCGTAGGCCTGTTATTTTTTGTATGTCGTTATATATGTCTCTATATATAGGTCTTCAATCAGTTACACAGAATCTGATACATCTTATCTAATTCTATCTGAAAATAAGATCAACAGAAAATTTCACTAAAATCTAAGTTATCAACATTGACAACTTAAGTAAATCTTGACTGTGTGATCAATCCAATGGTCTTGATTAGCTTCTCGTTGGGTTGTCATGTTGGCAAGTCATGTACTTTCATTTTATTGGTCTCTTCTTCATAACCATCTGGTTGATCCTATGATTCTCATTCTATCTTCTCTTTGATGGAGTCTTCAGTCTAGATCTTGGCACGTGCCATGTGAAATTTTGTTTGTTCATTGACCCTAGTTACACTCAACGAATATTTATTCGTTGAGATGTAATGATTTTTCATTTCCTATTTTGATGTTACGTCTTCCCATTTCTATTCTCACGTGCTTTTTGAAAACATGCGACATTATTTTTCCATCTAACTTCTCGATTGTCCGTTGTCAGTGATGGATTCTCATTTTTTTCTGCCATTATGTTTTTTTGTTCCCGATCACAAATGCTTTGCAGTTGTCAAGAAATTTTTTTATCAGTTTACTGTTGATGATAATTACTTCTTCTTCATTTACTATTAAGTATTTTTGTTCCTTTCACTACGGACTCATTGATAGAGCTTTTCATGTTTTTTCATTTTTCATTTTCCTTCTCTCGTACGTTAAGATCTCTGACAAGAATGTTGTACATGAACAATAACATAATAATTTATTGAAATGAGTAAGGAGAGAGTATACCATTTCGTAATTGTATCGCATGAGTTTGAGTTTGATGTTCACATTTGTTGATAGAGTTTCTACTATTTCTTTATTTTCTTTTTTCTTATCTCGTTTTGTATTTTCCCTCTTGTACTTCTACTTCGATCAATATGATTACTCTATTTGTGTGATTTTATTCTATTGAACTCCATTTTGTTGTATTCATTCAAAAACTTAACAAAATTTAGGGATCAAAATCCGGTACTATGCCGATTACAAGCTTTCAACGAAATCCGTTCTTAAATACTTAAAAAACTTTTGGCTCCCAGTTCTCTTGAAAATAACTATGTTCTTTCGTGAAATATGTTTCTGAGGATAAGACGTTAATTTCTTTATGATATATGCTTCCTCAAGGACTTAGGTTCAAATAAAGAACCATGACCCTATCTTCATTGTGAGAGAAGGAATTACGAACTGATGTTTTTTTTTAGAGGATGACTTAGGTTCAAACAAAGAATCATAATCTCATTTTCATTCTGAGATAAGGAATTACTAACTGTCATTTTCTTTTGAGATTAGGACTTAGATTCAAATAAAGAACCATTGTCTCGTTTTCATTTCCTTCTGAGAACAACGTCCATAGATACTCCTAAGGACTTATGCTATTTCCATGGAACCATGGCCTCGTTTTGATTTACTACTGGTTCATCAATAGAGTTTTTCCCATTTCCTTTCCTTCTTCCGCTTTGCATTTTTTTCATATTTCTCCATTTCTACTTTTCTGTTTCCTTTTTCTGCTTTCAACCTTTTCCTTCCTTTTATCACTTCTTTTTCCTTTACTCTTGGCTTTCCCGTTCTAAAACGTTGAAGCCACGACCTTCCTTTACTTAGCGTTCTTTTCTCGACCTCGGCTTTTCTTTACTAGCATTTTGATGAGAACCAAGAAGCAAACCAAAAGGAGCCAATTACTCATTCCAAATGGGTCAATTACAAGGGCTAGATCTCAGGAATTCAAAAAAAACCTATATGGGCCAATCAAGGGGTTTTGGGATGATTCTGGAAAATTACATGCAAAGATGAGTCCAAATGATAATAAATGTTTTGTCCATGTCATCAAAGTTATTTTAGAGGTTAAACAAGCAATTAGATTAAAATTAGGCGTCTTTTAATATTTCAACTGTAATTTCAGTTTTGTTAGAGTTTTTGAGGTTTATCTTAATTAGTCATTAGACTAAAATCGGATGTCTTTTAATATTATGTGTTGCGACAAACCTCTATGTAATTAGGGTTTATCTTTTGTAATAAAATTTAGAGAAATTCTCTCTAGTTCTTTTTGAACTATTTGAACTTATCATATTTTTTATCTGTGGTGTTCACCCTGACTTATCAATCTGTTCATCCTTCCCGGATTGTGGCGTCTTCGACATACCCTAACTTATCAATCCGTTCATCCATCCTGGATTGTGGCGTCTTCGACTAACTTTGGTTCTCATCAATAAGTTTGAATTGGATCAAGCTTTTATCCTTCTTGGTTTGAAATTGATCCTAAGGTTCTTGAACCAACATTGTTATCAGATTCCTAGGACAGGTCACCTAGTGGGTTCGTATCACATTTCTTTACTCGACTTTCCTTTCTTGGCCTTTCTTTACTCAACTTTTTTTACTCAGCTTTCCTTTCTTGACCTTTCTTTACTCAGTTTTCGTTTCTTGGCCTTTCTTTACTCAACTTTCCTTTCTTGGCCTTTCTTTACTGTTCTTTCTTTACTCAGTTTTTCTTTTCTCATCTTTTCTTTTATGTCTTTCTTTTACTCATCTTTTCTTTTCTTTCTTTCTCTGCTCAGATCAGCCTTTCTTTTCACTTTTCTTTACTCGAATTTTCTTCACTTGTCTTTCTTTACTCAGTTTTTCTTTTCTACCTTTCTTTACTCAACTCAACCTTTCTTTTCACTTTTCTTTACTCCACTTTTCTTTACTCGGCTTCTCTTTTCTTAGGTTTGGTTTTCGACATTTCTTTACTCAGCTCTTCTTTTCTGCCTTTCTTTACTTAGCTAAGCCTTTTTTCATAGCTTTTCTTTTTTGCCTTTCTTTACCCAGCTCTTCTTTTCTGCCTTTCTTTATTCAGCTAAGCCTTTTTCATAGCTTTTCTTTTCTGTCTTTCTTTACCCAGCTTTTCTTTTCTACCTTTCTTTACTCAGTTCATCCTTTCTTTACTCAGTTCATCCTTTCTTTTTCTCAACTTTTCTTTTCTCGGCTTTTCTTTACTCAGATTTTCTTTTCTGTCTTTCTTTTCTCAAATTTATTTTCTGCATTTCTTTACTCAGCTCTTCTTTTCTGCCTTTCTTTACTCCGCTCAGTCTTTCTTTTCATTTTTTTTACTTATCTTTTCTTTGCTGATCTTTTCTTTTCTTTACTCGACTTTTCTTTACTCAGCTTAGCTTTTCTTGGAACATATTTCTATTATGAAATTCTTCTCCTTCCCTTTTTTTTAGTTATTTGTTCTCTTTCTTCTGTTCTCATCCTTTTTCCATCGTGACTTGTGTTTCAATTTTTTTAAAGTAGGACTTTTGTGTTGCCCCTCTCAAGGACTCACGCCTTTAGTTAATTCTTGGAGGATGACTTATGAATTGTCATTCCCAAGGACTTATACCCTTAGTTCATTCTGAGAGTAGGACTTATAAATTACCCATTCCAAGGGCTTACACCCTTAGTTCATTCTGAGAGTAGGACTTATGAATTTCCACTCCCAAGGACTTACGTCATTAGTTCCTTCTGAGAGTAGGACATACGAATTACCCATGTTAAGAACTTACGCCATTAGTTCCTTCTGAGAGTAGGACTTATGGACTACCCCTCCTAAAGACTTGTGCCCTTAGTCATTCCTTCTGAGAGTAGGACATATGAACTGCCCCTCTCAAACACCCACGCCCTTAGTTCATTCTAGGAGGAGGACTTATGAATTGTCCTTCCCAAGGACTTATGCCCTTAGCTCATTCTGAGATTAGGACTTACAATTGTCCCTTCCAAGGGCTTACACCCTTAGTTCATTCTAAGAGTAGGACTTATGAATTGCCACTCCCAAGGACTTACCCCATTAGTTCCTTCTGAGAGTAGGACTTATGAATTGTCCCTTCCAAGGACTTATGCCCTTAGTTCCTTTGGAGAGTAGGACTTATGAATTTCCCCTCCTAAGAACTTATGCCATTAGTTCCTTCTGAGAGTAGGACTTACAAATTACCCATCTCAAGAACTTATGCCTTTAGTTCCTTCTGAGAGTAAGACTTATGAACTACCCCTTCGAAAGACTTGTGCCCTTAGTCTTTCCTTCTGAGAGTAGGACATATGAACTGCCATTCTCAAGGACTCACGCCCTTAGTTCCTTCTAGGAGGAGGACTTATGAATTGTCCTTCCTAATGACTTATGCCTTTAGTTCATTATGAGAGTATGACTTATGAATTGCCCCTTCCAAAGGCTTACGCCCTTAGTTCCTTCTAAGAGTTGGACTTATGAATTGCCACTCTCAAGGACTTACCCCATTAGTTCTTTCTAAGAGTAGGACTTATGAATTGCTCCTTTCAAGGACTTACGCCCTTAGTTCCTTTGGAGAGTAGGACTTACGAATTTCCCCTCCCAAGGACTTATGCCATTAGTTCCTTCTGAGAGTAGGACTTACGAATTACCCATCTCAAGAACTTAAGCCTTTAGTTTCTTCTGAGAGTAGGACTTATGAACTACCCCTCCTAAAAACTTGTGCCCTTACTCATTCCTTCTGGGAGTAGGACATATGAACTACCCCTCTCAAGGACTCACACACTTAGTTCCTTCTAGGAGGAGGACTTATGAATTGTCCTTCCCAATGACTTATGCCTTTAGTTCATTCTAAGAGTAGGACTTATAAATTGCCCCTTCCAAGGGCTTAAGCCCTTAGTTCCTTCTGAGAGTAGGACTTATGAATTGCCTCTTCCATGGATTTATCCATTAGTTCCTTCTGAGAGTATGACTTATGAATTACCCCTTCCAAAGACTTACGCCCTTAGTTCATTTGGAGAGTAGTACTTACGAACTGCCCCTCCCAAGGACTTATGCCCTTAGTTACTTCTGGGAGTAAGACTTACGAATTACCCAGCTCAAGGACTTATGCCTTTAGTTCCTTCTGAGAGTAGGACTTATGAACTACCCCTCCTAAAGACTTACGACCTTAGTCGTTCCTTCTGAGAGTAGGACATATGAATTATCTTTCCCAAGGACTTACGCCCTTATTTTCATTGTCGAAGAAGAGAGTAAGTTGATAGTCTGCATGTTATCATGTCATAAGTTTTGATTGAGAGCTCAAAATCGAATTCCTTGAGATTCTTCTAAAATTTAATTTTCATATGCTTCTGATGATATATAATCATCCATGTAATTAGCTTCCAATTGACGTTGTATAATTTCCAAATCTATTTGTTCTGAATATTCTATCTTCCTGAACAACCTTCATGAAAATTATTATAACTTTTATCCGGGAGCTCCGTATCAAGTTCTGTAAAAAAATTTAAGAAGTATACATCCGTATATTTTTTCAACATTATATATTTTCTCATATAATATTGTCTAAAATGAAGCAGCCTAAAGATTCAATTTGAAAGACGTGAATAGCCATACTTTTCTGAGCGACATGTACAAAAATTACAGTAACTTCTGATCGAAATCTCCAAATTGAATTCTGTAAAATTCGCCAATAAGTATATTCTTGTATCTTTCTGGTGATGTAACATTCACTGTGTAGTTATCTTCTAGTAAATATAGTTTAATTTTCAAAATTGATCATCCCACATAATCTGCTTTCCTGAGCAGTCTCCATGAGAATCATCATAACTTTTTCCCAAGAGTTCCAAATCAAGTTCTGCAAAATTATTCAAGCTATATACATCTATATCTTTCTAATGATATATTTTTGTTATGTAATATTATTTAATTTATACCATCTAAAAATTAAATTTGAAAAGCCTTTATGTGTTTACTTTCCTGAATAGTACCAACGAGAGCTGCCATAACTTTTGATCGGGAGTTTTAAATTGATTTCCGTAAAAAATTTCACAAAGTAGATTTCCGTATCTATCTGTTGTTATAAGATTCGGCATGTATTAGGCCCCCAGTAAGTATAGTTTAATTTCTGAATTTAAGGTTCTACATTATCTATTTTCCAGAACAGCCTTAATGAAAATTTTCATAACTTTCGCTCAAGAGCTCCAAATCAAATTCTGAAAAATTATTTAAGAAATAGATATTCATATCTTTATAATTATGACTCTCCATGTAATTTTCTTCCAGATTTTTTCGTTTCAGTTTCCATTTCTTTTCCCGTTGTCAATTCTATTGTTAAGACATTTATGTTCACTTCATCACGACGTCTCTGTTCTCGTAGTCATGACATTTCTATTCTCGTTGTTTCTACATCTTTTATTTTTCTCATAAAGTCCATTTGAAAGACTATTTTATCAGTCAATCGAGTCGGTTCAATGTACCTTCCTCCTTATTCTTCTAAGGAATGAAGATATTTCTAGAGAATATTCCCCAAAGTAGAATTGTTGGTTATCATCTTATCATCTTTAACATCCCTTGATGTTGCCTTATAGAGATATTGTGCACCTATCATTTCCTTATATGATTGATTATCATACTTTTGTTGTGTCATGGAAACGATCTCGGCTAACTCGAGTAGTCACGGTCCTAGGCATGAGAGGACATCGGTCATCCACGTGACCTTAGTAGTGTGAGCATAGGTGGGCCATGTCCATCGCCTTGGTCATGGCCTCGTTCATGAAGGGGACCTCGATCATCATGGTGACCTTAGTCATGGAAGAGTCCTTGTTTTGAACATAATGCGGGCCCTCCCCTAGAGTGGGAGTATTGGGCCTTGCTTAAAAATATTATTGAGTGGCCTTAGCCTAGGTGTTTTTACTCCCTTACAGTTTGCCCCCACTTCTCGAGTCTGGAGCTTTGCATTAGAGTCGGAAAGTATGTTCTGGTGGAAGTCATGAGTTTTTATCCAAGACTCTGCCTGTGCATTTAATCGAATGTCAAGCATATGACATGGTGTTAGGGTCACCAAGCAGTGAAGTTTGTATCTAAATATCTAAGTATTTGATGTTGAATCTGTTGGAATTATATCCATAAAATAGGGTGTAATAATTATTTATGATTTTTTAGTTATTTCTCAGATATTTTGTATTACTGAATTTAATGAATGAAATCATGAATGAAAGTTTTTCTATTAATTAAAGTGTGTTTATAATTTACTCAAGTCTTGGAACTATTGTCCACGTAAGAAGAGTAAAGACAGAGGGGTCTACCAGATAAATCTTCTAAAATAGTTCAGAATGTTACTCACAGTCTTAGGATCGACTGGGCAATCAAGTACGATTACGACTGTTGAGTTGAACCAAAGGATGCCGGTCTTGAGGCATGGGAGTGGAGACTCTAACGGTTGATCTAGACATGTTGTGGAAAATGTTAGATAGACCAGTAATATATTAGTTTAGAGCAAAACCGTTTATCTAGCTCTAAATCTAATTATTACAACTTTAGGGTACTTTTCATAATTTCCTTAATCCTAGATGAAGACAAAACTTGACCTAGTTACTTACGATATTTGATATGTCAAATGAGTGAGTTCGAATTACCGGACAATACATCGGCTGTTGGAATCGTGATTCAACTATATTGAAGTTTCGTGATTCACAGATATGAAAATTCATGGCGAGATTGTAAATGCTACAATATCATCTTATACTTTATTTATGGGTGTTTGAATAAATTAACTTGGCCCAGTATTCGATGAAATCAATCATTGAATAAGACATGGTGAACTATACGATATAACTCACTGTTATGTCTTTCTTATTTACAGTCAATAGAGGGGTAAAAAGATAAATTTATATCTTGTTCTTGTTATTGATACTCACAAAGAATAATATGTTGAAATATTCTGTGGACCGTGAAATAAAATTATTTATTTGCATCAACAGAAAATGTAGAGCACATGAATCGGGAGTTGATTCGGTATCGGACCTATAGTGGATTCGTATGATGCCAAGATTAAATAGCTCAAGAATTTATGGTGATAAATTCATCGAGTAATTGAGTCATATAGCTTTATTCATGTGGGTTCATTCGGTCTTAAGAATAGCTCATATGGTCAGGATCGAAAACAACATCAGTTGGACCGAAAACATATTTTGGAGTAAGGTACACATCACAAACCCGTATATGATTTGTATCATCACTAAAGTAGTGAAAAGAAAAATTAATTTTCAAATTAATTAATTTTTTATTTTTTAACTATTGGATAGTTAGTGAATAAAATTAATTAATTAATTGATAGAGATAAATTTAATTTATCAATTAAGATTGATGTATTTGAACGCAGTATTGACTCTAGGGAGATGTATAATTTTTACCAATATTAAAGTAAAGGAGATTATTTTGGATATTTACAATATTGGAGTATATATGCAAACATTGTACTTATTATATAAGGGATGACAATAAGGTTGTATCCCTAACCTAAGCACAGTGTGTGATTACACAGAGCATAGAAAAAAGATTTTCTCCCCTTTAAGAAGCTAAAGCTTGTAAAGGAAGTGATGAGGCAGGACTGTTCCTAGATGAACTGTTAGTTCATGGTAACATTTAAAGCCGATGCGTTGATTAAAACACTTAGACCGAAGCACATTGGAATTCCTCATACGGGCTAGGCACGGGGGCTAAGGTGACCAATACTATTGGTGATTAGTTAAGCTAGATGTAGTCACATATTGAGAATCGTTAACCAAACGAAAGGAGTCTCGATGTGATAGGAGGTAGCTTGAGCGTTGTCCTTAGATGAGACAAGTTATCGTTATTGATTGTAACATTATGGAAGAAATAGTTTTTATTGGATTTTTAATTATTTAAGTATTTGCATCATGCATCATACTTTCCTAAATGATTGAGTATTTATTTACACATCTTTATTTATTCATCTCAGTAATCATGTCGATATCTCCACTTTCAACTATCTTAAACACGAACAAACTTACTGGTTAAAATTATGTGGATTGGAAAAGTAATCTTGATATCATACTGACAATAGAAAAATACAAGTTTGTGCTCACCAACCCTTGTCCCCTTGAGCCTATTGTTGAATCGACTCAAGAGGAAAATGATGGTTATGCTTTTTGGCTGCGTTCTGATGATATCGCCAGGTTTTATATCTTGCCTTCTGTTAACAATGTGTTGGAACAACAACATCAGAATATGAAAACTGCCGCTGATATGATATTGAACATCACTAAAATATTTAGAGATTTTGAAACTTCATCAACTATAGGATGAAACCTAGAACTCCTGTCAGAGAACACATGATGTTGATAATAAGTTATTTGAATGAGATGACGATCATGGGTGTTGAGGTAGATGGCGAGACTCAAGTTGATATCATCCTTGAAACTCTGCTAGACACTTTTGATAACTTTAAACTTAATTAATCGATGAATAAGTTGAGGTACTCGCTTCTGAATAATATGAAGGAGTTACAAGTTGCTGAGACTCTATTTCTTAAGGTAAAGAGGAAGACTAGATAGGCAAATTTTACTAAAAGCAAGCCTTCCACCTTTAACATAAAAAATAAAAACAAGAGTGGTCTGAAGAAGGCTAAGAAGTAGAACTCAAAAGTTGCGAAAGGCAAGGGCACTACAAAAGTAGACAAGTCACAAGACAAGTGTCATCATTCTGGAGCCACCGGCCATTAGAAAATGTAAATGCTCAGATTATCTTAAAGAGTTGAAATCCAAAAGTATAATACTTGTTACTGAGGCTTGTTATGTGGTTGACTCTTATTATTTATGAATTTTAGACTCTACAACCACTAACCATATATGTTTTTCCCTCTAGGGGTTCAGGGAAACCAGAAGGCTTAACGAGGGCGGTTTAGCTTCCATTGGAGAAATGAAGTACTAGTATCGATTGTATTAGTTGAACTATTAAATTGTCATTTGAGAACAGTCTTATGGTTTTATGATATGTTTATTATATCCCAGTTTTTTGGACTTATTTCAGTAACTAGTTTAATTGAGCAAGTATTTTTTTTAAATTTCATTGATAATGATATTGGTAGTTTTATAAATGATTTCTTAACTAATACTACACGTTTGATAAATATGTTGCTCTATGTAAAACTAATAGTTCCAATGATATGTGACACTGAAGTAAATACTGATTTTTAAAGGGATAGTAAAAGGTTGAAGTGTGACTCAATCGATCTAACATATTTGTGGCACTTACATATTGGGCATATTAGCCTGGCTAGGATTAAAAGACTTAAAAAGATTGTCGATTGCAAACTTTAAGTATGGGTCACTACCAATATATGAATCCTGTATAGAAGGTAAAATGACCAAGAGACCATTTTCAGTGAAGGGTGAAAGAGCGACCCAATGTCTCGAACTCGTACATAGTGATGTATGTGTGTCATTGAATATCTAAGTAAGAGGAAGTTATGAATACTTTGTAACCTTCAGTGATGACTACTCACGTTTTGGGCATGTTTATCTAATGCATCAATAGCCTGAAACCTTTAAAAAGTTCAAAGAGTACAAGGCTACGGTCAAAAAGTAATTAGAGAAATAAATCAAAATGCTATGATATGATCATGGTGGAGAGTACTTGCTAGGAGCGTTCGAAGACTTCATTAAGGAATTAGGTATTTTTCTCAACTTACAATACCTAGCACTCTAGAATAGAATGGTGTGTCAGAGAGAAGGAATCAAACTTCGTGGGATATGGTTAGATCTATAATGATTTATTCATCTCTCCCATATTCATTCTGGGGATATGCCTTTGAAACAGCGACATATATTATGAACCAAGTTCCATCAAAGACGGTACCTAGTACACCATATGAAAGATGGAGTGGACGAAAGTCATCTGTAAGCCACCTTAGGATATGGGGATTCCCGACACATGTACTGAAACCGAAGGCAGGCAAGTTGGTCATCGATCACAATTATGCATGTTTGTAGGATATCTCAAGGGAACGAAGGGATACATATTTTCCAACCGACAAGAAAATATTCATAAGCACAAATGCAGATTTTATTGAAGAAGACTGCATAAGAAGTGCGAAGCTGAGAAGAACACTTGTGCTAAAGGAATTATTGAGTGAGAGGACATTGATTCCTTAATCAGGACTTGTTTCTAATTCAATAATGGAAGAACCATAGCAGGATCAAGAACCTATTGAGCCCCGACGTAGTGGGAGGGTTGTGAGACAACCTGACAGGTACATGTCTTATGGAGATGCCTTAATAGTAGTCTCAGATAAGGATCATGATGAACATGTCTCCTACTCACAGGCCATGGTTGGTCTTGAAGTAAATTTATGGCAAGAAGCCATGACTATTGAGATACAATCGATGTACTCGAATAGAGTCTGGAAACTTGTAAATCCTCCTGCAAGGATAAAACTCATAGGGTGTAAATAGATTTACAAGAAAAAGAGAGGTCTGAATTAGAATGTGGAAACATTCAAAACTATGATAGTAGCCAAAGACTATACCCAGAAGGAAGGTATTCACTATGAGGATAAATTCTTGCTCGTGGCCATAATTGAATCTATTTAGATCCTACTATCCATTGTTGTTGCCCTCGATTATGAAATCTGGAAGATCGATGTGAAGATTGCATTTTCGAATGGTAATCTTGAAGAGCGTATTTATATGACTTAACCAGACGGATTCATGGAGAAAGACCAATAGGGCAAGGTTTATGAATTGCTAAAGTCCATTTATGGACTTAAGTAAGTATCTCGATCGTGGAATATCAGATTCGACAAAACTGTCAAGAACTTCAGTTTTGAACAGTTAATAGACGAACCTTGTGTGTATAAGAAGTTACACGAAGGGAAAGTGGTTTTTCTGGGTTTGTACATGGATGATATTCTGCTCATTAGGAAGGATGTAAGAAAATTATCGGACGTCAAGATTTGCCAGATATGATGGATCTTGGAGAAGATGTCTTTGTCCTAGGTATTTAGATCTTTCGAGATTGGAAGAACAGAAAATTGGCACTGTCTCAAGAATCTATATTGATAAGGTGATGGATCACTTCAGTATGCAAGACTCCAAGAAGGGAATCCTCCTTTCAAGCATGGAGTCAGCCTCTCCACGGAGTAGTCGCCGAAGGAAAATTTTGATTTTTCTTCTCTAGTTGTTTTGAGAGCTCACACTCAATTTCTGATCAACATCCGATTGAGATATACTTCTAAATCGTACGAGTGGTTTTTGGTGTGAAGACGGATTCAAGTTCTATGAAGAATGTAGAACATGAGATAATCAATTGGATTCTACCATGTCAGAAAATATCCGATACAAGAAAGGTATAATATTATTTCTACCTCTTCTAAATATATCAATCAATATATGCATGATCATAAAAGATTTTATATTTAATATGATTAAATGGTTGATGTTAAAATTTTTTAATTTTCCGCCCATGAATCGTTCATGGTTCATTGATTTTTTTCTCAAATTTTAAAACCCGATCCAATAGGTTTATGATGGTGTCTTAGAGCATTTTGTTTTTGAGGCGATCTTTCTTCATATTCATCAATTTACTCTTGGTAAAAGGTTGTCATCTTGATTAGTATCGGAATTCTTCATGTAATGATGAACGTGACTATATTGGGAACTGAAGCTTTATGGTTTCGGTTTGCACGAGTTGCTTTGAGTAGTCATCAGGATCGAGTCTCGATGTTAATCTGACGGTCAGGTGGCTTGAGTTGGATCGATGGTCATCACAACTAAATTTTTACACCTCCGTCTGAATGCACCATGAGGACTTGGTGTTAGGAATTAATTCCTTTTGATCCGATGTAGGTGATAAGATAGTCTATCTGTCAGGATTTCTTAACCGTGAGGTTGACTTGATGTGGTGACGTTATTCGATCTTCTCGAGGAGAAGATTTTTTTTGGAATCCTCATTGCATTCTCGTTTTGATCCATGTTTGACCATGTAACTAGTACATTATTTTGGCAACTCATGTCTCATGGTGGATGATGGAGTTAATACACTCGATGGCGTGCATCCCGAGGGTTCTTCTGGCCATTTAGAGTCACATTCTTAGAAAACTAAATCGTGGATGAGAACCGAAGGTTTTGATGCTTTGGTTGTTGACTCTTTCTCGTGACTCAATGTTTGAGTTTTTAGGTCTATCCAAGTCACATAATGGTTCAGTTGTCTAAGTCATTCATTGCATTGTCTGAAATTTATTGCAATTTTGTAGTGTAATTTGGTACAACAATGGTCTTTGAGCTAGCCTTAATGAAAATCAAGCGGTTCTTCTCCTAGAAAATGAAGGACTTTTGATTATATATGGGTTCATGCCCCCATCCTCACGTCCTGGGTTTGGCAATACTTGGGAGTTATTAGAGGTCTTTATCTTCTATACCTCCATGGTTTTGACCAAATGTGTTGTATCGAACATCGGGTGTGTACTGATCTTGTTGTTGACGTTCTTAATTTGAAATGCAATGCTTACTCTAGAAAGCTCATCGTTGTGTGCTATCGTATTTGTGCACATAAGTTTTCAGTGCTCTCACTTTCTGGTGGTATGGTTTGGAGCCTTCTTTTCCTTATCCATTCAAACAGCGTTTGGCGATTCCTTGATGGCGAGATCCTTTGGAGTCATCTCTAGTAGAGTACCAAGATCTTTTGAGATTTGTGATATTCTGTCTAATCCTTGTGCCATGGTCATCAATGTGACTTAGGGTGTCGTTGTCATAATTGTGATTCTGGGTACCATAGTTATCTGGGTAACTTTGGGTACCTTAACCATCTGTTCAATGTAGGATACCATAGTTTTCTGGGTAACTTTGGGTACTGTAATCATCTAGGTAACTTTAGGTACCTTATTCATATGTGTGACGTAGAGTACTATAGTTATCTGGGTAACTTCAGGTACCGTAGTCATATATGTAACTTTGAGTGTTATAGTCCTCTATGTGAATTCAAATCCCATAGTCATTTGGGTGACATTGAGTGTTATAGTCATCTGCGTCACGGTCATAGTCATCTATGTGACTTTGAATCTCATAGTCATCTGAGTGACGTCAAAAGTTATAGTCATCTATGTGACTTCACATCCCATAGTCATCTAGGTGGCATAGGGTGTTATAGTCATCTGAGTGATGGCCATAGTCATCTACGTGACTTCGGATCTCATAGTCATTTGACTGATAACCATAGTCATATGCGTGACTTCAGATCTCATAGGCATCTGAGTGATTGTCATAGCCATCAATGTGACTTCAGATCTCATAGTCATTTGAATGACGACCATTGTCATGTGCATGACTTTAGAACTCATAGTCATCTTAGTGGCGGCCATAGTCATCTACGTGACTTCGGATCTCATAGCTATCTAAGTGACTATAGTCATATACGCGACTTTGAATCTCATGGAATATTATCGTGGTCCTTTTGCCCTATGTAGGGTCTTTTCTGCTGGTCATCTTAGTGAGTAGGAGGCCTTGGCGGCTGTGGCTTTTATCGAGGTCTTTCATCCGGCATCTCATGTACTCGGATACCATGAAGTACTATTGTGGTCATTTTCCCTATACGAGGTATTTTCTCCTAGTCATCTTAGGTGAGTAAGAGGCCTCGGCGGCCATGGTCTTTCATTCGAGCATCTCGTGTACTCTGGTGCCTCGAAATACTATTGTGTTCCTTCTGCCCTATGCAAGGTCTTTTCGCCTAGTCGTCTTAGGTGAGTAGGAGACCTCGGTGGTCGTGGCCTTTAAGAAGGTCTTGCATCTGAGCATCTTGTGTACATGAGTGCCATAAAATATTTTCGTGGTATGTTTTCCCTTTGCAGAGTCTTTTCTCCTAGTCATTTTAGGTGAGTAGGAGGCCTCGGCGCCATGGACTTTATCAAAATATTTTATTCGAGCATATTGTGTACTCGAGTGCCATGAAATACTACCGTGGTGCTTTTTCCATATGTAGGGTTGTTTCTCCTAGTCATCTTTGGTGAGTAGGGGGCCTAGGCATTCATGGCCTTTATCAAGGTCTTCCATGCAAGCTTCTTGTGTACTCGGGCGCCATAAAATACTATCATGGTCATTTTACCCTATGTAGGGTCTTTTCTCCTAGTCATCTTTGGTGATTAAGAGGCCTCGGTGCCTGTGGCCTTCATCGAGGTCTTTTATCCAAGTATCTTGTGTACTTATGTGCCACGAAATACTACTATGGTTCTTTTTCCCTATGCAAGGCCTTTTCTCTTAGTCATCTTAGGTGAGTAAGAGGCCTCGACGGTCGTGGCCTTTATCGAGGTCTTTCATTCGAGCATCTTGGGTACTAGGGTGTCACGAAATATTAGTATAGTATTTTTTCCCTATGTAGGGTCTTTTCTCCTAACCATCTTAGGTTAGTTAGAGGTCTCAGTGGTCGCGGCTTTAAAAAGGTATTTCATCCGAGCATCTTGTATACTCGGATGCCACGAAATACTACCATGGTCTTTTTTCCATGTGTAGAGTCTTTTCTCCTAGTCATCTTAGGCGAGTAGGAGGCCTTAGCGCCTGAGGCCTTTATCGAGATCTTCATCCGAGCATCTTGTATACTCAGGCGTGTCTCAATGACCATCATGGTATTTTATATCGTGACCATATTAAAGTTACAGTTTCCTGAATGTCTTTTAGTTTCTTTTATCTGAATATCTCGTGTCCGACTTTCTGTGTAATCTTTGACATCTTGATTCTTGATAATTATGTTTGCTCTCTCATGGGAGCAATATTCTTCTTTGAATGCACTTATATAATCCTAGGGGGTTTACACTGTACTTTTTATTTCAATATTCATATCCCCTACTGAGGGGCCTCAAGCAAGCCATAGACGTCGTGCTGAGTTGTTATGGTGATATAATTCTGAAATTTTGATATGAATACTATGTCCTAGGATCTCACTTATAATGAGCTCAGACTTTATATCATAATAAATTAAAGTGCTCTTGAAACATCTCTTATAAGAATAGTAAGACTGAGCATGAATAATAAATAGTGTGCCTCAAAATCTTAATGAAGATCAATGATCTGACTCTTGACTTTGAGAGAGTTTAAAATTTTCAAAATAATATAGGTCCGAGCTATGTGGTCCACACCTGAATTCTGAAATTTGCTCTTGTTCAAGATGTTTGAGCAAAATTAATAGGAATAATTACCTTATTCTCCTCAAAATCTTAATGGAGATCAACGATGTGACTCTCGACTTTGAGAGTGTTTAAAAAATTTCAAAGTAATACAAGTCTGAGCTATGTGGTCTGCGTCTGAATTCTAAAATTTGCTCTCATTCGAGATGCTTGAACAAAATTGATAGGAACAATTGCTTTATTTTCCTGACATTAAGAGCATATTCAATAGTGTAAATTAATCGGGAGAATTATGCAAATAAATTATAGAAAGTAATAAACAATGTAAATTATAATCTTCCCTTAAATGTTGTTATGATTGTTTGGGCATCAGCTCTGCGACAATTATTTGTTTGAGACCAAAATTTTAATGATGTTAAAGCAACTCATTTTCTAGATTTTTTCCTGAAGGCCGCATATGCAAAGCTAATGGATTAAATCTACAGGGCTATGAAGAGCACTGGGCTTGGGATGAATTATATCCACAAGGCTATGAAGATCATTGGGCTTGGCCCAAAAGCCAGGGGCAAGCCAGGTGCGGGTCGCGCATGGGGCGTCTACCGCGCATGGGCTCAGGTCACGCTGTGGCACTGGCCATGCTTGGTCGCCTCACATGGGCCTCTCGTGGGCTTCTCTTTAGGCTTTTGGTGTGCTCTCTCTCTTCATCATGAAGCTTACAGTAACCAGAAAAGCCTTGAATATGCCATCTTTTTCCATCTGAACGTCTTCATGGGTGCCCTGGAGTTTGAAAATTTCTCCTTGCTTGTAGATCTAAGGTTCCACATTCGTAATGGAGGAGAGACTTTCTCATTGACTTCCATGACTGTTCTTGGCCTGGACAAGGCTTGACGCCATTGTTCGTGAAGTCATAGGTGTGTACGATGGTAGACCGCATGGCTGCGGTTGATGATGGTGACAGCTCGGTGATGGTTCGAGGATTTTGGTGATAGCTTTGTTGCTTAATGGCAGTGAGAAATTTTGAGGGTGGACCACAAGGCTGCTTCGCGCGTGGCAGTGATTGCGGCAGTTTGAAACGTCAGGCGACAAAATCATTACTCAACGGAAATGATGATGTTTGACGATGGATTGTCAACTGTTGATGCTAAAATTTTTCAGCATCTACTATCAAGATGACCACCACGCGTTGTTCAGTGTTTCGTCAAGGATCTGTAAAAAAATCAAGAACAACCATGAAATCAGTAGGCAGGGCACCAAGAAAACTGTTGATGCTAAAAATCTGCCAGCATCTACCATCGGTGATTCGTCCAAGGAATAACAAAAATGAAGAATGACCATGAAAATTAGTAGCAAGGGCAGCGGGGTGGTGCCCCATATACTACACTCCGACGATCAAGTGAGTAGAGTGCTTATAGAATAATAACAATAAGGAGAAATCCATTACTATTTCAATGAGAGTCATCATATATTTATAATGATTTTGTATCAGTCAATTATCATGATTCAATGTATCTTCCTCCTTATTCTTATAAGGAATGAATATATTTATGGAGACTATTCCCCAAATCAAGGTATTATGCTTATCATCTTATCTTCTTTAACAACCATTGAGATTGCCTTATAGAGATGTTGTGTACCGATCATTTCCTTGTATGAATGATTATCATAATTTTTTCTTGTCAGAGAAACCATCTCGACTATCTTGAGTAGCCACTGTCCTAGGCATAGGAGGACCTCGATCATCCACGTGACCTCAATAGTGTGAGGATATGTGGGGTCATGTCCATCATCCTAGTTATGGCCTCGGTCGTAAAGGGCACATCAGTCATCATGGTGACTTCAGCCATGGAAGAGTCCTAGGTTCGGACTTAACGTGGGCCCTCATGTTGAGTGGGAGTATTGAGTCTTGTTTGAAATTATTATTGAGCGGGCCTTAGCGTGAGTGTTTTTTCTCCCCTACAGGGAGTTGTGTAAAGAAAGTGTATAATCAAGTAGAAAGCTTGGCAGTAAAATGTACTCACTTTCTTAGTAAGTGTGACTGATATATTGATGTATTTATAGAAGAGCTATTACAAGCTGGGATTTCGATTATAGGCTTACAACTATACAACGAAAAAGTAGTTAGAAGTTGTTAGCATAAGCAATTAACCAATTGATATCAGTTTATTGATAGTAGTATATCTGTTACTAATAAATTGATAATAACTTACTGATATTAGTTTAAAAATAGTTCTTTACACTCGAGAGAAGAGTAAACTGAAGAGATTTTATTGATACCCATATCCACTATGCTTCTCCTTACATCCCCCCATAAGGGAAAAAGGGATGGAACCACCTTAAGCTTGGAGTTTTGATTAAAGAAACTTAGAGTAGACATAGATTTGGTGAGGAAGTCTGCTACTGTTCTGTTGAAGGAACAAAACGAATGTCAGGCTGCCTATTATGCACTCTGTCTCTGATGAAGTGTATATCAAGCTCTATGTGTTTTTTTTGGAATGTAGGACTGGATTTGAGGCTAGTGCAATTTCACTGATGTTGTCACCCAATAAGATTGGAGGCTATTTCAGATGGAAGAACAATTTAGAGAGTAATCCTTGAAACCAGGCAATCTCAGCTGCACCATTTGACATAGACCAATACTACTAGACCTTGCAATCACATTCTGCTTCTTTGAGGACCAAGAGAGAAGGTTACCACCTAAGAAATCATGTAGGCACCAGTAGATTTTCTATCATCTAGGTTTCTACCCAGTCTGCATCTGAATAGGCTTGTAAAATTAGTGACGTGGAAGGTTTGATATTAGTACCTTCGGTGATAATACGTCTTAGATACCTGAGTATTATTTTACAGGCCTGTCAATGTAAATTAGTATGTTTGTGCATAAATTTACTGAGATTGTTTACCGTGAAATCAATGTCTGGTCTAGTAAGAGAAAGGTATTGCAAGGCCCCAATTGTTCTTCTAAAACAAGGTCACATCTTACAAAGTTTCACCAACAGTCAAAGAGAGGTGGTTGTGACACATCTAGAAGATGCTGGAGGCTTAGCTCCTTCCATCTTAGTCGCCTTAAGTAGTTCAGTTATACAATTTTTTTGAGACAGATAAAAACCAATATTGTCTCTATATGCCTTAACACCTAAGAAGTAGCGGATAGCCACTAAATCTTTGAGTGCAAAGGACTACATATATGTATCACTTTGTTCAGTAGGTGCAGATTGTTTTCAGTAATTAGGATGTCATTTAAATAAACAAGAAGAAATATAACATTCGGTGCACTATGAAACACAAACAAGGAGGTGTCACTTAGCATTAGAAAAACCCCATCGTGTAAGAACTATTTTGAGCTTGTCATACCAAGCTCTACGCATAGTAGTCAATTTTGTTCCACTCTGGTCGGAATGATCAAAATATTCTGGTTCTGGCATGAGAATGAAACAAAATAAGAGGTACACATTTTTGGAAATTTTTTCGGTTAAATAACATTGAAATCTTTTATATAACACATGTATTCGCGCTGCTTCAGTGGCTCTTGGCGCCCATGCTAGGCTCCCTCTTCCCTGCGGGTCTGGGGTTTGAATACCTATGTCTTCATTCAATTGTTTTTTTATTTAATATATTTTCTACTTTGTTTTTAGGAGAGAAAGTGCATTTTGGGTTATTTTACATTAGACTACTTTATTATAGGAAAGTAACTTTTTTATTCTCATTCACTAAATAAAATTTTAATGACAAAAATAATTCAATGATTTTTAATGAGAATTATATGGTGATGTAAATAAAACCTCACTTTTTTGTATGTTAATAAGCCATTATTTAAATTTTCATACCTGTATTATGTATTATAAATTTTGATGTACATTAATAAGACATTATTTAAATTTTCATACCTGTATTATGTATTATAAATTTTAATGTACATTAATAAGACATTATTCAAAAAATTTAACTTATATTATTCATAAAAAAAATTGTAAATATTATTTTATTGTCCAACCAAAATTCGAACATCCAACTGTCTCACTTCCCAACCAAAACTTACTGTCAAGTATAGAACTCTTCTTATAGTAGTAGGTTAATGACAAGGTTGAAGGTCTCTCTAAAGTCTATACCATATGTTTGGTGAAAGCCCTTGGTCACCAGTCTAGCTTTATACCTTTGAATGCTTCCACCAGGATTCGATTTCAATTCAATAACCCACTTTCTTCCAAGTATTGACATACCAAATTAAAAAGAAACCAAATTTTAGGTTTGATTTGTCATCAGGGCACTGTAGTCCTCTAGCATTGCCTTCTGCCAACTAGGATTAGCAAGGGCTTGTTTTACTGTATTTGGCTCAGTTGGTAAGGAAATAGTGGCTACAGGGTTTTTGGTTACAGGAAAGGCCTTTGGCTTTAAGATGTTATTTTTGGATCTGGTTTGCATTGCCTGCGTAGAAGTGGAAATGGTTTTTTGTGATTAAATTTGATTGATAGGTTCAAGGGGGAAGGTCTATAACCAGATTATCAAAGATAGAAGGAAAATCAGTTCTAACATGCACATCAAAGATAATATCATTATTTAAAATTTCTTTCTTAACATGTTGGGAAGTATTTATACATAATTTGGTGATACCTAGAGGGGGAAGATGTCTATCCTTATCTTGAAGTTATGAGACAAGTTGAGTATTTAACAAATGAAAAGGAAAGAGAGTTTCTAAAGATGTTAAAGCAGAACTAGAGTTTTTTCTGAGACTAAGATAAAGAAAACATGCTGATAAGGAAAGAAACACTCACTGAACATGACATTTTTAGAGATATACACAATTCCTGACTTATATAAACATTTATAACCCTTATATTCACTTGAGTAGCCTAACAATAAACATAAATTAATATGAAAACCCAACTTATGCATGTTGTATGGTCTTCAATGGGGGTAGCAGGCGCATCCAAAAGATTGTAGATGACTATACAATGCGGTTTTTGATGGTGTAACTTCGATAAGGAGATATTGTTGGATGTCGCGGAGCATGTGCGGTGGAAGTGTGGGCGTGTGGCCTTTTAAAATTAAATTTTATTGAAAAACAAGAGCAATGCCATTATAACTAAATAAAAACTTTTATTGTAAAAATATTTTCAATCAGGATCATTTATATATTTATATATTAAATTTAAGACATGCATGGATAGGAATCATATACTCTTGTAGTCTATATCAAGCATTCTCGCAAATCAACGATCATGCGTTCTCACAAATAACGGATTTTGAGATCAACACAAAGATCTTTCAAGTCAATTCTCAATGCAATAGGACATGTGTGAGCACGTAGAATAATTCAAAGACACTTTTTCTGTCTCTCGATGTACTCAATACATGAGATCTAGAGATTTACTGAGAATGACTAATTTAGTGAGACAATTCTATAAGAGAATACAATGATTATTGTTTTAGAGTATTTTATTAACTTTTACTCAAAAAGAAAGTTCACCCTGATAGCAACTATATTCTCAACACTCAACCAACCCTGGAGCCGTTAGAATAATATCGATATATATTTTCTAGGCTCATCAGATTTTTAGGGATAAAGTACATTTACTAAGATGTCTTGTTGGATTACAAATTTTGTAAGATCATGTTCCCAGCCATCCATATCACTGAATTTCTAAAATAAAAGTCACTTGGTTGTGTTACAAACAAGCCTTATGAGTAAATCAAAAGATCCAGTGGACATGTATAAGAGTTCATGACTACTCAGGATTTAGACTGATCTGCATATGATCATCAGTTTGATGTGTATTAAATCTTTATGATAAACGTTACGTTAATAAATATATTAATTCACATTGGTCATTTCATATATAATCTTATTATATAAAGTAGATTTACTAAGATATCTATCCACATCATCTGAACCTAGATCACACGCATTTATAATAATTAGTGAACCCTACTAGCAATCATTCATTAAATATTTAATATTTTAATATGTTGCTGACTATTTTATTCATTATCTATGATCTTAATCCTCCCGTACTAATACAAGATCATACTATCATTAATGAATATGGAATTTTCAAATATTTATATAAATTATTCAACAATAATTTAAAAGATCGATTATAAGAAAAATGTAATCCCATTAAATTGCATATTATAATGTCAATACACATGCTTTGAGGGCATAACCCTCAACAATCTCCTACTTGCCCTAAATAAAATGTGACATCTCTCTCAATCTCATGTTACGCACGTGACCTTCAAATGAATTGTCTTGGTAAAAGGATCAGTCAGGTTATGATATGACGCTAACTTCATGACAGTCACACCCCCTCGACGAACGATCTCTCTTACAATATGATATTTCCTCTATATGTGCTTGCCCTATTGTGACTCCTTGGTTCTTTGAAATTTGCTTCCGTCTCACTGTTGTCATAGTACAGGACCAGTGGCATATCCATATCTGGAACTAATTACAGATCAATATAGAACTTTCTAAGTCATACCACTCATTTTGCAGCTTCACAAGCCGCTATATATTCGGCTTCCATAGTGGAATCTGCAATGCTAGATTGTTTGATACTTCTCCAGATTGCAGCTCCTCCACTTATGGTGAATGTTGATCCAAACGTTGACTTTTAACTATCTTTGTTTGATTGAATTCAAAATCAATATATCCAGTGGGGTTCAGGCCACCACCTGAATAAACAATCATATAGTTTCTCGTTCTCCTAAGATGCTTAAGAATGTGTTTTACTGCAATCTAATGTTCCAAACCTAGATTCAATTGGTAACGACTGACAATTCTCACTACATAACATATATTTGGTCTCGTACACAACATAACATACATGAGACTATCAACAGCTGGAGCATAATGAACCTTTCTCATATCTTCATCCTTCTGAGATGTCCTAGGACATTACTCCTTATAGAGGACAATTACATGTCTGGTCGGCAGTTGACCTTTCTTAGAATTCTCCATAGAGAATCTCACCAACACCTTATCAATATAATATGTTTGAGAAAGTGTTAAGAACTTATTTTTTCTATCTCTTAGGAGTTGGATTCCTAGAACATAGCCTGTTTCTCCTATATAATACATTTTGAAGTTCTCAGCTAACCACTTCTTTACCTTTGATAAAACTTCTACATCGTTTCCAATGGGTAGAATATCGTCAACATAAATAACTAAGTAAACCATTATCTTATCTTTGATGTATTTATAAACACAAGTTTCATCAACATTTTACTCGAAACCATAAGATTTTATAATCTCATCAAAGGTGAGATTACAAGATCTAGATGTTTGGTTTAATGCATAAATAGACTTAAGCAACTTGCATACTTTCTGATCTTGCCCCTTTTTCACAAACACTTCTGGTTGCATCATATAGATGTTTTCTTCAAGAGATTCATTCAGAAAAGTTGTCTTGACTTCTATTTGCACATTTCATAGTCTAAACTAGCATCTTTGGACAAAAGGATGTGAATGGATTTTAGCATGGTAACATGAGAGAATATCTCTTCATAATTGACTTATTCCCTTTGTGTATAGCTCTTGGCTACTAGTCGTGTCTTGAAAGTCTCTACTTTCCCATATGCACATCTTTTTTTCTTGAAAATCTATTTACATCCAATGAGCTTATCAGTGTCTGATATTAGGACATGTGCTACTAGTTCATAGTGAACATGTTGTCTTAAAATCCTCCCATTACGATGTTGAAACGGGGTTTCCTTAACAGAAACATTAGTTTTTGTGGTCTGTCGTTTATGAATTGATGATGAAGGTGGTCTGATCTCATTAGACGCTAATTCTTTGAGAACTACTTTTCTTCAAGGTTTATAGTTTTCCATATAATCATGTTCAAGAAATGTGGAATTTGTCGATACAAACACCTTTTGATCATTGTGACTATAAAAGTACACATCTCTAGTATCTGGAGCATAGTCAACAAATGTACACACTTCTGACCTTAAGTCTAATTTTTCAGTCTTGGGTCTAAGAAATTGAGCTGGACACCCCCATACACGGAAATGATTCAAACTGGGTTTGGAGCCATTCCAAAACTCTAAATGTGTCTAGCTTACAGACTTAGAAGGCACTACGTTCAAAATGTAATTTATCATTTGAAGTGCATATATCCAAAACATGAGTGGTAGTGATGAGTAACTTAACATCGACCTAACCATATCTAATATGGTTCGATTTCTTCTTTCTGAAACACCATTTTGCTATGGCGTTCCAGGTGCTATGAGTTGGGATAGAATTTCATACTTTAACAGGTAATCCTTGAATTCTAAATCAAAGTATTCATCACCTCGATCTGATCAAAGTGTTTTTAATGATTTAATTAATTGTTTTTCAGCTTCAACTTTGAAATCCTTAAACTTTCCAAAAGTTTCAAATTTTCTATGCATTAGGTAAGTATAACTATGAAATACTCATTCACACCTCTAACTTGTACATTGATCGGTCCACAAACTTCACTATGTACTAGCTCAAGTGGTTTCTTGGCGTTTTGGCCCTTTCTAGTGAAAAATCTCTTGGTCATTTTACCTTCTAGACAAGATTCACAAACGGAAAGAGTTTCAACTTTTAGTTCTCTCAAAGCATCATGTTTTGTTAACCTGTTTAATCTATCTAGATTAATATGTCTCGACCTAAGATGCCATAGATACGTGTTATCATCACCATGAGAAACTGTATGTCGTTTGTTACATTTAAGATTTGCTACTTTAAACAATTCAGAATTATTTAATGCGCGTTTAGTCGGTTTAAGCATATACAGTCTATTCGACACTTTAGCATGACAAATATTGAATCCATTCATTAAAATAATAATCTCATTATTAATTAAAGAAATTTTAAATAATTTTTCATGCAAAAGAGAAAGCGATATCAAGTTTCTCAGGAGTCCAGGAATGTAATAAACAACATTCAAAACTAAATAATGATTTCCAAAATCAAGGTGGACTGTTCACAATGCTTTTGCTGTCAGGAGCGCATCACTGCCAACTCTCATAATGACCTCGCCATCAGCCAGCTCCCTTGACAAATCAAACATCTGTAAAGAAGAACACATGGTTAGTGGCTCCTGAATCCAGTATCCAGTATGATAAATAATATTCCATTAAACAAGCTTCAAGTACAAGTAAATCATATGTACCTTTCTTTTTCAGCTCGGAGAAATACTTGTTACAGTTTCTTTTCCATTGACCTTCAACCCCACAATGGAAATATTTTCCCTTGGGCTTGTTGTCATTCTTGTTCTTCTTGGCTTTCGGCGATGTCTTGGCTTTCTTCCCTTTCTTGTTCTTACTGTTTCCCCTTTCCATTTATCTTCTTCCTCTTGTTACTTTTAACAACTGTAAAATAAGGTTTTTGCTCAGTAACATTTGCCTTGCCCTCTTTGGTCATACTCTTATTGAATGACTCAAAAGTCTGCAGTTCGTTAAATAATTGGGTCTGTTGAATTGTAACTTGTTCATAACATAGTTGGTGGTGAACGCAGAAAACGCAGGTGTGAGCGATTCAAGTATAATACTGACTTGAGTTTGTTCATCAATGGTCAGCTCATGTACTTCTACCTCATGCATTATGTTGATCATGTTCAAAACATGTTCACGCACAGAAGTACCTTTCCTCATCTTGGTCATCATGTAGCTCCTACTAGCCTCATGACGACTTTGATCAGATTGCTGCCCAAACATCGCCTGTAGAGATTCTATAATCTCATAGGCAGTCTCCACGCTCTCATTCTTGATTCTCACAACATCATTCATACTCACATGGATGTAGCACTTCGCTTTGTTGTTGGATTGAATTCAAACATCAAACGTGTCCCTAACATTCTTAGGGGCATTGGCAGCGGGTTCCTTAGTAAGAACAAATTTATGGTTCTCACAAATTATCATCAAGTTTAAATTTGATTTCCATCTTATGAAATTATCACGATTTAATTTCTCAAGTGCAAGTAAACTAGTAATAGGGTTACCCATGATAGATATAATAATAACTGAAAAATAAAACATACATGATTCATTATAATTGAAATAAATATAAATAATTCTGAAAGTAAACGTAATACATGAATTTACTAATCAATGATAAGACAACCTAACAATTAATGTGCCACCTTAAGGTCAGTTAGATTAATTTTGGACTATCTATGTGACATTCTCATCCTTATTAATTAAATATCAAAATATCTCATATTTTCGCTTATTTGATCAAGTCACAATTATCCAATCAAAGCTTCATTGTGACTTTGTGAGTGTAACTCATTATTTCAGGTTTCATGACTTGATTTAGAATATGCCGCCTTATGGTTGGTAAAAATTAAACTACATCACTTAGTCCTATCTTCTTAAGAAGTCCAACCTTGGTATTGATACAGCTCGAAACCTTCTTTAGGGGGATGAAAACAAAGCCATCTTGGGCCCTCACTGTACCTCACGGTGTTGTACTAATAATGGAGACTATAGGTTACATTAACATGTTAACCTTCTCTCACTCACTATTTTAGGGTAATGTATTTTTATTTTAACTAATCAATTAATTTCAAATTAATTACTAGTTAAAAATATAACCCTATGAATGTGACATTAATAGTTAATCCAATCTAATTGGTCTAAGTTCATTTAGCCTTCTAAAGCGCCTAAGTTAAAAATTAGGTGAATTTAGAATAACTAATTAATTACATTCATCAAACTTTAATAAAACTCTTTTAATGAAGTTGGTTATCCTAAAGGTTACAATAGCCTTTAGAGTGGTGTTATTACCAAGTTTTAACTAATTAAAACCTAGCATTTTATATGCAATTGATTTCTCAAAACAATTCATATAAACATAATAGGACAATCCTAAAAAATCATGTTTCTACCGATGAGATGCATGATTAAATAAAATTGTGTGGGGTTTCATGTATGATATGTGATCGACTAATGCATGGTCTTATTATCAATCATATCAATAAATAATTATTTAAAAATTAAATAAAATAATAATAGATCGAGTAATTATTGGGTATTTTTAAATTACAATCATTGAAATAAAGAAATAAAATTTCAAAGAGGACTTCAATATTACATATTTCCAAAATATCTCATTCTCCACCTGATGTCCATCTTCATAATCTTCAAGTTTTGAACAAAACCCTTTTAATTAGAAAAAACTATTTTTCTTAATTAAAAATTATCTCTATAATTATCTTTTAAAATTATTAAATTTTACTTAGTCAAAAAAATAATTTATTGACTTGGTCAAACTTGGATCAAACACAATCAATTAATTAATATTTCATTTTCATAAAATTAAAAATTAAAATTAATTTTAAATTACATTAATTTCAAACTTTAAAAGATAAAAGATTGAGTTAGGGTTTTCATAAAACTTTGCAGTCATAGGGTAAGTTAGTACCAGGGTTTCCGTGAAACTTCTCCAGCTATGACAACAGTTGCCACCGACGACAGAACTCTCCCACCGCTGGCCAACCCCAGCCGCCGCCGACCACCACCATCAATCACGGCTGCGCCACCACTGGTGTCAATTTTCCGGTGAGTTCGCTGCCAGAGCCAATTTTTCTAGCGGTGTTACTACTACTAGAATACCAGTGGCGCAAGCGCCAAAAATCCTATTTTCGATGCCGGCACCAAAATTCCCTAGGAATTCCTATTTGTTTTCTTTTTCCTCCACGTTAGTCTTGTACATTTTTCGTCTTCTCGCGATCGGAATAATTTATAATTTATTATTCAAAATAAAACTACAAAAATTTCTACACCCCAAAATGACTTACACAAGATCTAAGGAAAATGAAAGAACAAAGCCTAATCCAATCATTGCCATACAATTAATGATCCATTATTTAACCATACATTCAAAAAATAAAAACATCCATCATTTATTTATATATTTAAATATTAAATCTAAGACATACATGGATAGGAATCATACTTTCCCACGAACAATGAACTTCGAGATCTATACCAAGATCTTCCAAGTCAACCCTAAAATGCACTAGGACGTGTGTTGGCACGTAGAATAATTCAAAAACACTTTTTCTATCTCTAGATGTACTTAACACATGAGATCTAGAGACTTACTGAAAAGAGTTAATTTAGTAGGACAATCATCTGAGAGAATACGATGATTATTCTATCAGAGTTTTTTATTAATTTTCAATCACACATAAACTTTACCTTGATAGCAACTATGTTCTCAACACTCAACCAACCCTCAAGCCATTAGAATAATATAAATATATATTTTCTAGGCTAATCAGATTTTTTAGGATATATACCAAATAACATTTTGTCACCAAATCGTCATTGCAATAGGACCCACTGCAATTTGGTACACAACTGCAGTGCCACACGACACTACAGTTACCGTGAACAAACATATTATATGACACTACAATACTACACATCCACTACTATAGTGTCACGTGGCACTACAGTAGTTCATTGCAATCTCTGATTCTCAATCAGTGATTGACACATGGCCATTACTATGAATTAAATATTTATTTTAATCAGATAAATATCCACATATAAGTTAATTCAAAATTAATTTATCTAACCATCCCGATCAACTAGCTTATCTGTTAGTTCACAAATAACAGATTTAGTTGATTTAATTATTATCCAATAATAATTTATAATTATCTATTTTCATAAATTAAATATTTTATCTCACTTATCGATAATTAAAAAACTATTTGATATCATTTGTGAAAATTAATATAAATAATTTAATTAATTAATTCTTAATTAAATAATCACACATAATTATGTACTTGCTCCAAGATAAAACTCCTTTTGCAAGTCAGTCCTTTTCTCATGTCCTAAAATATTCACATCCTAAACTGTGTAGTACCGAGGTGACTTGGAGACCATTGACCTATAATTTTAAACTCCAATAAATCAAATTATTAATTAAACTCTTTAATTAAATAATCTTATTTATTACTTTCATTATTACTCCACTATGAATCTGGAATTACACTCTTTAAATATTATAGAATATATTTACAAAGTATTCTCATGTAATCCATTGATATAATCATTTCATGTAGTTTTGTCCTTCAATTATTGGTTCGTAATTAAAACTAATCAAAATTATCATTTTACCCTTCTAGTTACCTATTGATCCTTAAGTACCGTTAGTTCACTATTGGATGGTTAATTTATAATCATATTATAAATTTAAACTCAATAACCATTCAGTTCTAAAATTAACACTTAATAGAACTAATATAGGATCCGCTAAGAAAGCTTGGATTCTAAATCTTGTAAGATCATGTTCCTAGTCATCCATATCACCGAATCTCGAAAACAAAAGCCACTAGCTTGTTTTACAAACAAATATTAACTAGTGAATAAAAGATCTAGTAGACATATATAGAAATTCATGACTATTCAGGATTCAGACTGATCTATATATGATCATTAGATTGATGTGTATTAAATATTTATGATAAACGCTACGTTAATAAAGATATTAATTCACATCGATCATGTCATATGTAATCTTATTATATAAAGTACATTCACTAAGATGTCTATACAAATCAATGATTTGGATCTAGATCACATGCATTCATAATGCTTAGTGAACCGTACTAGCAACCATTCATTAAAGATTTCATACTTTAATATGTTGCTGACTATTTTATTCATTATCTATGATTTTAATCCTCTTGTACTAATACAAGATCATAGTTTCAACGAATATGAAATTTTCATATATTTAAATAAATTCTTCAACAATAATTTAAATGAAAAATTGTAAGAAAAATGTAATCCCATTAAATTTCATATTATAATGTCAATACACATGCTTTGAGGGCTTAACCCCCAACATATATTTACTCTAGGATAGGTGTAGGAAGTCTATTTATTAGGTAGATGGATGTCTGAAAAGCTTCCCACCAAAATGAAAAGCTTCCCACCAAAAGGACAAAGGCATAGAAGGCTGAGCTAAAAGAGTGAGTCTCATTTCTACTATATGTCTATGCTTGCTCTCTACTTTCTCACTTTACTAATGGACATGAGGACATGTATATCCAAAACTAATGCCTTGATTTTGTAAGAATTTGTCAAAAGGCCTAATTCTCCACTTTCAATCTCATGAACCATTTTTGTTGTTTCTAGAGTTGTTTTTTAACCATTATTTTGAAAATAATGAACACTTGTAAGGCCTCTGACATCAACATTAAAGGTTTCATCCAGGAAAATCTAGAGTAGTCATCAAGGAAGCATATATGGTACCTAAAACTTTCTTTTAACTTGTTTAAAGTAGGACCCCATAGGTCTACATGTACTAAGTCTAAAGGTTGTTGAGTTAAGGCTTTAGAACTTGGGAATGGTAAAACATGATTTTTTCCTCTTTGACAAGCTTCACAAAATTGAGGTGTTGATTTGACAATAGATTGCTAGGCTGAGGTTACTAAGATCAATAGTGACATGATTGGATGTTGCACAGTCAGCATTCCAGGCCGTGTCACAAACTGTGTCAAGAGTTTCCATGTAGGCTGCTGGAGAGACCATGTATACAAAAGGTCTTGAGTTTGAGTGTGAACTTTGTTGTTGTGAACCATTCTACCCATGAAAGAATTATTTTCATACATGTAGTAGCACACTGCTGCAGTATGGTCAGGTTTTGCACATACTTGACAAATGACTTTATTACTGCCTTATTGAGAGTTTATTTCTACATGGCTTTGTATGGAATCGCTTAGTTTGTCTTCTCTTTCTCAGTTTAGGCCTGAGTGTCAAGACAATTTGTGGGTTTCTTAGCTAGCAAAAGCATGGTCTGAAATTTGTCTCGGTTTCTCCTATAGTGGTTTGGCCTGAGTTTCGTTTCAGGTTCCTCTGAACTCTAAGATGGGTCTTACTGGTCTATTGTTTTCTTAAGAGATTGTAATTCTTCTGACTTTGGATCTCTAAAGTTTATTATTGGATATTGTTTGTATTGTGTGAAGAATCTAGTTGTCGACATTTGGAAATTGACTTAGGATCTGATATTTTTGGCTTGGGTGTTGATTGGTTTTCCAAATCTTGACTACAGATTTATAGTGGTGGTAGTCTTGATTGTACATATTTTAGATTGTTTGCATATAATGCTAGAGTCCATTATCATCTTGACTTGGTTCTGATTTCTCTATTTTTTTAAGAATACTGAATTGGGTTCTTTTCCTCCCCGTATCGAATAGAACATGTTAAGCCAAATCTCCTTCAAGTAAAAACTGCTTTATTTAGATCGGGATAATCATACGATTTTATGAAACCATGTGCTATGGCTCGAATCCGTAGTCAATCTTATTTACGATAGGAGTAGTTGACAATTGAATCCCATTTTTTCATTATTTTCATTTTCGTATCAGTAATAGTGCGAAAAGAAAGAAGGTCCAATTTCAAGTTCAAGTTGTTCAAGAATAATGACTTCTTTTCACTTGAACTTGTGTTGGCATGTAAGGTATTGGATCTAGATACCAGGCGTGATTGCACCTTTCATTATTCTTCTCTGTTTGTTTATAGACACGTTATGTGATTGGGTATGTATTATTGCTTGCATGCTAAAATGGAGTATTCGCTTGCATGGCATGATTGCATGTATTCGGGCCTCTTTTTTTAAGGTATTGTGGTATGGTTCAGAACTATTTAGCGGCCCAATTCTTACTTAGTGTTGGCCTTTTGGGTACCTTGACCATGTATTTTCTCATGCAGAAAAATTCGCATCTTGGGAAGAAAACCTCAAATGCATGGCATGAGAATTTGGCTTGCCCCGAATTTTTTTGGGCGTCGCATCTCACTGGTTTCAATTTGAAGGCATGGCAGAATTCACATCTTAGGATATGTATATCTCATATTGTGCCAAGTGTCAAATTTTATTCTCTCCATATGTCAATTTTCATTCTCTCATTACTACATTGTCATTGAATCAACATGTCACCAAGCAATTAAGGATGTTAATGTGCTTAATTTATAAAAAAATCAATTACATTAATTATTTGTTATGTAGTAGTTTTACAAAATTTTATTCAACTCGATTTTTTGTCTTATACTGAAAAGGTTTAGAAATATAAAATTCTAAGTATTATATTTCACTTAAATTTATTTATAAATATGAAATTATAATATTTTAAAATTTTGGATATGAATCAACTATGGTTTAAAAAATTATATATTGAAACGCTTATCATTTTGATTGAAAATATATTTACAAAATTGATATGAAATTCATATACACAATTGTAGGTTTAAAAGGTTGGAGGCTCTTTTTTTTTCTTTTGGGAATTAACGTTGGAGGCTCTCTTTTTTTTTTTAAATGAATGTTGGAGTCACATTACCTCCATGGAAAATACTTTTCTTTAACCTTTTATTTTGTTTTTATGTTAATTACTCTAGTATTATTATAATTATGACATTTAATTAAGTAGAAAGAAAAAAATATTTTATTTTCCCATGCATAGCTCTTAATTTTTATATTTCTTTACATAAGTTGTTGTTAAAGGTAAAATATATTGATATGTCTTCCGTATTAATGTTCACAAGTAAGAGAATCGTACATAATCATTCTTGATGTAGCCTCTGTTAAATGTCCGCCCATCATATTAATGCGTGCCTCTTCTAGCAATGAAGCCCCCAAGTTTAAGAACCTTCTAGGAAGCCCCCAGGGATCTCCTCAAGTTGTATTGTGTAGACTCTTCGTATGCTCGTATTAGAGTAACGACAAGTTATATATTCTTATAAATGTAAGATCGTGCTTGAAAATTCAAAGTAAATCTCATGTACGTTACAATTTTATTAAATTGCCATTTCAACATCTGGAGGTGCCTCAATCAGTGGTCATCGTGCACACACAAAACTAAATGTCATCTTGTGCCTAAAGGGCTTATGAATATGTACAATCAGTTTGATATGTGTAGTTGTATTGCTTGCAGAAGGATTTCATTGCTCCTTGTGTTCAATTGATTTTGGCATGGAAGACTGTCATTTTTCAAGTTAATTTTTAGGAGTTGGATAAGCAAAGATTGTTAGGTTGGAGTAAATCTCTTATGTATGGCATCATTAAGATTGATAAAAACTAGTATGTATTGAAGAAAAAACCTAAGGAATAAGCTTCTTGAAAACTAGTCCGCCTTGAAGAGAAAACCTAAGGAATAAGCTTGTTGAAAACCAGTCTGTATTGAAGAAAAAACCCAGGGAATAAGCGTGATGACAAAGCCATCTGTACTGAAGATATTGTAAATATTGAATAGAAATTATTGTAGTAATGCACATCTCTATATTGTTTGCTAGATGAAGTGTGCATACTTGATTTTTTAGCCTTTGGGTTGAAAATTGCACATGCTAGCTTGAGTAAGATATTTCTTGAATATTTCATGTAGAATAGGGCAGAAAATATCTTAAAGTTACATGGAGACTGTGAGACTCATTCATGAAGCATAATTTGATTTGGAAGCATTTTTCATTGGTTTCGTCATATGAATCTTGTTATTTTTGCATCAAAGTATCCTTCTTGATCGAACCATCAAGTTACTATCAGGTGAAAGAATGATGCAAAATAAGTTATTTGTTATTGGTACAGGAAAAATATTATGAGTGAGGGAAAGCGTGGTGTATGAGTCTCAGTATTGACGACATTCATATTTGCAAAGAATATGGGGTAGTGGGGTAGTGTATCACTGAGCGAAGACCTCAAGTTTTTCGGGATCTCCTTAGAGTAAATGCAATGTGTGCATGAAGCAATATTGGATAGATCACGCAGTGGTTTCAGCTGAAAATTTTCCTTCTATTGAATCAGAACTCCTTGTCTAAAAGTCTCCAAGTTATTTCCTTGTGATAGTGTTCGCATTAACTTTAGGCTCGTGTCTAATATGCGACTTGATATTTGCTTGCGTGTGTAACGATGAATGGCTTCAATAACATCTTAAATGGTTATAGGCAACATGCATTTCCAGTCTGTATCAATGATCTAGACTTGTCATGGTTTGAGCTTGTATATGTACGGTTTGGCTTTTTTATGTTAAACGATAACAAAAAAAATGTATCTATGGGTTTGTTTCTATTGTATATATACGTAATGTATTATCGGGATTATGTGTGCAAGTCTATATTTACAAGGTTATATCCGATCATATAGCTGTGTGTACAAGAATGTATTGGGGAGGTTGTATTTGAAAAATGTGTTTGCAAAGATGTATCTGCAAGGTTACATCTAAAGTGAAGTATTTGCAAGACTTGGTTTGTCTGGATCGAGAAAAGAAATGTTGTCTTGTTCTACGCATTTTGAGTATGAATTTGGGTTGGGCATTGCTGAATATGTCAGACACATTTAGAGAGTCTGACCATGGTATATGCTTCTACGATAGGGGTTTATGGTTGTGGGTTTGTTTTCTACGTCTATTTGACTCGAATGCCCCCATGGGACTTGACTGGTTTATTGCAAGTCCCCATTGTGCTTGGCATAAGCATGATATTTCAGGATTTTTGAACCATCAATGATTTGGGCCTGGCTTATATTAAGGGCTAAGTAACATAGATAATGGATGCTTCTATCTTCAAGTTGCTATGAGTTTTGTGGATTTATGGAATCAGATTGCACAGTTTCACATGGCATCATGGATTGAGATTTACGATAGGTTTGTTTCTTTTCTGTCAAAAGGTAAGAAAAACACATATATGACTTGGGAGAGACATGACTTGACTTCTATATACTGGGGACATTTGTGAGATTGTATATGAAAATTGCTTTTGTTCCTAAATTGTACAAGTACATGCTTTATTTCCTTGGAGTATAGTGTGGAACACATAAGAGAAATGAAGAGTGTTTGGGCATGGATGAGCATGACTAGCATGAGAGTTGCATCGACATGGCTTGGAGGATGATTTTTGCATCTAGATTTTATATGATTCCGGTTTCCGGAGTTGAAGAAGATGAACATTCCCATTGATTGCCTATTTTATTTCTATGATTCGCCTTTGTTATTGTCTTTAGCTTGATAATTTTGCATATAGGTATTGCATTGTTTTGGATTATAACATCATTCATGTGAAAGAAAACCAATGAAAGAGAAATGGTAGTTTAGTGTGATTCAAGCTTCAAGTTTTTTATCTGCAGGACATTTAAAAAAAGGCTTGAAGAATGATCTTTTAGGGGAATGGGTTTGTATCATTTATTAAGAGTTACCTTCGTATCAGTGTTGTCTGATTCATATTGGAGAGAGTCTCGCCTTAGATTGTAGAGTGTTTTCTTAGGTTGGTTGATACGGACAACAGAGAGCAGTCCGTATGGAAGAAAATTACTGACGAGAAAACTAGGGTTCAAAGGGAAGGTCATGATGTAGAGAGAAGTTGCGGTTCGTATCAAAGAGAAATTTGTATAATTGGCTGATACAAATGCTAGAGAGCAGTTCGTGCCCTTGGCAAGAAAACTGGCATGGTTTTAATGTAAGGATATACTCATGATAAAGAGGTTAAGTTTTGGTTTCCTTGTTTTGAAACTAAGTCTTGGTTTCAAATGATCTGAGTACATCAATGGTTGAGGATTTCTTTAGTACCACCAAGGAAAACAAAGATTGGGTTCATACAAGTTTGGATGAATATAAAGTTCCAATTTGTTTTCGTCCCGAGCAAAACTATGATATCTGCTTCCATGATGGGTTCGGTGGTCATTGTTTCTCTATTGGTTCAAGTAAGTGAAGCTCCCGAAGGAGATGCAGTGGATTTTGTTATGGGTATCATGGGAATGGTCAAAGTATTTCTTTGTTCTTGGAGGGTACTAACAACTTCCGCTTAAGTCTGTTGCGAGAATTGAATAGCGGTTATCACACCTGGAATGGAACTTATATGCTCAGGGGGATGTTGCTTAGCTTGTGGATTCTTTGAGTCGTTTGGCATTTTTACGCATGCAAAATTGTAAATATCTTATCACCTTGTACGAATATGTCGAAAAACAATATCTCCTGAAAAGAAAATGAAGACTATATACTCCCTTAGAACTATTGCCTATATGCAAATTTGATTTGCAAACTAACGGAATGACATAATGTTAGGTAAATAGTCATAATATATTCTACACCAAAATTTAACCATGGACAAAAACCAGCCCTAAAGGATTTATCGGGCCACCAAAGAAGACAAACTCAATTCAGAGTGCAAACCACAATTTGTATCATAATCTTCACACAAGGCAAAGATCTCAGACATACATGCAAGAAAGTCCCAAACTCAGAGAGATACAGACGCCATGCAAGTGCCATGAAAACCCACATATGCCATGCATCAGAAGGAGACTAATCAAGGTAGGCCCATCATCCATTATACGGACTCAAGATATATACAAAATATCTTCCTAGCCATAACCATCACAGAGCCTCTATATCAACGACAAAGAGGAGCAAGGCTGCTGGCAATTGGGGAGTGGAAATGAAACTGTCAGTAGGGGTGAAAATTTTAATACCTAATCGACTTAATCGAATCGAATCGAGTCAAAAATGACCGGTTCAATCGGTTTTTTATGTATGTTCACTTCGTTTGGTTTGCTGAAATTAAAGAACTGAAGTTTCAGACCAATTCAAAATTTTAACAGTTTTTGAACTAACCCGAACTGAAACAAAACTATAGTTTTATATTATTTTTAATAATATCCTTTGAAAAATTTAAAAAAGTTTTTTAACGCGGAACAGAATGACTGAACCTAACGGAAATAGAAAATTATGCGAGGACCACAAAACAATGGCCAATCTTTGTGCACCACGAACCATGCTCGTGTATTGGGCATGAGGATAAGAAAATGACAATCAATTGACCATGACACATGTGAAGGACTGAATCGCCAGAAGCCTATTTGAATTGGAGCTAAAATCTCCCAATCCGTGCCCATAAAGGAGACGAAGTGCAAGCTTGAGGCCAGGAGGTCCAGAGGCATAAAGGTCTCCATTGAAGCTATTCATTGAGCTTCTACGCATGGAGAAAGTGAAGTCTAAGCAACTATCCAAGCATCTTTCCTCCATAATTCTAACCTTTCAATGTTTATTTTGTTATGTATCCAAAACTAGAACTAATACTCAAGTAATCCTTGCATTCAAGCAATACAAATCGCTGCTATTCAGTCTTTTTTCAAGTTTCAATTCCATTAGCTTCATGCACACTCAAATCTTCATCAACCATCCATGGGAAGGGACGAAGGACCCTTTTCGAAAAAAACTCATTTTGTAAAAATGGTCTCAAGCTTGGTGTTCGACTTTGAATTCTTAATTTGTAATAATCTGGAGAATGTACAGTGCTCTAGAGAATCTTAAGCTTAATGTTCCCGTTTGAATTCCTTAATTCCTAGTAGTTCGGAGAATGCACTATGGTCCAGATTCATTGTCTATTTTCTTCCTCACATCTACTTTGATCTCTTTTAATCCAGATGTGTTAAATTCACACCACCGAAAGACACGTGTTAAATTCACACACCAACACACAAAAAGGACCCTTACATTGTTTTAATTCCTTATTCCAGAGATCGTAAGTGGTCGAGATTCACTACTCATTGTTTTCCTCACACGCATAGTCATTTGAACATTGCATAGTAATCCAGAAAACAAGCTAAATTTGTCATGAAGCCTAACATTCAACCCTAGGGAGATCATGAACCTTTTCTGGGCAACTCCACTTGGAATTAAATTGCACATCCCGCCATGGCCCATTGATTCGAACGAACTAGAAATAAAAGTACATGAGACATAAATGCCTCCCACGCAGGATTGAATCTTGTGATTGCAACCTCAAACAATAATGGCAGCCTATGCCATGCCCAAAATACCTAAAACATCCCTTAAAATTAATGTGACTTGTGCACGATTTCTCAAACTCACAATCGGATCCATTCCAAAGTCAACCATTCATGCCCATATTCTAGTAAGAGCTAAAAGAAAACCTATCACAACAGTAGTCCATGTTCTTTGGTCCAAACAAAAAACCAAGCCTAAATCATTAATCATGAGTCATCAAGCTTGATACCCATATCTAAGAACCTAATTGAGTCCCATGGGGGCTTCTATGAAAAAGTTTGATATCAAGTTTTGAATGTCCAACCGAGTGGCTTAAGTTTTGCAAGTTTCACATATGTATCATGGGCTTCCGTGATCCAATATGGCATGAGCCCGTGATCCATATGTGAAATGGTATTAAAAAGGTACAAAAAATTTCAGAAGCAGTGACGCCCCTGGACATATGGTGAAAATGAAACCTCACCAAAGGAGCAATCTATAGACTGATTTTTTAGAAGGAATCACGCTCTTAACAATATTAACCATTACTTACAACAGCCAAACATTTTGCTACTTTTTCGCCGGCGCCTCACTTGAGTAGTAATCTCACAAAACGCACAGCTTGGGAGAGAGTCTGGAAAGGAATGAAGCATTGATACAGACAAGAGTTAATACGATCATTAATTCGGACATAAACTCATTTCACGCATTGTACGTCTTCCATGCATGGTTTCTCTTTTATATAGACATAAGCTCCTTTCACGCTCATGTTTGTGAGTTATGTCTAGAGGGTAGAATTACCAAAAGACCTTTCACAGGAAATGACCAAAGAGCCACTTGAGCTAGTACATAGTGATGTCTATAAACCGATAAATGTACAAGTTAGAGGTGGATATGAGTATTTTGTCACTTTCATTGATGACTACTTAAGATATGGTTATAGTTACCTAATGCATCAAAAGTCTAAAACTTTTGGAAAGTTTAAAAACTTCAAGGCTAAACTGAAAAGTAATTTCGTAAATCATTGAAAACCCTTCGATCCGATCGAGGTGGTAAATACTTGGATTTATAATTTAAAGATTATTTACTAGAGTGTGGAATCATATCCCAACATACAGCACCTAGAACACCACAGCAAAATAGCATTGCATAGAGGAGAAATCGAACCTTATTGGATATAGTAGGTCGATGTTAAGCTACTCATCATTGTGATTTACATTTTGAGGATATACATTACACACGGCAACATACATTTTGAATGTAGTGCCCTCTATGTCTGTAAGCAAGACGCCTTTAGAGTTATGAAATGGTTCTAAACCTAGTTTGCGTCAACTCCGTATATGGGGGTGTCCAACTCACGTACTTAGACCCAATACCGGAAAGCTAGACTCAAGGTCTAAGGTATTCATAGTCGTTGGGTATTCTCTCAAGAGTAGAGGTTGGTACTTTTATAGTCACAATGATCAAAAGGTGTTTGTGTCGACAAATGCAACCTTTCTTGAGCATGACTATATGCAAAACTACAAACCTCATAGCAAAGTAGTTCTCAAGGAATTAGCGACTGATGAGATTAGACCAACTTCAATTTCTACTGTTAAACGATAAACCAGAGAAATCATAATTCCTGCAAAGGAAACCCCGGTGCAATGTCGTAGTGGGAGAGTTGTGAGAAAACCAGTTCGCTACGAACTAGAGGCACATGTCCTAGTGTCAAACACTAATAAGGACGATCCATTATCTTATAAAGAAGCAATGGATGATCCTAAAAATGAGAAATGGCAAGATGTCGTGAACCAGGAAATGGAATCTATGTATTCCAATTTCGTCTGGGGACTTGTAGATCCACCTGAAGATGTCAGGCCCATTGGATATAATGGATCTTTAAGAAGAAAAGAGGTGCAGATGGAAAAGTAAAGACTTTCAAGGCACGGTTAGTAGCCAATGGCTATACACAAAAGGAGGGAGTCAATTATGAAGAGACATTGCATGTCTACTGAATCTTTTGATTCTCCCATTAAGGTTTGTTTGTTAATCAGGCTAGTGACTTTTGTTTTTGAGATTCAATGATATGGATGGTTAGGACATGATCTTATAAGAGTGCAATTTCATATTTACAGTAGAATAATAATGAAATTAATAAATAAGATTATTTAATTAAAGAGTTTAATTAATAATATGGTTTATTGAAGCTTAGGATTATAGGTTCATGGTCTCCAAGTCACCTCTATATTTTGATGTCTAGAGTGTGAATATTTCAGAACATGAGAAAAGAGCTGACTTTTAAAAAAAAATTATTTTGAGCAATTANTATCATTCGTGATATACTGGAATTCAGATGGACAATTTTTAACAACAAATGGTAAAACATTCCATTCAAAATGGCCAAAAGGTACAGTAAAGGCAGTTTTATACCTGTCAGCTTCAGCTATTTGGATTTGCCAGAATCCAGATTTCAGATCAAATTTTGAAAAGATCACGGCATCATAAAGTCTATCTAGTAGATCTTTTTTATTTGGGATTGGATATCTAATCCATTGTAATACATCATTTAATGGTTTATAATTGATCACTAATCTAGGTGGTGGATGAATAGCATGGTAAGTTCTACCAGTGGTGGTTATCCAAGTTTTTTGTATATTGGTGAGAACTTGTAACTGTTGGCCATCCTTAATTTTGACTCTTTGAGTGAACTGGTAATACCATTCAGGAAAAGACTGAAGAGATTGATTCTGTTCTAATTGGAAGTAGTACAGGTTCTTCAGATCTATGAGCTGTTGAGGATTATGGTTGGTGAAATACCAATCTTGGAAATCCTTATATTTTGGTTGCATAAAATCCTGGTGAAGACTTTGTCACATGCTATTGGGTGTAAAATCCATCTAAATGTTGAATTGCATGTCACTTGCGGTAGGGCTCATAGGCCTTCTGTTTATGGTGGATTCATAAACACCATGAGGAATCTGATTTCCGCTGATGTGAATTCCTCTAATCTGATCTTCCGAAGGGAAAAAATGATCAGATTCCTCTGATCTAGAGGGTTCAGTGAAAGAGGCCCGAGAAGATTCAGGGAGATCCACCTGATAGGGGGTATAGTTTGGCGACTGAGACTAGAAGGGCTTCTGGTCAGAGGTAGAGGTGGTCTTTGAAAACGAAGGTAGACATTGCCACCTTGAGTTTGGATGACATCATCAAGAGATTGATTGTTGAACGAATAAGAGAGTCTACTGATCGTTGGAATGATTTCGTGGAACGGATGATCAATCTGTTTTTGCAAGGACATTTGATATAGACTACAAGAGCTATATGATTCCCAACCTTGTACGTTGTAGATTTAACTTATAAAATATTAATGGATCATGACTGATTGAAAATGAGTTTTCAATAAAAAAAATTATTTGGTTCTCGTGGTGTTTCGCAAGTTTTATTTATTAAAAGATTCATTTTTATTAAAAGATTATTTTTTTAAAATTTCACGCGCCTCCACGCTTCACTCGCGCAAGCGCTGCGACGACCAGCAAGTTTTATCTATGCGGTCTTTATATATTTATATGTTAAAGGTGTGTGCGTTTTTTTGTATTATTCATATAATATGAGATACGTGTGATGATGGATGGTTATATTTTTGGAATGTATGGAAAATAATGAATCATTAATTATATGGTGATTATTGGGATATTTTTTGTTTTAATTTTTCCTAGGTCTTGTGTAAGCCAAATTGAGGCGTACGAATATTTATAATTTAGTTTGAATATTATTATGGAATGCGAGAAGACGCAGAACGTACGAGGCGAATGGAAAAATTTACTATTCACCAACGAGAACATTGTTCATCCACAAAATACTATTCACGCCAGAAATTTATTGTTCTGGCGGAAGTAAAAAGTGTCGGCGGTACTGTACCGGCAAAGAACAGTGGTTGTCCGGCACAGCAGGTGGCTGCCAGTGGTGAGACGGGCAGCGGTGGTTATGGGTAGCGATCAGAGAGTCCTATCGTTGATGACAATTGTTGTCACGTTTTAGAAAAATTTTCAACAAATCATGCAACCAACTCTATCACCTAAGTGTTTTATTAAAACCCAAACTCTTTTAATTATCCATTTAAATTTTAAAATTAATGTAATTTTAAAATAAATTATTAATTTTTATTTTATAAAAATTAAAAATTAATAAGTTGTTTGGGTTTGATCAAATCAAATCAAATGTTTATTTGACTAACTCAAAGTCAACTATATTAAAAGTGAGGATTATAGAAATTATTTTAATTAAGAAAAATAGTTTTTCTAATTAAAAAGGATTTTGTTCAAAACTTGAAGATTATGAAGATGGACCTCAGGAGGAGAAGGAAATATTTGGAAAATATGTATTCTTGAAGTGCGTTTTGTAATTTTATTTTTTATTTCAAGGGTTGTAATTTAGAAATAGCCAATAGTCACTTGATAACATGTTCGTGCATTAGTCGATCGCATGCCATACATGTAAATCTCACACAGTTTTATTTAATTAAGCACTTCATATGTAAAAACATGATTTATTAGAATTGTCCTAATATGTTTATAAGTATTGCTTTATGAAAGCAATTGCATGTAAACTGCTAGGTTTTAACTTGCTAAAACTTGGTAATCACACCACACTAAAGACTATAGTAACATTTAGGCTAACCGACTTTAGTGAAAGGGTTTTATTAAAATTTGATGAATGTAATTAATTAGTTAATCTAAGTTCACCTAATTATGACTTAGGGGCTTCAGAAAGTTAAATAAACTTACACCAATGAGATTGGATTAACTAATAATTAAATATTAATAGGATTATTATTTTAACTAGTAGTTAATTTAGAATTAATTGATTAGTTAAAATAGAAACACATTATCCTAAAATAGTGAGTGGTATAAAGTCGACATGTCAATGTAACATATGATCTCCATCACTAGTACAACAACGTGAGGTGCAGTAAAGGCCTCGAGATGGCTTTGTTTTCATCCCCCTAAGGAAGGTTTCGAGCTATACCAATACTAAGGTTGGACTTCTTAAGAAGATAAGAGGGTGTGGTGTAGTTTAGTTTTGACCGACCCTAAGGCGGCATATTTCAGATGAAGTCATGAAATCTGAAATGATGGGTGATACTCACAAAGTCACAATTAAGCTTTCATGTGGATAGTTGTGACTTGACCGAACAAACGATAACTTATTGTTAAAAGTGAAAATATGAGATATTTTAAAATTTAATTAATAAGGATGAGAATGTCTCATAGACAGTCTCGGGTTAATTTGACCGACCCTAAGGTGGCACATTAATCGTTTAGTTGTTTATCACGTTTAATTTTTGAATTCTAGATATTTATTAATTATATTGAATCATGTATGTTTTAAATTTTAGTTATCAATATTATGTCTACAATGGACAACCATGTTACTGCTTTACTCGTTCTTGAGAAATTGAATGGAGATAATTTCGTAAGTTGGAAATCAAATATGAACTTAATGTTGATTTGTGTTTTCGCGGATGAACAGTATTTTCATGAATTAACAGCGTTTTCACGTGAACAGTAAATTTCTGCTATTCTTTTCGTGCGTTCCTCATCTTCTCGCATTCGAAATAATTATAATAATATTCAAAATAAAATTACAAAAAAATTTACGCCTCAATTCGGCTTACACAAGATCTAGAAAAATTAAAATAAAGTCTAACACAATAATCACCATACAATTAAAGATCTATTATTTTCTATACATTCAAAAAACATAACCATTCATCCTCATATATATCTCATATTATATGAATAATGCAAGAAAAATCACACAACATTTTAAGGCCACTCTGATACAACTAGCTGGTTGTCGTGGAGTGTGCGCGGCGGAAACTTGGAGGCGCGTGGCTTTTAAAATTTTTTTTTAATAAAAATCAAATTTTTTAATAAAATAAAACTTGTGCAACACCACGATAATAAAATAAAATTTTTTATTGAAAACTATTTTTCAATCAGTCAGGATCCATGATATATTTATAAGTTAAATCTACAATATAGAAGATTAGGAATTGTATACCTATTTTAGTCTATATCAAGTGTCCTTGCAAAAACTAATCGATTCTCTGTTCCCACAAAATCATTCTAACGATCTGTAGACTCCGAGATCTACATCAAGATCTTCCAAGTCAATCATCAACGCACTAGAACGTGTGTGGGCATGTAGAATATTACAAGAAACTTTTTCTGTTCTAAATATTCTCAACACACGAGATCTAGGGATTTACTAAGAATGACTTTTGTGAGACGATTCTCTAAACGTGATGATTATTCTTTTAGAGATTTGATTAACGTTTAATCACAAAAGAAAATCTCTCTCACATCAATCTTGTTCTCAATTCAACTCTTGATTGACGAACTGATGATCTGATCAACTGATTCTCTCTTCTTCATTCAACAATTAAAGCCATTAGAATAATATATGTATATATTGTAGATAATGACGTATCAGATTTTTAGGGATAAATTGAAATAATATTTAGTTACAAAATTATCAATTACAGTGGGACCCACTATAATTGTGCACAATTGCAGTGCCATGTGGCACTACAGTGTTGCACACTCACTATTGTAGTGTCACGTGGCACCTCAATAGTTTATATCAATTTCTGATACCCTATTAGTGATTGACACGTGACAATTACTGCGAATTAAGCATTTATTTTAATCATATAATTATATGGATATCAGTTAATACAATATTAACATATCTGATTATCCCTATCAACTAACTTATCTGTTATTTCTCAGATAACAGATTTAGTTAATTTAAATTATTATCTAATAATAATTTAATTATCTAATTTCACAAATTAGATATTCTGTCTCACTTATCGATAATTAAAAAAATTGATAATTATTTATATATGTATAATTTCCAAAAATTATATTTAAATATATAAATAATTCATTTAATTCATTCTTAATTAATTAATCACACATAATTATCTCATAATTATGTATTTGTCCTAGAATAAAAATTCATTTTGCTAGTCAGTCCCTTTTCTCATGTCTTAAAATATTCACACCCTAGACAGCATGGTATAGAAGTGACTTGGGGACCATGGACTTATAATCCCAAACTCTAATAAACCAGATTATTAATTAAACTGTTTAATTAAAAAGTCTTATTTATTAATTTCATTATTACTCAACTATAAATATGAAATTGCACTCTTATATATTATAGAATGTAATTACAGATCATTCTCATGTAGTCCACTAACATAATCATTTCATATAGTTTTGTCCTTCAATTATTGGTTCATAAATTGGAACTGGTCAAAATTATCGTTTTACCCTTCTAATTATTTATTGAACCTTAATTATCATTAATCCACTAGTGAATGACTAATTTATAATCTTATTATAAATTTGAGCTCGATAACCATTCAATTTCAGAATTAACACTTAAAGGACGATCGGTTTTGAAAGCTTAGATTTCAAATCTTGTAAGACAATGTCCTTAGTTATCCACATCACTGAATCTCTAAAATTAAAGTCACTAATCTGATTAAAAAATAGACCTTAACGAGTGAATCAAAAGATCCAATAGACATGCATAGGAGTTTATGACTACTTAGGATTCAGACTTATCTACATATGATCATCGAATTGATGTAAAATATTTATGATAAATGACACATTAATAAAGATATTAAATCACATCGGTCCTGTCATATATAATCTTATTATATAAAATATATTCACTAAAATGTCTATCCACATCAATGATCCGGATCTAGATCACACGCATTCATAATTGTTAGTGAATCGTATTAGTAACCATTCATTAAAGAGTTCATACTTTAATATGTTGCTAATAATTTTATTCATTATCTATGATCTTAATCCTCTCGTACTAATATAATATCATAATCTTATTAATGAATATGAAATTTTCATATATTTATATAAATTATTCAACAATAATTTAAAAGAATAATTATAAGAAAAATATAATTTTTTTTAAATTTTATATCAAAATACTTTTAGAGCATAACCCCCAACACTAGTAATCCAAACGCAACATCATATATAAGATAACTATTCATAAACACATGGAGGCACTGCCATGCAAATAATACTCCCTCAAACGTAAACTCCAACTTGACTAACAAGCTCAGAAGAAAGATTTAAAACACTACGGAGATACAGTTACACATCAAGGAAAAAGGCACTCCAGAGCCCAAAGGAATTATCGGGCTACTAAAGTAAGCAAATTCAATTCAAAGTGCAGAGCCTAACATGCAAGAATGGCCCAAACTCAGGAAAGGCACAAATTCCATTACAAGTGCTATAAAACCCCACACATGCAGAGGATCAGAAGTAGACTAATAATCAAGAGTAGGCCCATCACCAATTAAACGGACTCAAGATATATACAAAATTTATTCCTAGCCATCACATCGCAAAGCCTCTGTACCAACCACAAAGATGAGGAAGCCTATTGGGCAATTGCAAAGTGTAGACAAATCCATCAGGAATTTCTTGACCAAAATAGGAAATCATTCGTGGCCCACAAAGTAATGGCTAATCTTCGTGCACCACGAACCATGCTCGCCGTATTGTGAGGAGGGAAGGACAACGACGACCAATTGATCATGCTGTGAAGGATTTGGCGTAGAAAAGCCATTTGAAGTGGAGCCAGAATCTCCCAATCCTAGCAATCCGCATCTATAAAGGGTGACAAATAGCAAGCTTGAGGCCAAACGGTCCAAATCTTATATATATATATATATAGGTATTAGGTATGTAATCTCTAATTGTGACACATGTCTATACTAAATTTGTGTCAAAAGTGTAAATACATAATTGATATCTTAATAAATTAATTGATATGTTAGTATATTATTATTAATTATTAGTTAGCAATTAATAAACGAATAAATTAATGAGTTATTACTACAATGATTAAGAATTCAAATGTAATATTCTCTCTTTAATTCTAAATTTAAATACTTACTCATGTTCATAAATATCAAAATAACGACATTTTCTTTTTATGTTTTTAAAGCAGATTGATTAGTAAAAGTTATATTATTTTTTCTATTAATAATTTTTATTGAGTAAGGTATCTCTACTACCAGATACATTGTTTTTCATTCTCTAAACCCTTCGATTTCCTCCATTTTCTAAACATACGTTTCCATACTAATTAAATGTCTATTAGTTTACCATCCCACCATTAACTCTACCAATGAAGCCAACTCTTCCTATACCCTCATCACATTTCCATTAATTTCACCAAGAGATTTCATATGATTTTTATTGTTTGGTTTGTGTAGTATAAAAGGTGAATTTCATATGATTTTCGGTTATCGTTTTTTGTGTGTATTTTTTCTTTAAATTTGTATGATAATTGTCCTATAATAGTTTGAAAAAATATCCACTACCACTATTCTTTTTTTAAATAATTCACACGTGTATGTGTATATATAAAGTAAAATAATTTTTCTTATGGAGGTTTTATGATTGGCTGCATGTTGATTTTTAAATAAATCATTGACATGATCAAAACAATCTATATGTCATTAATATTCAATAGAGAAATAAACTTTAATTCATATTTTGGTGTGTATCTGGTGACATAATTAATGTGAGAGCAATTCTATTTGACCCGACTTTTTACTATCATGAATCGGATCATTCTTTTTTTTGCTCAAACAGCCAATTAGTTTTTGTTTTTAGCCAACTACACTCTCTTTTTTTCTCAGTTTTTTTTAAGGAAATAGGCTAGTTTAAGAAAATAAAGAAAAGAATATCATGAAATATTATTTTACACAAATGACCAAGTTTTATAATAACCCACCTAAAAGTATTGTAAATAGACGAGATTGCCCTCACTAATAAAGGGTCTTATTTGCGTTATTCATGTAACAACCCCAACGAAAAATGTTATTCGTGTAACAACCCCGCGCTAAATGTTACGTAGTATATAGATATATATTATACGGTATATAATAATATATTATGTTATGCATATTTACCGTAGTATATTTTAATATGCTATCAGTATATCATAGGATGTATGTAGTATATTTTTATATATCATCAGTATATTATAGTATATCGATAGTATATTCTTATGTATTATTAGTATATTTTTATATATCATCCAGTACCATACTCATTGCCACACCAAAGCCTCACCCATCTTTCTTCTTCTTCATCCCTCTCGCTCGAAAGCCAGAAATAGAGTCGTGACCAGATTTGAAAATTTTGATCATTTATCGTTGATTCTTTTTCAGAAGCTCTATGAAAAAATTCATTCGTGAAAGTAGAGAACTCTTCCACATTCCTTCAAATACGCTCTTCCTGTTCTTCATCACAACACAATAAGGATAAATTTTTCTTGATTCCACTTGAAGCCACGGTGCCAAATTTAGAGGAAAAAAATGCACACTTCCAGAATTATTTTCTAGATTAAATCTTAGGTGTGGAATTAATCTTTAAGGGAAATCTAGACTCCATACTCAAATTTTTCAGAAGGTGAAATAGAAAACTTGCCCATGAGGAGGAATGAGGCCTCGAACCTCTCACATTCAACCATAGAAACTTTCCTTTGACAAATGAAGAAGAAGGGTATAAACGTAAAAGACTAACTAAAAGCATAACTAACCAACAACTTAAAAGGAGGATTTGACCATATGTGTAAACCATAAATTTAAAGGATATAATATAAAATTGTAACTTAAAATAGTTTATTCTCCTAATTTTACCTTTTTTTCTCTATCATTCTTTAAACAATAATTCTATTGTCTCCACGTGGCTCGTGCACTGCACGATTCAGGACAAAAATCATTTTCCTTAATGTTATAGGTCATTATTTCATCACTTGATTATGTGGGTATTTATGGTTAATGTTACATAAATGAGCAATTTTCAATTTTCCAGGTTTTTATGAGCAACCAATTGAATTAACAGGTCTCTTTCTCATCATTTATGGTATTTGTGGTTTATATGCATTACATAAACGACTTTTCTTTTTCTAATAGTAAATTAATGAGTTAATTAGCATAATGGTACATCATTTTCTTGATTCTATGAATCAATTTTCTTTATGACTATTTTATAAGGAGTTAATCTTAATTATATTTACTTGATTTTATAATGAGCTATATTAGTTACAGATTTTAATCTCTCAATTTTTATTGTTTTGTTTTTGAAGTAAAACGATTAATTAGATAAGTAAAATAAATTACCAAATCTCTTTTTTATTCTTGGTGTAAATTTATTATTTATTTTTAGATGTGAATTTTAATTATTAAAACTTAAGTTCAATTCTTTCATTTTAAAATAAGGTATCAGATGGATCAATTTATTAAAAAGATGTTTTAGATTTTGTATTTATTGAATGATATTAACTAAATCATTTACCATCAAATGCATGTTTTACATGATTACACTTTTTCATATCATATTTCTTTTAGTTTTTCTAATTAACTTCTTTTAAAAAATAAGTTTTTTGTTACTCATTATTTCACAAATTTTTAAACGGCTTTTTTATTAATAAAATTGTTATAAGTAATTTTATAAAATTAATTCTACACAAATTCCATGTTTAGCATGGGCATATCACTAGTGCATAAAGATATACATCAAAGCTCTTTGTTGAGCTTCCACGCACGTACAAAATGAAGCCTAGCCCAACTCCCTCCAATCATTTTTGCTCCATAAATCCAAATCTTTTAATGTTTATTCCATCATGTAATCCAAAGCCAAAAAACATACTCAAATCATAATCATGTAATCCATGCATTCAAACAATATAAAACAATGTTATTCAATCATTTTTTTAGTTCCAATTCTATTAGTCTTATGTACACTTAAATCTTCATCAATTAGGCATGGGAAGAGATTGAGGACCGTTTCGGACAGATCCATTCCCTAAAAAGGGTCATAGGCTTGGTGTTCCTGTTTGAATTTCATAATTTACAGTTATGTGGAGAATGCATACTAGTTCAAATTCACTGTTCATTTTCTTCATCACGCACGCTTTGATTTCTTTTGATCCAAGACATAATTTTGTGAGTTTCTCACTTAATCTGAACATCCTAGCCCAAGCTCAACATTGACAATGATGCACTGAGCTTGTTTGTGTAGTACATGAAAAAAACCTTTACACATATTCCTAAAATACTAAAAAAATTACTCGAATATACTACAATGTTAAAGTGTTATTCCTATAAAATTTTGTAATAACTCGATCTCGTTTAGGTTGTCAAAAAAGAGAAAATAGATAGGCACATAAAACTTTTTCTTTTTGGGCTAAAACGGTAGACTTTGGAGGGCATTCCAGTATTTAATACTCATAAAAATTTTCAAAATTAACAAAGTTAACATGAAGACACACTATATGATATTGTACATTTTCTAGAGTTAAATGATTTGATATTAATGTAAAATCGACTTTAAACTTGGAGACTTACCAATCTATTTTCATTGTGCTTAAACAATGACTTTCAACAATTTTTTTTATACAAGAATCTCATTTTTCTTCAAATTTTCTATAGTAAAAAAGTTGACATGCTCAGGATACCCCAAAATTTTCAAATTACAATATAACGAAAACTTAAGATTTATAGAAACAACACTAATATGTTTTCAAAATGTACTGAAAATGACATACTTTGACAAATTATTTGACAATCCAAAACACATAGAAGTTGTACGGGTTTAGAACTCAAAATTTTAGGGTTTCTAGAGAGAGAGTCTCTCTCTCTAGAAACTTTCCCCAAATCACCGCCTAGGGTTACCTCCCCAGCAGTTTTGTCGAGCCTGGCCCTAGGCTCCGTCGAGCTCAAGGCTAGGCTCCATGTTCTCCTTCTTAGTCTGGTGTAGTATGGAGGCGTTGTGAGGCGTGGATCATGGTCCTTGCCTGCGTGACCCTGAGTGCTAAGCATCAGAAGTTGAGGCTTGGTGAAGCTATGATGATGTGGATCTCAACCTTTTACTAGCGCCGTCACCGAGAGTCGCGAATCAGAGGTAAGACTCGGTAAAGTTGCGGATCTTGTAAATCTGAAGAACTCAGTCTCCCCTACGTCGATTTTACCACGGTGTTGTGTCACGAATTTAGTAGGGTTTGGGTTAGTGGTTTTCAAGGTCTCTTTCTTCAGCTACATAGTTTTTGAGGTAAACTTTTCAGGTTTCTACTCAATGGTGTTATGCCACATCGGAGGTGGGGCTTGGGTTTTCTCTCCACCAAGGCTTCCTCCACGAAAACATGGAGGTAGTTTCTGGCCCTTTCTCCTTACGCCTACTGTCCTGGAAAAAAATGGTTCTCAAGCTTGTAACAACTAGATTGTCTCTCAGTTTGTCGTGACTGGTCATTTGCTCTCTCTCCTATAGTGGTCGCCACCATCCCAATCGGAGCTAGGACCTTCCCCTAATCGGAGTGAGGATGGTTGTTCTCTGTCCTTCAGCAATTTCTCCCTGTCTATTTCATGTGGATTTATCGAGGTCCTTGTATATGATTTTTTCCTCCACCCAATGGAATCTTGTTACTAATTAGTGAGAAATGATCAAGAGATTAGATAGAGAGAAAGAGAGACATCCAAGCATTCAGTAATGTTTTGAATTATGTATATCATCAGCCTTTCCTTCACTCCTTACCCAAGCCTTTATAGGGCACCGAGTGTAAATAGAATAACAATTTTGTCAATAAAATAAAAAAAGGAGGGGAATGGTCGTCCTCTCCCTTATGGTAGGTGAATGATCCCCCTTTCTTCGATATTTTTGGAGGATTTATTACACTCATAGGATCCCACCCATACTTGTTGGATTTTATGTCAGGTGTGGGGCCCTTTACTCCATACATTTTTCTCAATTGTCTCATCCTCTAGTCTTTTGGTTGCCAAATCAGTTACAGCTGCGTAGTCTTCTCTAGTGACTCAGATCTCTTCCTTCTCGTTCTTGCCCAGGGATCTCCTCACAGCCTCTTTGTTGACCTTTTCCCTCACGTGGCATGGTGCAGGTTTTATGCCTGTTCATTTGCCCACATTATACTCAACAAACTTCAATTCTTCGAAGTGTAATGAATGCATTATGTGTGCGTCTTGCTAGAGGATTGGCGAATTTTTCATTGTTTATCTTTTCACTCCTGCAAACATCATTAATGAGTAGAAAAATAGGTACATCAGATCATAAAAATGTATACCATTATTGCCTTGTCTGACGCGTTTCTCGAGAACGTCACTTTATATTTGGTCCTTGTCGTTCCTCTTTCCTGTACTAGATTCTCGGTGTAAATTGTGCATTTTTAGGGCACGCTCATAGTTATTACGTGCTTCTCTTCGCCACCCCGCTCTCGGGTGGTGTGAGTTTTCAAGACACGTCTCATTCTCTTTCCACATGTCATTTCTTTACTTGCTCGTTCGAATGATGGTCGATATTTTTCCTTTCAAACATCATGTCCTTACGCGCCTACTGCACTTCCACACCTTTCCTTCTTCAGAATTGGTTGTGTTTCATTTTTCTTTCAAATTCATAAATTGAATTCAATTCCCTTTTCGCATCTGTAAAGTCTTTTTAAAGTCTTTATCTTCCTCATTCGCCTCTGCGCATGCTCCGTCTCCTGTAAGTCATTTCTTTTCATCCATTTTACTCTCTTTATGTTCTCCTCTTCTTCTCAGGTGTTTCTTTGTCAATTATGGGAGAGACATAGTTTAAGGTCATTGTCCCATTAGTTAGGAAGCGGGACGAGTTTAACCGCTCCATGGACCATTATAAAGACGTCTTCCCTCGGATGTCATTTGTGATTTTGGGGATGGGGTACCTAGGTCTTTCCAATGCAATCTCCTGTATCAAATCACTCTGACCCCTATGTATATAGCTTTAGGATTAAAGCTCACATTCTCCTCCCTCTTTTGAGAAATTTTTGACACTTTCTATCTCGCCGCCTCTCAATATACTCCTAACACATATAAAGCTCTTTTAAGAATAGAAGCTTTAAACATGAGGCATAACCTCAACATAGGTGTAGATGAAATTTGTGCCACGTACGTTGTTACAAAGCGTGGCACGTTTTACTACTTGGCTCCTCGTGCTAGTGAGCAACGGGGAGGTCTAATCACCGATCTCCAGATACAGAATAAAGGATAGGAAGATGAGACCCTCCTAATTGGCGGGAACTGGGGTGGTGGTGGCCGCTGGATTGTCCCTAGGATCTAGGTGTCCTTTAGTAAGTAGCCAGAGCTACATTCTCTTTGCCGTTTCTTTTTTCTTCTTTGATCATCTTATTTTTTTAAACTGTCCTTTTCTCTTTTGTGTAGATAAAAATTTAAACAAAAGGTCTTTCGTCCCCAAAGATGTAGCCTCATAGCTCTCCGCTGCCTATAACTAGCCAGAACGGGATTGGAGAGATCTCATCAGCCCAAGGAGGCAGATCGATGTTGCCTACGCCCTACCTTCATAGTAGAGGCCGCTGCTCCCTCTTCCACTTAAGAGTTTCCCCAAGCCATCCCCATTCCCATTTTTGGCAACATCGTGGAGTCCAGTTCTTCTGGTTTTGAATGGGACGAAGATGAAGAACATGAAGAAGAAAGAGAACGGGAAGCAAAGTGGAAAGAAGCTGAAGATAAGGACGCGTTTATTCACAAGCAGCTCGAGATGTTGAAGCGTCTTTGGAGCAACTTATGGGGGATTGTTGGCTGGGAGAGGAATGTCCGCCCTAGAATGGATGATGTTAACACCCCCAGTAGTGTCCCCGATGCTGCTTCGGTGCCAACTCCCACCCCCGTTCCTGCAGCCGTTCCGCCTCTTGCTTCATCTGATCCTCTTGCTCACATAGTCAAAGACACTTTAGTGCGGGAAGAGGTTTCTCCCCCTCCTCCCCATCTTCTTGGAGGGCAACTCCTTTATTTGCTGGTTCTCGAGGGATGCCCGAGGAGTCTGACTTCTGGAGATGACGTTGTTAGACGGTGGCTTTGTCCATTCCCGCTTCCGTGAGCTTCTTAAAGGATCCTCGTTCTTCACACAGGGTCGCGAAGGGGATTAGGTCTGACGAGGACATGACTTTCCTCTGCCAGATGTCTGTTACTGACAAAATCGTCAGCCTTAGTCACATTCTGATGTAGGTAACTTTTTACATTTGTTCTAGTCCCGTTGTCTTCATTTAGAGTCGCGCTTGATCTGGTTCTAGGCATGTTTAATATTTCCAGGGTGAATTTCTTGAGTTTTTCTTTCTCCTCTTAACGAAACCACCAAATGTAAATGATTTTTTCGTCCACACCAATAGAATCTTGTTACTAATTAGTGAGAGATGATCAAGAGATGAGAGAGAGTGTGTGTGTGTGTGTGTGAGAGAGAGAGAGAGAGAGAGAGATAGAGTCGTCCAAGAATTGAGTAATGCTTTGAATTATGCATATCATTCGTCTTTCCTTCGTTCTTCACCCAAGCCTTTATAGGTCACCGAGTGTAAATAGAATAAAAATTTTGTCAATAAAATAGAAAAATGGAGAGGAATGGTCGTCCTCTCCCTTATGGTAGAGAATGATCCCCATTTCTCCTATAGTTTTGGAGGATTTTTTACACCCGTACTTGTTGGATCTTATGTTAGGTGTGGGGCTCTTCACTCCATACATTTTCTCAACTGTCCCATCCCTTAGTCTTTCGATCATCAAATCAGTTGCAGCCGCGTGGTCTTCTCTCGTGACTCAGATCACTTCCTTCCCATTCTTGTGTGGGCATCTCCTCACAGCCTCTTTGTTGACATTTTCCGTCCACATGGCATGGTGCAGGTTTTATGCCTATTCATTTATCCTGATTAGCCCATTGGGCGTGACAGATGATGATGTATCTCCTGAGTTCAACTATCACCGAGGCTGCCTAGTGAGGTCACTTATTTGGTTGTGCCCGATTGCTGAGAAAAGCTAATCAAATCTGATTTGCTCGGTGTACTGGTGGCTTGTCCTGTGACAGATGATGTTGTATCTCTCAAGTTCTACTTTGCCGAGGCTGCCTAGTGAGTTCACTCGTATGACCGCTTTGAGTTACGGGTCGTCGAGCTATTCTTGTTTTTGTGGTGCACCTTGGTTTATCGTTGTGGTGATTACTAGGCTAGATAGAGTAGACTGATAATTGGGCTATTTGTGCTATATTCTAGTTTGGTGTTGTTTTCAGCTTTGATTTGTTCTGTGCGATTCCTAGGTGTGGTTTTTGTGTTGTATCTTGTTACGGTATTGTTCTTGTTAGTTTGTCATATGTGCTCTATGTGTAGCATTATAGTATGTTTTATTGTCTATTTAGCTCTGAGCTTAGCGCTATAATGATTGTTGGTATACCTTGGGTATGCCCCCTTGTGTAAGTGTAAAATTTCTCGTTAAATATATTTACCATTTGACCAAAACCAAAGAGTTATGCACATTTTTACAGTGTTTATGTTCATAGTTTTAAAAATATTTTCAGAAAATTTTAGAGTTGATTAGAGAAATAATAAATGTTTTATATGCTATTAGAGAAAAATCATTTCAGAAACTAAGAATGATATTAGAATAATTTCCTAAAATACTAAAAAGAATTTACAACTTTCATAAAAAAAAGTTCAAGGATACATAACATTAAAACTAAATTTCTCGGGATAACTTACTAAATCAAAATCTTAGTTTGTTAAATGTAGGGTCAGTTTTGAAATGTTTTATCGGATATGAAGGAATTAGCATCAAAACCTCGAAAAACAATCTTCTTAAAATTTAAATCATTTGAAGAAAATGTTTTTTTTATACCTTAAGCTTTGATTAGTCACAGATAAACTCGAGTCTTTATTGATTTTTGCCACCAAAAGAAGTAGGATGCGCAAAGAAAACGAATGAGAAAAAGAGAGTGACGATATATAGGAGGAAGGGTTTACTAGAGGTGCTGGCTTAAGAAACGAATGTAATTAAAGAGAGAACTACTTGAGAGCTCTTGCACGGCTAAAAATGAAATTTTAAAACAAAGTCTCACACTTAGGAGCTTATGATAACATGTGTTTTCAAAGTCTAGCAAAACTGAAAATTGAAATTTCAAAAGAAGTTAAGATAATGATTTTTAGTTTTAAGGCTAAATTCTAACACTTCTCACCTTCGACTAAGATGAGTCACAAGGCCAAAGTCTTCAAAAAAATCAAAACAAATTTGAAGCAAATCTTCATTTCAAACAATAACGCGTGTAATTTAACGTTAGAATGGATCTAATGCAAGGTGTAAAGGAAGTATGGCAGACACATAAAAGTTTTTAGACTAAAATGGAAAACATACTCATGCAATTTATAATTGACTATTTAAATCCTTACAGTTTTTAATTTTATACATAACATTACCCCTCCCTCTCTCACCTTCATCGTTTATTAGAAATGGAGAGAGATCATTTTATAAGAAAACAAAAACCACCTTAGAGAATGAGAGAGTGAGAACGTTTGACTCATCAGGGAGAAGATCTTGCCTACCTGGGAATAATTGTTTAACTTCTTCAGAAACACCAACAAAGAAAATAAAAGGAAATATGTAACAGATTCAAGCCACTAAAGAAAATATCTTCAATTCCTAAACTCATATTCAAGCTTTTAGATCTAAAAATAATTTTAAAAAGGGAAAACCCATTTGATTCAAACGGAAAAGAAAAAAATTATTCAAAAAAAAAAGATAAAATATCAAACTAGATGGTTAATTTCCAAATGTTGATCCGATTACATTTGGAATATGAAACTGATTCCCTCGCACGACACCCTAATTCCCACCTTCTTGCTCTTCAGTCCTCCCATCTTCAACTTCAATTTTATTTCAATTTTGATTTTCAGGGGGACTCCAATTTTCTTCTTCAGATCCGATCTCAGCGAGGTCACTGTGCATCGAGCTGGTCAAAATTTCACGGAAAATGGTCTGAATTTTGGAACTGCTGGTGCAGGCATGAAGGATGTCGTTGGCGTGAAAACGCCGCATGAGGACGAAGAGATTGAGAAGGAATCATAGAAGAATGTGATTGGGAGTTGGAATTGAGTTTCCCCCTTCACTTTAGTCGTTCTTCCCCCTTCATTTGTTTCTTCCCCTCTCCATTTTCTATTTAACGGAAATCAGAGGTATGATCTGCATAAAATTAAAAAGTGTAAGCTTAATACTTGGTTGTTTTAATTTTGGGACATTTATATTGTTATGCAAAATTGATTTCAGAAATTGAGTGATTCATGACTTAGTTGGTAATAGATTAAGAAGTAATAGTTCGTACGAAATGTCTTGTTTTTTATTTTTATCTTCTACGTCTCTGTAGTTTAATAATACTAGTTCGTATCATTTGGATTGCTGTGATAAACTAAATAATAAAAATTCAACTAACATAATATCCTAAAAGATGACTAACGATTAAACATGCAAAAATTGATATTGAACATTGTATGTTTGTAAACATGTTAGATTCCGTTCAAATATATATAGTTATTTTCAAACTCTATTTTTTAATTTAAATTATATTTGGTTTATTATTGACATTTTCTTTTCATTCCATGCATGTTAATATATTTTTAAAGCCTAAAATTTGGTCAACACCCAGCAATATATAGGAAAGGCCCAGTCCCTGTCCAACACTAAGGGGAAGACTGAGATAGACTAAATCTGTTATGCAACCCAATAGAGAAGCAGCCGAGATGCACCCAAGCCAATCCCGGAGAGAAAAAAATAGAAAACAAAATCCCAGAACCGATACTGTGGCAAAAGTTCTCAAGATCAAGCAATACTGAAGAGGACCAGGCGCATAAAAGAAATGACGAAGAAGCAGGTGAGAGAGAAGCGTCGGGAAGGACCATCGTTGACTGAAGCGCTGCGATAAAGTAAGAAGTTCTAGTAGCTAAGCAAAAAGAGGACGGCTCAATTAAGGGACTTGACTCCCCATATAGGGAAAATGAGGTTGCCGGTGAAGGAAAACTCCGCCCAAAAGAGGAAAAACTAAAAAGGGGCAAAACACTCATCCGATTAGAACTCTCGTGCAAGTGAGACATCGGTTTACAACTTAGAAAGTAGGACGGAGGAAGAGACCACATGAATTTCTTGACGCCAAAACTCTAAGGAGAAAATGCCTATAAAAAAGAGGAGGATGCCATGAAAAAGATAAGAGTGAAGAGACAACTAAAATCCTCCATTGAAGAAACTCTCAAAGCTTGCATGCAAAGGAGGACCTCAAGCCTAGCTTAGAGAGACCGAATCCATCTCTTTCATTTAGATTTTGTAACACTTCTTTAAAATACGGAGGCCCATTCAATACACAATTCATTGCTCAATATCAACTCAAAACCACTTTCTTCTTCATGCTCTGTTTTCTCCTTCACTTCTTATTTCTTTACATTTAAGGGCCGTGGAAAGGGATAGAGTGTTTGATGAATTGTCCAACATTCTATTAAATACCTGGGCTTAATTTTTGACTTTTTCATCTAACCTATTTGGGGATGTAGATTTTTAAGAATAGACAATTTTAAAGGTGATATTTTAAGAATGTCATCTTTATAAAAGTTCTAAGTAAATAACAGATTTTCATAACTGTCAATAATTGCAGATCTAAATGACGCTAATATAATTATGACGTGTTCGACAAACTTTTGGGTAAATTAATAGTATATAGTTGATATACAAATATGGAAGATACTTAAATTGAGGAAATAATTCATGATCAGAATAATTTTTCAAATTTGTTAATTAAAGGAAGTCAACTAATACTCGAGAATTTTAAAAATTATTAGAAACCGCTAAAAAATCATGAATCTATTATAGCGGTTTGAAAACATTTTCGGGACAATCAGAGGGATGAGTAAAAAATGTTTCAAAGGCCCCAAAAATTGATTGGGGTAATTTGATGATCATCCCATTGATCGACCCAAAAATGTTTCAATCTAATTATAAGGATATTTGAAACATTTTCATATCAATCGATGATATATCATGACTTAACTGGTCATCAAATCATCCCAAATCTATTATAGGAGTGTTTGAAACATTTTTGAGTCAATCAATGATGTATCATTTATTGATCCGAAAATGTTTAATTTTAATATAATCAACAACTAATTGATTGAATCATCTTAATGCTAAAATATAGGAAGTCAATTGATACTAGATATTATTAAATATATTTATTAGTTAATATATTCTATAATCAGTATTAGCTATAAACAAAGAAAGAACTAACATCATTAATTAAATGTTGGTATAATTAATAAAAAATAAAATAAAATCAGATTTGAAAATATATAAAATTATGGGTAAAAAAACTTGTCTATTTTTCTAAAGTTAAAAATAAACTCCTAAAGTGAGTTTCAAAACCTGTTTATTTGGTGTAATTATTTTTTGGGTTTTGATGCGAATACGGAACATGTCAGCCCCAACTCCGTATTTAGCCTAACTCTAAGAAAACACCCCAATAGATATGTTATCTTAAATTTTAACATAGTTACTTAGAGAGCAATTTAACAATTCTACAAATAGTTTAGTCAATATCGTCTAAAAAATTACAAGTATCGGTAATTATGTTTTTTAAATTATTAATATTTAATCTTAAAATTTAAGAATGACGATTAAAAAATTCCATAAAATAGTATGGATAATTTTTATAAAAAAATGTTTCTACCCTTAATCTCATTTATACATACTATAGATTAATAAGATGTTTCAATTTTGAATATATAATTACACTGATTTGCTTTTTATTTTTTCTAGTTGTGAAGTTCCTTAGAAGATATTGCTGTAAAAAAAATTTCCTTAAAGATGTTGATAGAACACAACATGGTTCGAAAGTAGTCATTCAGGTTAATCTAACAATATGTAGAAGGATAGTTATTGACATCTCTATCGAAACGAGCATATGCTCCAACTTCCGAATATGGATTCTCGTCGATAAATATTGTAAAAGATTAATTTAATTGATTTCGTATTGATTCTGGAGTACTAATGTACGGAAAATGGGCCGACATAGTACAACATGGTCAGGCTCATGTAAGATATGGGCCTCCAACGCAACCAGCTTTACCCTTATCCGGTTCCCACAATGATATCTTTACTTAATTATTCCAACTATGGTTAAAGGGAATCTGAACTGAACCAGGGTTAGAAAAAAACCATAGTTAATTCAAGCGTTGAAACAGCTAGATAGAGTGTATCGGTCATCCACACGGCTATAAATGGGCACGTGGACGGTTAGATTTCATCGCAACCTTCTCACGCCTCGTTGTTAGGTTAAATTTAGGGTTGGGTTTGAGGTTCTCATCCACAATTTTCTCCTCCCTTAGAAATACTTCTTTTTCGTTTCTCGATCATCTTCTTATTTTCTCTTTCCTTTCTTCTCTACTTTGATCATGGAGATGGAGCGCGTGATGGAGTTTCCACATATACACATGGATCGCCGGCCAAGAAAGAGAGCGCGTTTGGGCTGGGACGTTCTCCCACAGGCTCCGAAGGTATAATTTCTGACATGAAACTAATAGATCTGATTCGATTTAGTTGTTTTGTAGTGTTAGATCTGCTGGAGTTTTTATTTGACTAGGTATGTATTAGTTCAGGTACGATTTCATTCATCCTTTGTGGTATATGAGATTTTTTCGACGACGATTCGAAGCTTTTCCGTTCATAGATAGATGTATTTTATATTCTGTTAAATCTTACATTTTCTACTCTTTTTGTAAGCAAACACGTAATTGTGGTACATATATTGTTATGGGCATAAATAATGTTAGTATTATTCAGATCTTCTAGATTTGATATATATTCCGTGGATGACCGAACGACTATAATAACTGCTGGTACGCTTTAAAGTTTATTCCATGAGGTTTGTCGTAGATAGCTGTGGTTCATTTGGAGATCTTTGGTTTGGTTGACTGATCTTACTTGTTCTATTTGCTCTTGTTCTTTTTGCTAAGATTTTTATATGAATTCAGACCATTGCTTTTACAACCTCTATAGTTTGATGAATGAAAAAATTTTCAATGGTTTAGATGAATCCAAATTCTCATACCTCATGCTAACAAATATAAATTTACACTTACGAGAAAAGGATGTTTAAATATCTTATTTTAGTTTTCTAGAATCCTCTGTTTAGTCGTTTGAGTATTTATTTATATCATTTGCTTATTTTTATCCTTCATTTGATGTTTCAGTTTGTTATTGTTAGATATTGCAAATAACCAAGATTTAGGTGTGGGAATGAAAATTAGGAGGCAAAACTATTACATTATCATGAGCGGTATGTGAATGGGTGGCTGTGTGTAGGCTCAGGTAGGAATGTTTTGTGGACAAGAGTTCGGGAATGTTTCCAGCGTTGTATCTTCAAGGGCACCCTCAGAATATAATAGTTCTCTATTTGTAAATGGAGTGGCTCGAAATGATTCTCCCCCGTGGCGAGAAGATGACAAAGATGGGCATTACATGTTTGGAATTGGAGATAATTTAACTTCTCGCTGTAATTCACTTCACCATAGCTGAATAAATATTACATATTATTTTTTGTGGTCTAATACCAACTATATGACTTTCCTTTCAAATCATATTCTTTTTAACTATATCATTGGGTTTTCTTGCAAAATTCTGAATCATTTTCAAGAATTATGACTTTATTGTCTAACGATGTATTCTTGTGCTTTTGATTTTTAAAGTGAGTTGTTTCACATATATTTTTTCTTTACTCACTATTCCCTTCTTTTATATGGTGAACTCTAACTTTGGAGCGACTATGAGTTATGTCTTTACAGATTGATGTTGTGTCTGTGTTCCTTACGCTATTCTCTGTTACAGATAAAATTCACAGCAAGATGGGCGAAGGTACATTTGGTCAGGTTTTAGAATGCTGGGATAAAGAGAAGCAGGAGATGGTAGCAATAAAAATTGTTAGGGGAATAAAAAAATACCGTGAAGCAGCTATGATAGAGATTGAAGTGCTGCAACAGCTTGGAAAGCATGATAAAGGTGGCAGTCGGTGAGTACTATATTTTCCTCGTACTTTTCTACTGCCATTAATGTTGGTCTACTTTTTGTCTATGGTTAAATGGCTTTATTCCTTGCAGTTGTGTTCAAATACGGAACTGGTTTGACTATCGTAACCATATCTGTATTGTAAGTATATAATTGTTTTGTCATGGATTGATTTCCCCTATTCACAGAAATGTGGGGGTTAAGACTTTATGGATGAATTTAAATGGTTTCAACAGGTGTTTGAGAAGCTTGGACCAAGCTTATACGATTTTCTACGGAAAAACAATTATCGCTCCTTTCCCATTGACCTAGTCCGTGAGATTGGCAGACAACTTTTGGAATGTGTAGCATGTGTGTAGTAATTGTCTAAGCTAGTTCCTTTTCATTTTACTTGTTACTTCTTTTACACACAGTTTACATGTGATACAAAAATGGTTTAAACCTTCAGTCTTTTTTTGAGGAAGTTGCAGAGAAATTTCTCTCTTTTTTGGCCGAGTTTGTGTTCTGATTTTTTTGTGTCTCTGTAATTGCAGTCATGCACGATTTAAGAATGATTCATACTGATCTGAAGCCAGAAAATATTCTCCTAGTGTCTCCAGAGTATGTTAAAATACCCGACTACAAGGTATTTGTTGTGGTGGTTCCTCCGCTGCTTTTTTGATTGTTTGTTCTCCCCCCCTGCCCCGCATGTTGAAGTTGCTTAATTTCCCTGTTTGCAGAGTTCTTCTCGATCTCCAAGGGATGGTTCGTACTTCAAAAGAGTGCCGAAGTCAAGTGCTATCAAGGTAATTGACTTTGGAAGTACTACTTATGAGCGTCAGGATCAGAACTACATTGTATCAACACGGCACTACCGTGCTCCAGAGGTTATTCTTGGTGAGCTTCCTCTCTTATCTGTAGGTGCTACTCGGTGATATTGATCTTATGATACTTAAAGTATTTTTTTCAATGATCTGTAGGTCCTGGATGGAGTTACCCTTGTGATATATGGAGCGTTGGTTGTATATTGGTGGAGTTGTGCTCAGTATGTATCGTGAATGTTTCGTTTCTTATTGTAACTCGGTATTTATCCTAACTAAACACTGAATCATGGTCAGGGCGAGGCATTGTTCCAAACTCATGAGAACTTGGAGCATCTTGCTATGATGGAGCGAGTGCTTGGTCCCCTACCACAACAGATGCTTAAGAGGGTTGAGTGAGTATTAACTATTTATATTCTCTGTAAAGAAAGGAAAAAACATATTTTTTAAAAACATATTTTCCATGGATGTCTCCAGCCGACATGCAGAGAAATATATTAGAAGAGGTAGACTAGACTGGCCGGAGGGTGCAACCTCAAGAGATAGTATTAAAGCTGTTCAAAAACTACCTCGATTACAGGTTTGGGTTGTTATTATTTTGTCCGTGTCCTGTTTAAAAGATCTATTTACCATTAGTTGGATGTAACTGTGTATTACCTCCCTTGAATGTATGCAGAACTTGATAATGCAACATGTGGACCATTCTGCTGGGGATCTCATTCATCTCCTTCAGGGTTTGCTCAAGTATGAACCCACCGAGAGGCTTACTGCTCGTGAAGCCCTTAGGCATTCATTCTTTAAGGATCATCTTCGGAGATGAAGCAGTTCTATTTGCTCATTTGGCTTGCTTTCGAAGCAAAAGCTGAAACTCGATTGAATTTGTACATTAAGCACTGATATGAAGCCTCCGTTCAATCGCCGTCTTACCCAACTGACAGAGAAGGGCTTTGGTTTTGTGTAAATAACATATATTTCTAGGGGTTGAGATGGCTAAGAATGATGGATAACATGGCGGTATAACCATGACCTGTCATTTTTTCAGATTCTGCTAAATTTTTAGATGCAATGATAATGAAATCGGGAAAGATTTATTCGTAACTAATTTTTTCCTCCACTTTACATTTTCGGGAATTAGATCAAACTTGTATCAAACATAATAACCTAGAAACATGGGAAATTCTCTGAAGTGGATGAAAACCATGGCAAATCAAAACTAGGATCGCCGTTGTTTTTGGTTTGTTTATGCAACATCTAGATGTTTGATAGAGACGGTAAAGTAAAACTTATAAATTGAATACATTCGGTAAATTATACGTATGGATTTTATTCCTCTGCGGATTGTTTGAATTGTTAAGAAATTCATTGTTATTGCTTATGATGAATTTACACCGACTCTACACCCTCGTAATCAGCTATATATATATATATGTGTATTCTCTTCAATTTTCTCTCTTTCAACATGAACTAAAAAATTTACGAAGGGAAACTCATACATCATACGACTGCGTTTTGACTTTTGATTCTAAGTATCTCGTCTCCATTAGCTTTCTTGTTGACCGAGTGAATGTTCATGTTCATTTTGACGCTGCAAGATTGCCAGCTAGAACTTTTTTCAAGAGCAGCCGCCGCCACCATTATTGCAAAAAAAAAAACAATCAAACAATCCTTATTATGGTGTTAAGATCTGTTATTGCATTAGAATAGACATATCTGATATCACTCATATATTTTTAATATTAATTTTTTTTGACATATTCATTTATCATGTTCCATGTGAAATTATATACAATGTCAACTTATAATAACGTTAAGTATTGCAGTGTTATATAACTTTTTTTGCAAGAAATATGCTACAAACAAAATTATGTCCAAGATTCCAGCATCCAATGATTCAACTATAATTCCATTTAGGGCTCACCGATTCCTATTACCAACAAATTTATTTAAACAAATAGTTCATTGAATCATCATAACTTGAAAATGTTCTAATCAAGATCGTTACAAAAAAGCTTACAAATCTACACATTGACTAAGCCTTTTTTTATACAAGGGATTAAATAAGTTTTAGGAACAGTTTTTGAAATTTGTTTCCTTTAGTTCTCTAGGTCACCTGTAGTTTTAAGTCAAAAATGAAAAAAAAATAATGACATTAAACTGATAAAATAAAAATCAGTAGGGTCGCGTGACCCGCCCCTATTATCATTGTTCCTTTTTTTTGGTCCATAGTGTTTATTGAGATTTGAAAGTTCTGTTGTTATTGCAAGTGTAGTTTATTCTCAACAGATTAGAATATTTCATTTAAAAGATTGCATTTGAAAAAAAAATTGCTGCAACTTGAGCATTTTCATTTGGGTTAAGAAAGCAATTATTTTTCTTCCGTAAGCTTTACCAACAGAGAAAATGGCTCTCTTATCAGATTTACAACAACTCTGGCGAGAGCCATCTTTACTATATGGAACAATTCATTTCAATCCATTGTTTTTTCCCCTTTTCCTCCTCTCTGCCCTTGTTCTACTTAAGTTTACAAGAGGCAGCAGCAAACTAAACCTACCACCATCACCACTAAAGATACCAATAATTGGGAATCTTCATCAATTAGGAACACTTCCTCACCGGTCCCTGAGAGTTCTTTCTGACAAGCATGGCCCTCTCATGCTCATGCAATTGGGAAATTCAACTACTCTTGTGGTGTCATCTGCAGATTTGGCCAGAGATATGATGAAGACCCATGATATTGTTTTCTCCGACAGACCTCTCAAACCACAGCCGCAAAAATCTTACTTTATGGATGCAAAGATGTGGGCTTTGCTCCGTTTGGTGAATATTGGAGACAAGCAAGGAAGATTAGTGTTCTTCAATTACTTAGTCATAGAAGAGTTGATTCATTTCAGTATGTGCGGGAAGAAGAAGTTGAAGTGTTGGTGAAGAGGATTGGTAAGGCTTTTGTTGATGGGGGAACAGTTGTTAATCTTTGTGAATTGCTGAGTTCTACATCGAATAATATAGTCTCGAGATGTGTTATTGGACAGAAGTTTGAGGAGGAAGATGGGAGGAACAGGTTTACTGAGCTGGCTAGTATGGTGCTTATTACTGCTTTTAGTGTTGGGGATTTTTTTCCTTCTTTTGGTTGGATTGATCGTTTTACAGGGTTGATTGGAAAATTGAAGGCAAGTTTTGAAGAGGTAGATAGTTTTTTAGATCAGGTGGTTGAAGAACACAAGGCATTCGGGAATCAATCTCAAAAGAAATACTCTGTGGATATTCTGCTTCATCTTCAAAAGGATGATATGCTGGACTTTGAGCTCACTCAAGACAACCTCAAAGCAATCATTTTGGTCTCTCTCTACCACACACATTATTTGTAACACGTGAGTCTGAGGAGTAGATACGTTTCAATTTGGTATCAGATTTTAGTTGAGCCATTTTTTTCTCTCCCTGCCCATACCACACACATTATTTTTAACACGTGGGTTTAATGTTTAAGGAGTAGATTCAACATCAACAGCAATGGAGTGGACAATGGCAGAGCTCATAAGAAACCCAACTACAATGAAGAAAGCACAGAAGAGATAAGGAGGGTGGTGGGGAACAAGTCAAAAGTAGAGTTGAAAGACATCAAAGAAATGGACTACTTAAACTGTGTCATCAAAGAAGCAATAAGACTTCACCCACCAACACCTCTCTTGGTACTCAGAGAAACATCCGCAAGTGTCAAATTGAGTGGCTATCACATTCCAGCAAAAACAAGAGTCTTTGTCAATTCTTGGGCAATCCAAAGAGATCCAAACTTATGGGCAAACCCAGATGATTTTGTACCAGAAAGGTTTATAAATAACCCAATTAAATTCAAAGGCCAGGAATTCCATTACATTCCATTTGGGGGTGGGAGAAGAGGATGCCCTGGATTGGCATTTGGGATTTCTGCTGCTAAATATACCATTGCTAATCTTCTTTATTGGTTTGATTGGAAGCTGACTGATGGTATTGGTATTGCCATGGCAGCTGGAGATTTGGATATGAGTGAATCTTATGGGCTCACCGTGCATAAGAAAGTTCCTCTTCATCTTATACCAATATCTCACTCTCGTTGACCCTGTTTGAATAATGAGTCATAATCCCTTGTGCTTTTCTTATAGTTGTTTTACTTTTCTTGCTTCTTTTATTTTAGCAAGTGTTGTTGTTGCTTGTAACTGTGATGCAAGTTATAATGTTTGTTTCGCGTTATCTTATCTTAAATGTTTAGTTTAGTCTGGTTAATTTATTAAATATTAATAAAAATTCATGTTAAAATTTTACGTGAAAATATTTTTTATCATATCTCTTATTTTATTAAATTAATTACAATTATTTTTTTTTTATAAATTTAGTCCACCATTATAAATTTATTTAAATATTAACTAAAATTAATAAAAATTCATTTTAGAGTGAAAACAATAGATAATTAGTAGAGAAATGATTTTAGCTAATTTAATACGCCCATTAAAAATGGAGAATTTTGTGTATAGNATATATAATTGAGTATGAACACCACTCTTTGCATCACGTGTTTATATCCAACATTTTACAAATGTCAAAATATATTTAATAGATTAAAGAAATAATTTTTTTATTTATTATTCAATTATATATATGTAATTATTGTAATTAAAATGCTATTTTTCCAATAAATGTTTTTCTTATAGTTGTTTTACTTTTCTTGCTACATCTTGGCTAGGTTGAGATGTACTACGATTATCTTTTATAATGTCTTTTTTTTTGTGAACTATGTTTGGAACACTTTTTTTTGTGAACTAGTTAGACCATCTTTCTTTGTGAACTATATTTTGAAGCATATGATATGGTAGATGGAAATGATGTACTATAAATTTTTTTTGGTAGATAGAAATGATGGAATATGATTTTATAATTATTTTATTAAAGGATATGATATGACAGGTGGATATAATAATTATTCAGTTATTTTATTAATAAATATTATAATTATTTTGTTGAAGGATATGATATGATAGTTATGTTGGTTTACTATTAAATATTGTAACTATGTTATATATCCGTTAAAAATAACATATAATAATATGTCTTACATGATAAATGCTTTTGCAATTAGAAAAATGACATTTATCTGTTGATCAAAAGATCTACATATGATTTAAATAACTTTATACATAAAAAACACTGAAATAACACACAAAATTTCGATACATATAATTAAATTAAGTTGATTCTTTTCAAGTTTAGCAATTTGGGTATCGATCCTAGTATTGTGAGCAAAGATGATAGCATAGTTCTCATTCAATTGTCTTCAACCTTCATAATCTCCATTTTTTTTACTGGAACACCATAACATTCGAAATAACCGCAATCAAACATTTCCTGCCATTGAGCACAATAAAAAAATCTTCTACCTAGATTTTCATGTGTCGTAGATGTCTTTAATGGGGCTCTTAAAACGCAATAACAAAGCCTTCTTAACCCTCTAGAAACAGAACCACTACTTGATGAAGCCATTTTCAATAAAAGAAAAACTGTAAGAAATTTGATGGAAAATCAATTAGAAAAAAATAGCAAAATTTATTCATGAAGGAGAAAAATAAATATGATTGATAAAAATCAAAATCAAACCTAAATGAGACTAAACCCGAACCACTGTTGAAACTAGATGAGAATTTGTCAAAATTTTGACAAACCAGTGAAGAGTGAGATGTAATTTATGGCTGATTTTTGGATAAAAAAATATGAAAAATATGTAGCTTATAAGGTTGAAGAAAGTGACAAAATTGAAAAAATAGGCATGTGCTATGTGTATGACCATTTAACAGTCATTTGACGGTTAGTGGGGCAAATTGATGAATGGAGAAAGTTGGAGGTCTAATTAAGATGAAAAATAATTTAGGAGAGTAAGTTGATATTAAAGTAAAATGTAAAGGGTTCTATGATATTAACCCTAATTTTTATTATCTGGTGAAGAAAGAATATAATCTCTTTTAAAGTCACATCAACATATAATTATTGAGGACTCAACTAACTAACTATATTTGTATAAAAGTATTTCAAGACTTTTACTTGTAAAGTAGTTTATGAATGAGTGTAATTCGTCCTTTTTATAAAATTTTCAGGAACGTTAGTAAGATGTATATCATTATCAGATAACGTCATAATGACAAATGTTAATTATAATCATTTAGTGAAACATGGATAAACTAAAAATAAAGGTTAAAAATACAAAAGATAGCCGCATATGAACTATGAGAATAAAATTGAAATAAATAGAATTCAAGAATTAGGAAAACAATATGTATTTTCTCAAACGATATATGTAGATATTAATATACCACGTACGTCCAAACCATTTCAATCCATAGTAGTAAATTATGTTTCAATGGTCATTTTAGTTTTTTGTTAAAGCGAACCATTTTGGGTATTTTGATATTTCAGTATTCTGTTTCGGATAAATATTTTAGAAATATTAAATAATAATGTAATTTACAATATAACTATATATGTATGAAAAATTTGTCTCATGACTTCTAACTTAATCAAAACTAATAATAGTACACATGTGTTGCACATGAACTATGTATAAAAATCTAATTTATGAAAAGTAGCATATTTTTTTATCATTAAACTTATATGTGATTGTTTTATTAATATATATCTATCAATCTATGTTATATAAATTATATATATAACTGATAAAATCTAATTTATGAAATCAAATATAACTGATAAAACAATTTCAAAAAAATATCAAATAGATAACTACACATTTAGATGAGCATTTTAGAGATTTTACGAATAATATGTGGACAATTCTCTACAATTATTTTTCTATAGATTCTCTATTTTATATATGGTTGATATATTATAGATTATGAATAATACGAATTATAACTAGATTGTATTTTATTTAGAATGTATTTGTATATTATAGTTATTAAAAATAAACTCCTTTATTATCATTAATTATTGTTGTAATTAGTGTTGTCCTAGTTATTTGAAATATGAAAAATTACTAAACAATAAAACTATCTCCACAATTAATTGTTAGTGAGATACTAATTTTTTTTCACAATTAGTAGGAGAGTAAACATAAATGAGAATTTAGTTAATTATTTTATTTAATACTAACATGACTAATTAGAGTTTAACACATGTACTTTTAAAGGGTGTTATAGGATTAGTAAAAAAAATGCATGGAAACAATTATCCAAAAACAATTCTTCTAGGCATATCACTTTTAATATATTATAGATGAAAAATGAGTAATTTTGTTATCATATGAATTTTATCTCATTGAAATAGTCATATGCAAAGAGACATTATACTAAATGTATAAAAAATCTTATACTAAAACTAATAAAATAGTCAAATTATCTTTTATTATTTATTAATTTAAGTTTATTTTAAAAGAAATTAAAAAATGCGATAGAAAATAAACTAAAAAAGTAGTTTAAAAGAAAATGAAAAACAAAAGTACAAAAAAAGTGAGAATAAAATGAACAGTCGAGAGTCGAATCAAGAGTTCCAGGCACAAATAAGAACTAGTATTGTTCATAAATAGTTCATTTTAAAAACAGTTTATGAGTATGAAAATATATAAAATGATTATTGATGCATTTTTCGAAGAAAAAAAGCAAATTCAGGCACCCAATTATATATATATATATTCCAAAAAGAGGTGCAAATTATACTTCAAATTTGTTGGAACGGGCGTGAATTAGTTTTTGGCGCTGATCTTTTATAAAAATAGGGTGACTAATTTTGATTTTGATTTTATCTTTAACTATATTTTATTTGTTCTTTAAAAATGTTCTATTCTTAGTGTTCTCCTAAATAAGAATTGCCTAAACAAAAACCAACAGGCCAAGCCGAATGTATAACATTTTTATTGTTTCTTTATTATTAAATAAGATTTATACTACCTATTTCGGTTCAACTTGACTGAAATTTTTGCTTGAAATTTTATACATCCTATTCGGTACGCATGTCAGAACTGGAATATTTTGACCATTCCGGCTAGATCAGAATAGATTTGTCTATTATGATCCATATAGATATCATTGTAACTTAACTAAGTGACTGTTACAAGATTTGAAATCATATTCTTCAGGCATTTTTGCTTTCTCTCGAGAGTTTCATGTATGTATTATGTATATCATTATCAAATAAGCCATTGAGTATGGTGTTATTACCTCCATAATCTATTTTTCTGTGATGAATTTGTGTCAGGAAACATGTTTTATATGTTTCAACCTCATGGCTAAATACGCTTTCGTACAAGTGGCTCTTTGTATCTTATATGTCTCCACCTCTAAATGTTTGGACTACATGTTCAAATACATCTTGTTTTGAAGTTGAAGGTATTCCAGCCTGTATACATATTGGCCAATTCTTTGGCTCAAGGTCCTCAAATATTTTATTATGTTTAAAGCATGTGTAAAATATATTGTCTACAACAATCTTGTTGCGACCTAATCTTTTTTCAGTACTGGTAACGTTTCATGCATTTCTTCTTCCAAAGATATATAGTAATTTCTACTTGATTAGACACATGTTCTATTTATTTTTAGAATGTGGTCTCTTCAGGACATGGTCACCAATCTCATTCTCAGTTATTTTTATCATTTCTCTTTTAAGAGATTTGATCTTTAGACCAAACAGGTGCTTCGTGTAGGAAATAATGTATTGTATTATAAGATTAAATGGAAATAATAATAATACAACAATTCTGTAAATATATGATTTACAATAAGTAATGTAAATACTAATTATAAAATGAAAGTATTTACCAAAGTTAAAACAATACAGACATAGTAACAAAATAATAAGAAATCAAACCGAACCCTGTTTGCATAGTTTTCTTAAAATAATTAAGCCCCCTCACTAGTGGTACTAAGGTTGATAACGGCGTCCGTTGAACAAGATAAAATGTTTGAGATAACTGAAGAGCACCCAACTTCACCACTTTGATCGAACTGACTTGTCAAAATTCTACCACCAGAGTAACGACGCAAAATCAAGAGTTGGACCGGAAAATGAAACCGTCGACGAAATCAGAAATAAACCAAACCAAAAATCAAACCGAGACCGAACCAAAAACTGAACCAGGACTGAACCAAAAACCGAACCAAGAAAACTTGAAGAAAAATAAGCAAAAACGTGGAGAACAAATATTTAAAGAAAAAGTGAGCTTGAAAGCTTCTTTGGTGTGTAAAATGAGGAGGGGAATGCTTCATTTTACACTACTCATGGAGGATGTGTGTAATAAAAGATATTTAACCCATTAAAAGGCAATTTAATCAAAAAATAAAGTTCCAAAACGTTTGGATTTAATTTTCAAAAATAAAAAAAAATCTTTTGGGCCTGAATTTACAAGAATATTTCATTTTCCATTACTTTTAGGCTTCCTATGGGGAGGAAAAATAAATCTAGGGTAAAAGACAGCCCATTGGCCCATTTAGAAGTGGTCCATATAGAGAGAACCTCTAGTCTTATCAAGTTACCACCATTGATGCTAGCATCTCAATATATACCACTCCAACCTTTCCTCCCTTTCCAATGTAGGATTTCTACAATTCTTTCATATTTGTCATTCACATTTAGCTCACTTGAGAGATAATTTCTCATTCATCCCAAAACTAATTTTGACAAATTAATAGTCGATTTGATGTACTTGCGGAGGAGAACTCAAATATCTGAAGACCTTACACTTTTACGTAATGAGTCCCACTTAAAAATTTGTCCAAAATTGGTCTATGAAAATAGTTTACAAAATACCCAATTTTCCAACAATTCCATACATGAATGAAAATGACGACCAACGACACGACATACATTCTGATAGAATTCTACGTTCTGAAATCTACATAGGATAGGTAGGTTTTACCCTTTGAACCTTCCCTTGTGTAAGTATGCTTACTTTATTAGCCGACCAGTAGACAAGATGTCTTTGAACTGTTCGACCTTTTATGTTAACGATGACATACTACACACATGAGTCATCCCTGATACAGTTAAGTTCTCATGATTATGTTCATTTTGGTCATGAACATCCTCTTGTTTCTGCAAGAGTTTTTAAAGAATTGTGCCCTTACAATTCCTATAGAAGCGGCCCCACTTCACTCTCACATAGGTGATCTCTTAATTTAAGAGTAAACCTGCATTACTCCGCTCAGATTTCACAGTTTCCGATGCATAAGAATAATTAAAAGCTCAACTTAACATAATCTCCAACGGGTATCATTGTTTTCATCATAGGAATGGATAGAAAAATCCCCACAGTGATCCAGCTAAATTTATACAATAATGTTGTCCCTTTGAACCTAGATCTTGGGATCTCCAGTCAACTCGGTTGGGTTTCCTTTGTATCAACTTATTTTTACATGGCTTTAGTCCCATTCCCATCGATGACTTTTCAACCTCCTCCTCACATTTGTTTAAAGCTATAAGCTCAGATTCTATAGTGGATCAAGCTATAACTGTCTGTTTTGAGGATTTCCATACTATGACGTGTGAAAATATACCCACTAGTAGACTTCATATCTTCTTATCATATATCCAATTTGTATCAGTATATCCTTCTAGGACCGCTAAATATCTTGAATTTTATAGTCCATAACTCCGAGTATATCGTATGTATATTAGTACTCTCACAATGGCTTTCCTATGCTCAGCTTTAGGATTACTCGTGAATCTACTTCGTTTATCACTATATAAGGTCTTGTACAACTCATCAAGTACATTAGACTACCTATCACTCTAGAGTATTCTACTTGAGAGATACTCTCAAATTTATTCTTGGACAAATGTACACTTGTATCCATCGGTGTTTTTGATTTACTAGTGTCATCTTTGCAACATTTTTCAAGAATAGAATTTACGTAATGAGATTGACTTAAGATAAGTCCATCTGATATTCTTTTGATTTTTATTCCCAATCTAACATAAGTAAGTCCCATGTCTTTCATATCAAATCTAGATTTAACATATATTTAGTAGATTTGATCATATAATCATTAGTCCCAACGATAAGCATATCATCAACATACAAACACACAATGACATATCCATTCTATGTATCTTTAACATAGATACATTTATCACATTCATTATTTTGAATCCAATTGACATCATGTGACTATCAAATTTCTCATGCCGTTGTTTTGGTACTTGTTTCAAACCACACAATGATTTGACTAATTTTCAGATTTTTTTCCTTGCCCAAGAGCGGAAAACCCTTCCGGTTATTCCATGTAGATTTCTTCCTCTAATCTTCATTTAGAAAGGCTATTTTCACACCCATTTGATGTACTTCAAGATTTTGCAAAGCTGCGATTGCAAGTACCATCCTAATGGAGTTTATTCTTGACATCGAAGAATATGTATCAAAATAATCAAGACCTTTTTTATGTCTGTAGCCTTTAATTATAAGCATAGCCTTGTATTTATCAATTGATCCATCACCTTTCATTTTCCGTTTGAAAATCCACTTGAAACTCAAAGGTTTACAACCAGGTGGAAGATCCACTAATTCTCGAGTATGATTTTGCAAAATTGAATCAATTTCATTCTTAATGGTCTCTTTCCAAAAAGGACCTTCATTGGAGTTCACAGCTTCATTGAAAGTTCTTGATTCACTTTCAATCATATAAGTCAAAAAATCAAGACCAAATTTTTTTTCTATCCTAACTCTTTTACTCTTTTTATGTTCTTTTTCGACTTCATCATCTTGGTCCACACTATTGTCTTCATCAATAGTCTCAAGAAGTATTTTTCAAGAGCTTGGTTCTTCCTTGAGTTTGTAAGAAAATACATGTTCAAAGAATAATGCATTCCTAGACTCCATTATCTTATTCTTGTGAATCTCAAGATTGTTAGATTCGTACACAAGAAACCGATACGAACTACTGTTATTTGCATAACCAATAAAAATTCAATCAACAATTTTTATCCTATTTTCACTTTTTTGGGTGTGGGTACCATCACCTTAGTGAGGCATCCTCACATTCATAAGTATTTGTATGGATATTTTCTACCTTTTCATAACTCATATGAGGTCTTATCCTATTTCTTTTTCAGTATCTTATTCAAAAGATAATTAGCCGTCAAAACGGCTTCTCCCCACATGAATAGAGATAATCCAAAACTGATCAACAATGCATTCATCATTTCTTTCAGTGTATGATTTTTACGCTCAGCAACACCATTAGATTGAGGTGAATAAAGTGCTGTGGTTTCATGTATAATCTCATATTAAGCACAAATCTCATGTTAAGCACAAATCTCATGTTACTCACCACCCCTATCACTTATTAGCACCTTAATTTTCTTATTGAGTTGAGTCTCAACTTCATTTTTATAGAGAATAAATTTCTCTATAGCTTGATCATTGCTTTTTAGTAAATATATAGAACAATATTTTGTGCTATCATCTACAAAAGTAATAAAATACTTATTACCACCTCCTGTTTATACAAATTTTAAATCACATACATCACTGTGAATTAAATCAAGTGGTTCGGTGTTTCTTTCAATATTTTGGAATGATAACCTCATTGATTTTGCCTATACATAAGTTCCACACTTGTGATTGGAATCAAAACATTTATGATCCAAGTTAGTTAATTTACGTAAAGTATCATAATTAACATGACCTATTCTACCATGCCATAAATTGAAAGACTCAAGCAAGTAAGCAGAAGAACTAGCTTTATTAATATTGGGTTTGAGACCAAAGTCATTATATTGTGTTTGAACATTCCATCACTCATATAACCCTTACCAACATATATTCCGTTCTTAGACAAAATAATTTTGTTTGGCTCAAATATCATACAAAATCCATGGTTATTCAGTAGTGAACCAGACACAATGTTCTTCTAAATTTCAGGTACATACTGGACATTGTTAAGAGTAAATTACTTGTGAGAAGTCATCTTCAACTCCACTTTTCCTTGGCCTTTGATCTCAGAGGTGGCCGAGTTCCCCATGAACAGCTTCTCTCCATGATCGATAGTTTCAAAGGTAAAGAAAATCCCACGGTCAGAACATACATGGTAGGTAGTTCCACTGTCAATCCACTATTCCTTTGGATTTGATCCAACTATGTTGACCTTAGAAACCACTGCTGAAATGTTGATATCAGAAATGTTTCGAGCAATATTGTCAATCACATTAGCCTCATTGTTTCTCTTAAGAAATCTACGCTCAGATGATTTATGACACAACTTGTCACAATTGTAACACTTGCCTTGGAACTTTGGTTTATTAAAAATCCTCATTTAGGTCCTAGCTTGTTTGGACCCTTTCCTTTGTTGTTGGTCTTCTTGACTTTAAAACCTTGACCATGCTCCACAATAATAGCCTTTGTTGCAGCAACATGGTTTGGCCATCTTCTTTCAAATAGCCTATTATCTTTTTCGATTCAAAATCGAATAATAAGATTTTCGATGCTCATTTCCTTTTGTTTGTGCTTGACATAATTCTTGAAATCCTTCTATCCAGGAGGTAATTTCTCAATAATATAAGCCACTTGAAATGATTCACTCAGCATCATTACCTCAGTATGCATCTCGTGCATAATAATTTGAAGTTCTTACACTTGACTTACTACCCATTTTAAAATCTAGAAAGCGAGTGACGATAAATTTTTTAGCGCCTGCATCCTCAGACTTGTACTTTCTTTCAAGAGATTCCCAAAGCTCCTTTGCTATTTTCATGTTAGAATAAACATTATACAAAGAATCAACAAGACCGTTCATTATTTTCTACATAAATAATCAGAATATTTCCAAGCATCAATAACACTGATCGTTTGAAAATCTTGCTCATCATCATTAAGCTTCGGAACTTCTTTAGTCAAGCATTTTTTCAGATTTAGCGTTGTCAGGTAGAAGAGCATATTTTGTTTCCACCTTTTGAAATTTAAAACTTCAAATTTCTCAAGTTTTTCTGCATGAGAAATAGGCATATTCATTGGTGCCATACGGGCTACAGGGGTCACGACAAGGTTCTGCACACCCAAATTTGCCATATGAGTTCCAACAGTAGGGCTCAACCCTTGGTTTTCACCAGCATGGTTCACTGTAACATTGTTGTTGGTTTCAGTACCATATTTCCTTATCTGAAATATAAACCAGAAGTGTATCAATACATTGAAAATTATTCTATTTTCACGAAGATGAAAATATGCTAATTTTCCCAACATTTTCCTAAACAAACCAAATAATACTTTTACATATAACTGTTAAGGCGAATTGGTGGGGTTCTTAGATCCAATCTTGGACTAGCCCTTTCAACAATATTTAGTTTACGGGTAATTGGAGGGATGGGTCCATTTAAATTCTAATTTCCTAGACAAACTTCTCTATATAGTTACTTCCAGTTTTGAAATTTTGCAGAATATTTAAAATAAATTTTTTAGGTTGAAAAAACCTAAATCAATTTCCAAAATAATTTTTGGACAATTTTTGAAAACCAAATTGATTTCCAAAAATTAATCCTATAATGCAATAACTTGTATAGAATAACTGTTTCAAGATTGTTGAAAATAGTATTTCACATTATAACATTAAATGAAATAATAATAATACAACAATTCTATAAAAAATTTTGTTACGATAGGTAAATATTACGATTACGGAAAGTAATATGAATACAATAACGATGAAATGTAAATAAATTATTTACCAACATTAAAACAATTCATACATAGTGATGTAATAATAAGAAATCAATCCGAGTCCTGTTTGCACAGTTTTCTTAAAACAGTTACGCCCCCTCATGGTACTAAGGTCGATAACAACGTCTGTTTTCCAAGATAAAAGAGTTTAAGGCAGCTTAAGAGCATCCTACTTCACCACCTTGATTGAACTGATTTGTCAGAATTCTACCACCAGAGTAATGACGCAAAACCAAGACTTGGTCCGGAAAATAAAAACGTTGATGGAATAAAAAATAAACCAAACCAGACTGAACTAAAACTGCACCAGACCGAATAAAAAATGAACAGGGACCGAACCAAGAAAACTTGAAGAAAAATAAGCAAAAGCGTGGAGAACAAATATTTTGAGAAAAAGAGAGCTTGAAAGCTTATTTGGTGTGTAAAATGAGGAGAAGAATGCCTCCTTTTATACTACTCACGGGGGATGTGTGTAATAAATGGTATTTAACCCATTAAAAGACCATTTAACCAAAAAATTGAGTCCAAAATATTTTTGAAGAAATTAAATATGGGGTATTAAGATGCACAAATTAAACAAGAAAATAGTAAAAGCTGTATTAAGGTGTAAGATTAAAAAGTTACACAAACAGTGTTTGTTGACAACAATTAAATAGTGCTCCTGCTCACTATTTAACGTTGAAGGAAAAAAGAAGAAGAAAGATTTACAAAAGAGGAGAAGGAGAAGAGAGCTTTGCTCTCAAAACCAGTTTTTCTCTCAAATAGTTAAGAGTAAAAAACAAGTTTCGAGAAATAAATGGGAAATGACTACCAATTTATAGCCAAGTAAAGTTGAGTTTATCGAAAACTCATCACCTACATGAAATGCTCTATTCTAAAAGTAAAAACATTTTACATTTATACTTTTTTCTACTTTTGACTAGAAACGGTAAACACCATGAATAGTTGCCTAATTATTTGACAACTAGTATAATAATTACAGAAAGAGACAAATTACAAAGATTCCCTCGATAATTTTTATCTCGGTTTTCGTGTCTTCATAATAGCTTTGTCATGATTGCTATTGTTAAAAAATCATTATGACTATTGTTGTACATTGGATTCCTTGATAATTGCTTTCTTGGATGCTACGTCTTGACTATTGATTTGAGAAGTATTGTTGTTATTGATAATTAATTATTTTGAAGATCATTATGATCGTTGTATTGTGTTGAGGTGTCATCATGATACATCAATTATTTTCTTTTAATCTCATTCAAACATTGGCATTTTGCCAAGGATAAATTATTTTGTTCTTTTACCACTGAGATTAATATTATTAAATGGGTCCTTCGGTTACTGAGGAGTAACCTTTCTGGATGATTGATCTTTTTGGTTTAATTGAGTGTCTTGACTTTGTAAATGATTCAGAGTCAGATTCATTATTGTCTTCTAAAAGGAGAAGTGTTTTTTGGATTAATTATTTTTCTTCAATTCGGATTTTTGCTTGGTGACCTTTGATTTACCCACTGAAGAAGGTTTTGATTTGGTTGTGGTTACAAATTTAGATGGGTTTGGACGGGATGGTTTGATTTGTGCATCTGTGTGAATGGACTCATTAATTTTTAATGGAGCATTGATAAAAGGATTTGCTAGGCTCATAATGTGATGGATACTTGCAAATTCATAATTGATGGATGCAATTATTTTCTGGGTACTCAACTTATCCCACAATTTAACATAATACTCTCTAGTGAGGATTCCATTTTCAAACGAGTATTGCCATTTCAAAATCCAAGGTATTTTATATTTTGTTGAAAAACAAAGAATTTGGGGAAAGAAAACCTCAATTGGTTAGAGCTTGTAAACATTTAAAAAATAAATTGAAACATTATTGTAAATCAATTGGAAAAAGTTCTAAGGTAAAATGAATGGACCACCATTTTAAGAACCAATTCGGAAAATCAATTTTGAAACCGTTATCAAAATTTAAAAACCAAAAGTAGAAAAATTGCTATTTGGATGTAAGAAATTCTTGTACCATGCATCAATATAGTCAAAATAATTGTATTGTTTTGTATTCAAAATTACTTTGAAACTTGAAGGATAAATTTTCCAATCCTCCATAGTTTTGATTCTGAAGATAGAGAAAAAATGGTAAATGATTATTTTCATGAAATTTTTTATTGGCCTAATTTTTATGGATTACTTCTAAGAGAATGTCACTGTAGAAACTGAGTTTTTTGTTATTATCTCCAGAGACATAATGGATTTTAGGGATGAAATGGGCTTTGGCTATTTGAGCAAGATCTTTCAAATGAGCAAATTGAGGCTCAGTATGAAAGAGATTTTCGCTAGCCATTTTTTGAAAACTCAAATGCTGATTTCTTATATTTTGAAATTGGTTAAATGAATGATTGGACATCAAAAGATATTGAGAATGAGTCAAATTTGTTGACCAGAGTTGATTGATGTTTGGGTCTGATGGATTCAAGTACTGTTGATTGAGCTTGGTTAAGAGTAGAAGACTCCTATTTGATTTGAGCCTTACGGGGCAATTATTGAGCCGAAGACTCTTCTATTATTGAAGAATTCATCATTTTCTCATGTTTTCTGAAAGTGATATTGATTCATTTAGTTAAGGACTCCACTGCATGCCTATGACCTTTTTGGAATCCGCTAGGCATGACGAAGAAAGTTCCTTCTATTATTAAAAACTCTTTGATTGTCTTATCTGAAAATTCAATTTTAAAAATTACTTGTCTTAATAGGTTCACAGTAAAACTTCTCTACTCTCATAACATATTTCATTATCTTTCTGAAAATCTATTTTCCACCATTTTCATACCATTGAATTAATGCTGCATGAAAGCATGCTTCAACCCAACATCTTCTAAAATTTCATCTAATTCATTAATTGATTCATTCCTTAGATATTTAAATCCATTTCGACCAAAATTAATGGATGAGAATTTTGAGCAAAAAGCGGCTGCCCTGCCATTAAGCTTTTTTTTACTGTGGATGAGTGTTTTGACCTTAAAGGGAAAGTTGTCCTCCCGGACAGGAATGGAGAATAGATAAGAAGCTCGAGTAGAAGCTGGTCTAACCCCGTAGCCCTGTAAGGGAAATAAAAATGATTTTTGGAGGGCCAAGTGACTCCAACTACAATCGTAAGAGGAAGGCCTCGGCCCGAGAAACAGAACACCTTATCATTTTATCTTCCATCACCCGCTGAGTTTCAAGGCTGATAAGGTAATTGATTTCACTGAAGAATAAGCACATTGGATCCACTAGGACCACACAGATACACTAGTTATTTCATCCCTGATAGCCAGCATCAAGGTGTGGAAGACATTAATTGGCGACATGAGCTCGCATACATCTTGGGCCAATCAGCATTCATCCAAATAGGCCTAGACCTTAAATAGCTCTGCCCTTGTTTGAATCCGTTGGTAAGATTTGGTAGAAATGAAGTCATTCTTGAGAGGGTGATAAAAGTCCCAATGACTTTAGGAGAAGCCCCCCGCCTTGTCGCCAAACTGGTCGTGTTCACTATTATGAAATTCAGTGAGGTATACAACGCCATCCTTGACGGACCTACAATATACGAATTCAAAGTTGTGCCCTCTACTTTCCACACGTCATGAAGTTACCTAACCCTGCAAGTGTGGGACTGGTTCGAGGGGACCAGAGAACAAGGGACTGTTATGCGACTACCTTGAACGGGAAAAAGGAGTTGGTGGTAACGATCAATAGTCCATCTGAAGACCAGCTTTGAGGAGAACTAGTGGAGCCTTTGGAATTCTTTGACCTCACTCTGAACACCCAGACCAGATAGTCCAGGTCAGGTCACTACTGACCCTTGAGTAAAAGGAATAGCTGACATTTGTCCTCCGAGAAAACAATAACATCTTCGCTTGGACCTACGATGATATGTCGACCATCGACAATAGAATCATCGTTCGTCACTTAAACATTAACGCAAGTTCAAACTCATTAGGAAAACAGAGAGAAGTGTCAAAGTGACCAGGGATGAGGTCATCACTGAGGAAATAGAAAAATAGCTTGTAATTGGATTCATCAGAAGTTCATTATCTAGAGTGGTTGGCCAACATTGTCTTTATCAAAAAAGCTAACGGGAAGTGGAGAGTGTGCATATATTTTACTGACCCGAATAAGACCTACCCCTAGGACAACTTCCCCCTCCTTAGAATAGACTAGTTGGTCGACACCATAGTTGGGCATGGCTTGCTCAGCTTCATAGAAGCCTACTTAGAACTGTATTTTGATGCATCCGCCTCACTAGGGAAAAACTTCCTTCTCCACTAGCAGATGAACCTATTGCCATAAAATGTTGTCCTTCGGTATTATGAATGTTGGAGCTACTTACCAGAGGTTGATGAACAAGGTATTTTCATAAAATATCTCGAGGAATATAGAGGTGTACGTGGATGACATTCTTGTGAAGAGTAAGAAGCCCGCTGACCATATAATAGACTTGGCAAGAACCTCCAACACCATAATAAGGTACAAAAAGAAGTTGAACCCCACCAAATGCGCGTTCGACGTTACTTTGGGAAAGTTTTTGGGTTTTATGGCCAACTAGAAGGGGTTCAAAATCAACCTAGACAAAATAAGGGCTCTACGCGAGATGGAACCTCTTCAGAATGTCAAAGAGGTCCAATTTCAAATAGGCTGGGTAGGGCGCTCAACAAGTTCATTTCTTTGGCTACAAAAAAGTGCCTCCTTTTTTAAAAATTTCAGAAAGAACACCACTTTTGAATGGATAGATGAGTTTCAAAAGGCCTTTTTCATCCAAAAAGAGTACATGTGCTCCGCCCCTATTGTCTAAACTTTCACCGGGAGAGGTGTTGTCACTGTACTTGGCTGTCTCAGAAATCGCAATGAGTATTTACTAGTTCAAGAATGGATGATCATATTCAACTTCAATCTACTACATAAGCAAAGTCATGGTGGGGGGAGAGACGCGCTACCCAGAGTAGGAAAAATGGCCATCACACTTGTAACGATCACAAGAATACTCATACTTTACTTCTCAGCGCATTCCTTCCATATATCGTTGAAATCACCTCACAATTAAGTGCTTTAAATGCTCGAGAGCTTAGGCCGGATGGCCAAATATGCAATTGAACTTAGTTAATTCGAACTCCAATTTGTGCCCAAAACTTCTTCAAAGGTCAGGCCATAATAGATTTGATTATAGATATGACACCTAACATCCAAGTTAAAGGAACTATAAAGCATGAAGATGTTTGGACCTAGTACATGGATGGGGCATCTAATGAATAAATGAGAGGAGCTGGCATGTTGCTTTTGTCTCCCAACCAATCTCGAGTCGAATACGCTTTGCGATTCAGTTTTGGAGCTTCTAACAATGAGGTGGAGTACAAGGTATTGCTAGCTGGCTTAAAGTTGGCCTCATCCAGGAATGAAAAAACCTTGAATATCTAGCACAATTTAGCTCTTACTCGATTCAGCAAATCCTTAGGAACCAAAACATGAATGGAGATGCCCTGGTTAAATTAGCTTCACATTCGACTTACAAATCAACAGAATGGCGCCAGTAGAGTACCTTGCCCAGCCGAGATTCTCCATAAACATGACTATTCCACTAAAAAGTTTTCTTTTAGTTCAAAATGATCAATATGTAGAATCAAAACATTTATTCAGATACCTACGAGACAAGGTCTTGCCCCAGACAAAAAGGAAGCACAAAAGTTATGTCTTAGGTCCGCCAACTACGTAATCATAAACGAGGTCATGTACAAAAGAGAGTTTGCCTACCATTATTTGAGGTGCGTCAACCCAGATAAAACTTTGTACGTGACGAGGGAAGTTTATGAGGGAGTCTGTGGAAACCACAATGGTGCAAGGGCCCTACAACACAAGCTTAAACGACAAGGATATTACTAGCCCACGATGGCTCTTGACAAAAAAAAAATGTTTTGCATAAATGCGACAAGTTATAGAGATCTAAGAACTTCCTTCATCAACTGCTAGAGCTTCTCACCTTCATATTTAGCATGTGGCCCTTTACTCAGTGGGGAGTAGATTTGATTGGACCTCTACCCATGGGGAATGGGTAGAGTAAGTTTGTCATTATCAGCATAGATTATTTCATCAAATGGGGTAAAAGTAGAACCTCGAGCCACAATAACCGAACACAAGACCATGGACATCATATGGAAAAACATAATCTTCAGATTTAGTATACCCTATATGATTATCACCGACAATTAAAATCAATTTGAAAATGCTAAGTTCAAATGGACGTGCAACTAGTTTGGGATCAGGCATTTCACTCTATCACCAGCTTATCCTTAATCCAACAACCATGTTGAGGCGATAAACAAACCAATAAATCTCAATACCAAACTAAGGAGCAGGAAAGGATTGTGGGTGGGTGAGATCCCAAATGTGCTCTGGGCATACCGAACGACTAGCAGGACAGCCACAAGAGAAATACCATGTAGGCTAGCATTTGGGTCACAAGCAGTCATCCAAGTGGAGATCGGGCTTCTTATAGAGTTTAGAATTATGATCCAGATTAGAAACTATTGCAATTCACGCATAACTTGGACGGTCAAGAGGAGTTATAAGATCAAACAACTTAAGGAATGAGTCGTACCAACTTGTTACCTTTCGATACTATAACTTTAAACTCAAGATACGACGATTTAGAGCATGGGATCTAGCCCATGAAAGAGGAAGGAAATAAAAGTAGAAGATCTTGAACCTTACTGGGAAAGAACCTTCTTAGTACCAAAGGTGGTTCGGTCTGAAGTATACATATTGTAAGACCTAAAAGGGAAAATGCTAGCTTACCTTTGGAACGTGAGCACCTCAAGATCTACTTTCAATAATCGCATGATGTAACTAAAAAACAAATAGTACTCAAGGAATTGGAGATTCTTCTAGAATTTCATGTTAAAGAAAAAATGATGTTTAGTATGATGCTCTAGCTTGCCAGACGAGTAAAGAGACTCTAATTAAAGTAGAAATGTCTGGCTAGATGTCGAAAGAAAAGGTGATGTCTGACATAGTGATCTAGCTTGTCAGACGAGTGATGCCAAATGAGTAATAAGACTCTAGTTAGAGTAGAAATATCTGGCTAAATGTCAAAAAAGAAAAAAATTAATGTCTGGCATAGCATTCTAGCTTGCCATATGAGTAAAGGCACTTAAGTCAGAGCATAAATACTTGGCTAGACATAAAAAAGAAAGAGTGATTTCTGGGTAGTACTCTAGCTTGCCAGGTAAGTAAATGGACTCTAGTCAGAGAAATAATGTTTGGCTAGAGAAAAACAAAAAAGGAAAGAAGAAGAGCAGGTCAATAGGGCCATACCTCCTACAAAGGGAACCCCTTGAAAAAAAAATCCTAAGTGCCAACTTAGAGCTCGAAGCTAAAAAAAGGAATTTGTAGCAGGTCAGTAGGGCTTGACATCCTACAAGCGTGGGAGCCATTAAAAAATCCTAAGGACAAACTCAGAACTAGTATCTAGAAAAGGAATTTGTAGGACGTGCTATGAAAACAAACCTCATCCAAAGGGACAACCACAAGGATACAATAACAAGACCAACCTCATTCCCAGTTAGTAAATATTCCTAAAGTAACACAAGGTCAGTACTTAAATGTTCAAAGCAGTAAATGAGATTAGCAAAGGCCATTCCAATGAGAACTGAGCATGATTGCTTAACGTGAGTATTTATGTTAAATAAAGGCAAATACTGAGCAGGATTACTAGAAGTATGTAGGATCGAAGTCAGTAAGAACTAAGCAATGATTACTCATATGTTAGAATTTAAGTTAGTAAGTAGTAGCAAAACATAGAGGAACGCAGAGCTACTGAAGAAAATGCACTTTCATTTATAAAAGAAAAGATTACATAAATGAAAAGGAAAAATTATTACATGAAGAAAAGGGAAAAATCCTAAGATCTAAGCGTTAGTGGTCTCAGTCCTCGGCTTAGCTGGCTCGATAGGTGGGGGAGAAACCTCTTACTTAGGTGGACACAAGGTTAAAAGAGTAGGAACCTCTATTGGAGGCTATTTAGGAGTAGATGAAGAAAGGCTGGCCGACTCTAGGAGCACTAGAGTAGGATTCGAGGAAGAGTTAGTTTGCTGAATAGGAGGGGGAGGTGGTAGATTGGTACCTCAAGTGGTAGCACTAGGATAAGCACCAGCACCATGGTTCTCTCGTACAAAATATCCCGCCTGACCTTGCCCTTTAAGGGGGTAGTGACTGGTTGCTATGAAGCTTCCTCATCCTGAGGAGAACGACTAAGGAAATTAAATCTCACTTAGGATGAGCCTTCACGATCTCATCCTTCCGTTGTCGTAGCCCTAAGTGAAATCTAAGAGCATATTGTTCTTGTACTCGATAGGTTCTTTGAAGTCCTCCATGCCTTTGGCATGTCCCTCAGTCCAACAGTCAGATCTCTCCTTCAAAGTGGTCTCAACAAGGCCTAGCTTCTGCAGAGCTTCCTTCTCCCGACTCTTAGCCAGGTTTTGAGGGTGGACCTTCTGTGATAACTTATCTTCCTGGGTCTTAGTCTTTTCTTTCAAGATTTTCTCCTGATGATAAAGGTTTATAACATTCTTATCACATTTGGCTAGATAGACCTCCAAATTTTATTGAGTTGATAACACTGACCAACTCCTCCTTTGCAAAGTGAACTCCTCTTGTAGACTCGAGAACCTCCCCCCAAGGTGACCTTCAGCCCCTCGACCTCCTGGACAACCTTGTTATAAGCTTGAGCGAAAGAGTCAATTTTTTTTTCTCCCTTCTTACGCTCAGCCTCAGCCTTAGAAGAAACCCAGGTGGCTTCCAACACCTGGTCCTCACAGCATTTAAGGTGAGCCAGCAAGGTCGAGTTGTAAGCAATGATTTATGAAGAAGACACCACATAATTATAAACTAGAGTAGCAAGGAGAGGAGCGAAATATTAGATAGAAAAGCAATAAAAAAGGAAGCACTTACATCCAGGGTATGCTTCATGAAGCCATTGGGTAGAACTATCCATTTATGGCCTCTTAAAAAGGTGGTAGCCTTTCTCCATTTCTGCGTGATTGGACCACGAGTCCATCAACCTCTTCCCCTTGTTCCAGGCCCGATCTTGAGATTTAGAATGCCCAACCTCGTATGTTTAACACGGGTCATCGGGGCCTTGCATTTCTGACTAGCGTGAGTGCCCTATTGATTAGAGCCCAACTGAGCAGACCCACAACACGTGCCTATCGATTTCAAAGTTGATCACCTCATTTTGAGCCTCATCTTGGGGTTGAGGTGATCGAACGCAGTCCCAGTAGAGCTTAAGCACCCATCAGCACTACGGCCACCACCAGCTTGTTGATGCCCCTATTGTAGGGTAAGATAATGAGAAGATTTCTTAGGCAAAGGTTCTGGTGGGCAGAGGCACCTGAGCCTGATGAGCCACTGCCAGCAGAGCTTGATATGACATAGTATGATAGGCTGATAGAGTAGAAGGTGTTGAAGGAGGAGACATAGGAAACTTGTTCTTCGCCTTCGACTACTCCATCTTTTTAGCTTTTATCTCCTCCACATTCTGGGCCTTGGTAGCATCAAGCTCCTTCTGTGACTTCTTAGAAGGAGGTGGCATCCCCGGCCATGTCTTCAAGAAGTAAATAAAAATAGACAAGGAGACTAGCTCATACATTCTTCCTGCTGAAGCCGAGGGTCACAAGAGCCGCTACTATCCGAGCTCAACTCCTTCGATTTGACCTCGACTAATGGCTTAGCTCTAATGTCCTCTAGTGTATACAAGTATAGCCCAACCCAGTGTAGAGACTCGGGTAGTGTGAGCACGTTGTAGGCTCTCCCTTCCGCTGGCAGCTCAGGTAACTGAAGTATCCGAGACTGAAGGTGGGCAAGGAACTTCTTGGGTTTTTTCTTCCCTTCCCCTGCGGTGTGATTTTACATCCAATCCTAAAGGCCCAAGGAATGTGAAAGGTCATCTTTGGATCTCCAAGAATACTCTCGCAATTCCCAGAGATTACGAACCAACTATCCTTCTATTCCTTGTACCAAGTAGGGATTCCACTTACGATCCTTATCATTCCCCAAGCACAACTACTGATATAGTACCAACCTTGGTCTTGGGGAGCATTTAATACACTAAAGATAAGGTAAGCTCCATTAAGAATTATAGAACCTCTATACATATACTTTGACACTTGTAAAACTTAAGCATCAGAGGTTCTTAGGCAATGCAACCAGCCTCGATCATCCTCGTCATTTGGGTTCTTTCATATGCAGCGTGTAGGTTTTCTTCGCGGGACACGTATACAGTTATGATTTTGGCATCAACAATAACCTTTTTATGTCTTGAGTGTCTTCTTCATTAAGAAGGCTGAGCTGTTAGGGGGCAATTTATTTCATCTGTAAGATTGCGTTGGACATGAATATCTGTCACTGGACATCGCGTTGGAGAAGAATTTCATTGCCATTGATTTCTATGATCATTGAATGCAATGTAGAGGTACTGCCAGAGGCTTTGATTTTCGGTTGTTTGGTTGATTATGGTAATAGGGTGAAATATATATTAAAATCAAATTTAAAATTGATTTTGTTAATCATAATCATCGCGATTCGAAGAATCATAAATCTTTCAATTCCATCTTATTTGATTAGTAGAAGAGAGTGATCGATGGTTTTGAAGTTGGGAATTGAGTTATGTTCCAAAGTTTACAAAGTTGTAGGTCTTTTAAGAAGATATTTTACTGTAGCTAAACGTACTTTTAACTTAAAATATTATTTATAGGCCTGTTTATGGGCTGAAGCAGCCGCTTCTGGCCATTATTTACTTTTTTGAGAGATGGGCTATATGTGTTGTATCTTCAGAAATTGTAACATTTAACCATTCTAATAAGGTGTTATAGTATTTCAGCAATTTTTAAAAATAATTAAGTTAATAACCAATTTGTTTGACCATAACTTTATATTCTCACTCTACCCTTCTGTAAGATAATAATAATACATACTAAATAAATGGCTAAAAATAGTCATGTATCATCTATAAGTAATCTTTAGATTTTTAAAAACCTAACCCAATTGTTCTTTAACAAATTTTAAAAAAAAATTCTTTAGATTTTCTTATCTAAACAAAATGAAATTGTAAGAAAATTGGTAAGACAAAAAAAATATATAAATGAGATATATAAAAAAATCTGATTACCACTAATAACATAAAAAATAGATTTAACACTTTCATTTATAGCATAAAATCCACAAAATGTATTTATTTACATGAGATATATTATATGACAAAATAGAAAGAATATGAATTATATAATTATTTCTAAATATTTTCTCCTATAATTATTTATTAACTTTTTCTTTAAATGCATTTTTTTAAAGATGGAGTAAGAGTAATCCCTTTTTTTAGAGGAATTAGTTATGATTGGTAGGAAAATATGCATTTATTAGTAAAAGTAAATAAATAAAAATTAAGAGAACTAAATATTAACATAGACATATTTTTTTTTTAAAATCTATAAGTTTTTCATTAAATGCATAATTTTTTCAAGATGGAGCAAGTCCTTAATTTTTAGGAGAATTGGTAGTGATTTTTAGGCAAATATGTGTATACTAATAAAAAATAAATATAAACTTGGAGTAAATATATTACATATTATTTTTGGCAATATATTTACATAATTTTTTTAGATAAGAAAATATATATATTTATACAGATTGCAATAATTATTTACATATAGATAAAAGTACTTACGAATATATTATAGTTATTCTAGTAAATTCATCAAAAAATTCATTATTACATTGATAATAGTTATTTATATAAATTACAATAATAAATGATAAAAGAATTATTAATAATAATATTTAATAGTATCAGTTAATAGATACTGACAATATTATGAGAATAATAAAAATATATGTTGATCTACGGCAATATGTAATCTTACTATTCTGTAGAAATAATAGTAAAAATTATTATTTATAATTAAATAAGTATATGAAAATAATTAAAATATTTATTATTTATAACTAAAGATTATAATTTATCCTTTAAATTTTAAAATGGATAAAGCTTTCCTACAGTTCAAAATTCAAACAACAATTAGTTTAGATATTAATTAGGATAAATGATAATTAAATAAATGTAGTTGATGGAGTATTATAGTAAATATAATTTATAATTTTATTGGCGTTTTCTAAAACAGTTATTTTTCTAATTAGTATTATTACTGACGTTTTAACAAAATAAAATTTTAAAAAAATATATTTACCTAAAAAACCTCATGTTTCTTGCTCAGATTGGCCTGTTTATGCTGTTATCCCGAATGGGCATAGAAATTTTAGTATGACAACTGAAATCCTAATAAATAGTCAACTTTCATAATAGTGTTATTAATTGGCTAAAAAACTTGTTTGGTAGCCCGTGCTGTACAGTACTAAAAGCAGAATAGTACTATTTTAGTACTGTTCGATGTTTGGCCAAAATATGAATCTCATGCTAGTTAATACGACCGGACTCTTTAGTCCTACCCATATGAGATAATTTAGTCCATTCCTTTTAGGGGCATTACACTGGACTAAGAAGAACAAAACTGTTTTTTAATTTATATCTTAAAATAATTTTTTAAATAATTTTTTATCAAAATGATTTTTTTAATTTATATCTTACATGAACTTCATTCACTAACAAAAATAATTTATAAATTTTTAAAAAGTGCAAAATTAATTATTTATGACTTAATTTCACCAATTTTTAAAGTCATTTACTATCTTTTTCTTCATTTTTTCTGAATTTTTAGAGCCTCTAAATCATATGAGTGGTTCAGTAATTATTTATATATTTTAGATAACTTATTTTGTGTATTAAAAATTAAATGAATTTTTTTTCTAATTTTAATGTTTATAACTATAAATTATCATTATATTAAAGTTTACGGGTATAATTAAATTTTCATTTTTAGTCAAAAAATAGGAAATTTACGATGATAGCATGAATTATATAATTTATTTTATAGTTGAAAATGTAAAATAACATGTTAATGAATTTTCAAATAGGTTTTTGTGGATCAAATCGTGGCAAACAGTTTTACAATCTAGTATTATAACGTGTCAAACATTGTATAAGTCTTACAACTTTTTAACTAATACAACATCAAACACTGGACAATATTAATCTAGTACAATATAGTACAGTATAGTTTGACAAATTTAGTACAGTACTATCATGACTGTTAAACGAGCCCTAAATGTCTAATAAGTGTTATTTTGAAAAAAAAATTATGTCTAATATGCTCTTATCTTACCCGTTATCAGATTTTAGGGTGCTTTATGACATTTATAAGTTTTAATTCAATTTATTTCGTCTCCATTGTTTTTCTTTTTAATATTTTTTTATTCTGCGTTCCAAGCTTTCAACGTTTGAGAAAATTTTCTTTCATTTTGCGTGAAGGTTCAACATTGTTTTGTTAAGGTAATTCGGTTTTTTTTTTCCAGAATTTTTTTTTCGTTTTGTAGTTTTCTTTTATATTGTGGATGTTGATTATTTCTTTCTAATTTTTTTTTCGTATTTCCATTTTAGCTCATTTTTTCCTTTCAATTTTTAGATTTGAGTTTTAGTGATTAATGTGTTTTGTTATTCACTTTCATATATTAATTCTTTGATAATATTTTCTAATTTTAATTATTTGTCTTCCTTACTTTCTAAGTTATGAACATATTACTAGTAGGATAAAAATATATTAACACGATTATAACATGTTATTAACAAGAAAACAAAACCTTCATTTAATAAGATATTAGTTTTTGGGATTAGTGTTGTTAAATTTCATCTAATAATATATTAACTTTCATTTAAACAAGTTATAATTAGGATAATAGTATTACACGATTATAACAAGTAATTATAAACAAATAAATTTAATAAGATATTAACATTCCAGACTAGAGTTGCCATAAAAATCTGCTAACGTTATTAGAAGAGAGCAATCTCTTGGTTGCACTTTGTATTAATCCTACGTTAGGAATCGGAAAAAAATTGCAAGTTCATTTCATGTGATTGAAATGAAAAAGAAATATCCCTATGTTTTGAATGCAAAAACTTCATACATTTTCTCCTCCGGTCATATGATAGTACGGAAGTATGGCTCTTTAAATATCCCTATGTTTTGTTCGCAATAAGTGATTCGATGGTTGGAGGTTCTTGTTAATGGATTGGTAATGAAATGATTGTAGAGAGTGACTTCAGGGATTTTGATTTTTGAGGTTTTTTCCGAAATGGAAATATGGGAGGGAGCTTGACTGTTAGGCATCAGATATTTCAGAAAGGAAGATGGTCAATATCGGGAATATGTTTAGAACTTCTAAACTGATATAGATAATTTGTTTTGAATATGACTCATGTTTGCGCTGTTTCATAGTTTTAGCGATATATTAACTTATAATGTCTTATTATTTTTTTTTTTGAAACTACCATAAAGCTAAAAATGAACTGCAACGCATCAGGCCAAATGATATCCAAAATACAAGCAGGCCTATCAAGAGACCAAATCTGGCTGTCGGAAATTGAAAGGCTCCAACGAACCAAACGGTGAGCTGCTTCATTAGCTAAATGAGAACAGTGCCCGCAGCGGGGTTTTTGCAAATCCATTAAAACACTCCTGCAATAGTCCAAGATACCTCCAACATCTGAAAAGTTTTCAGTTCGAGAACCCATGCCTTGGATAATTTGCAGGCAATTGCTCCACCTCACTGAACCGAATATTTTCCTTGAAGGAGGGACAACCCCTCTCATAACGCAAGGGCTTCTACAATAGTTGGGGAGAAAGACTCACTAAGGTTCATCGTGAAAGCGAGAATCACCCCCACCATCATGATTCCTGATTAAACCTCCCAAACCATTCCCCCACTACTGCCTGTCGCCCCATCCACGTTATGTTTCAGGCCACCCTTCCCTGGCTTAGACCAATTGCTTCTGCTAGGAACTGACGAAGAAGGGGCAGGAGAAAGAAACATGTTGGCCATGTTAAAATCCTCCTAAAATTTGTCCACCCAAGCTGAAATGTTGAGATTTTTCGGGATGGAATTGTCGTGGATAGCTAATTTGTTCCTGAAAAACCAAATACCCCAACACCAAATAGCTAACCTGCTTAACTCCTTGGCATTTAACTCCTCACTGAAATAAAATCCTACAAAAACATAAACAAATAACCCAAAGAATGAGAAATCGAGGGGTGGTTGCTTTGCCTAAGAGCCTCCGATGCCTAAGTCAATATCCTCGTAGTATTTTGGCATAGATTCCTTAGAGAGAAAAATGGCATACCTATTTTGTTTGTAGCCAGGTGTATTTATATCTTAGTCCTAATGTAGAAGGAAGCGTGTTGAAGAAGCCTTAGAGACATGCTGGAAAGGATTCACGGGGCACAATGCCTGCCCTATCTGTCTTTGATTGGACAGAAGGGAGGAGACCTTGATATAATGCGATAGGCATTAGATGTTTGACATGCCTTCGAAATGACCAAACGAAGGCTATCCTAACATCATGCCACGACGATTGGATTGTCAAATGCTCGGGCCTGTGGGAGGTGCCACTGGGACGTTACTTTTGACGGGCAATGATAGCCCTACGCTCAGTCTATCTGAGTTTTCCTCATGAACTTTGAAACTTTCCTTCATCATGCGCTTCTCGGTGTGGTGTGATACGCGTTGTTGTTCTATTAGAGCTCAGAAAAACACCCATAACAGTTTCCCCCAGTCGAGGACTTGGGCGGCTTCAGTTGCCCGGGTCTGAAGACTTCATTAACTGAGCTCCTTGTCCAAGCTACCTTGGTGTGGCGACAGACGTCATTTCCCATCCAAGACATCTTACACTTATGCCTCAAGTTTATTCGTCAGTGAGGATTACGTCGAATGGAATTAATTTCCTAACCTTTTTTGTCACGAATCATTTATCACGCAGGCGTCGTTTCAACATTTCCGTGGTTTAGGGTCATTAATGGTGAGTGGGTGCTCTTTACCATAGTAGTCAATTCCATTTCGGTGTTCATTTTGGTGTTTTGAAAAATGAAACGTTTAGAATATTTCGGTGTTTTAGTGCACCGTTTTAGAAAAAAATTTCGGTTATCTGAATAATCTTATAAAATTTATTATATATAATATAACTAAGAAAAAAAAATCAATCAATAGATTAGATCATGCAAATAATACATAATTTTGATTAAAATTCAACAAAACATCATAGTAATGGCATTAAAATTAAAAAAAACATCATATTAAATAACACTATCATCATGAAACACACAAATATTCAACATAACAACTAATTTGCTTGAGTTTCATCATCATCATCCTCATTAAAATTTGTAATTCAGGAGTATCTTTACTAAACTGATCTCACCATACATTTGCAAAAGAAACATGTTGAAAATAAATTCATTTAAAACAACATAAGCTCATAGAAGCATTTTGGCCGAAACAGATCAAAATTCGGCCGAAACAGACTGGAATTCTGGGCGAAAATTTACAACCCCCTATTTCATTTCGGTTCCTCGTCGGAACCAAAATGTTTCGACCATTTTGGCTGAAATGAAATGAAACTGTCAACTATGCTCTTGACAGAACTTGACTCCCTCATATGTCGCTTCACTCATATGGTTGCTTGAATCATCGTTTGGTCTCCCAAGATCTTCTTATCTATTCGCTAAGTGGCCGCTCATTAGGAGTGGGGTGACCTCAATGGTTGCCATCGTATCCTCCTTTAATGGCCATAAATGAGTGGTTTCTCCCTTCAGGGCTTATAAATGGGCAGTCTTCCTTCTCCCTCCCCTTATCCTTGTCTTTTTTACAGAGTTGAAACCCTTGCCAATCTTTGTCTTTGCCCCCGATTCTTATTTTTGGAAGAATCATTAGTCCTTCCCCCCTCTGGGGCTTCTTCCATCCTGGAGTTTTTCTTTCAAGATCCTTCTCTCTTTCCATGGCTGTTGTTTCCCTTTATGTCTTTTAAATGTCATGCCTCAAAGTCACCGATTTCATGCTTGTGGTGATTTTCTTGTCGTCACTAAGTAAGTTTGGGGAATCCTTTGCCTATGTTGGTTATTGTTGTAGAAACATCACCCTTGAGAAGGGTCTCTACTTTGGCTGGTAGTCTTGACCTTTGCTTCGTAAAGAAGCACCTTTATCGGCCATAACCTATCTCCTTCCTTCCATGCCGCTATTCCCTTCTTCTCCCGCATGTCCCCTCGATCTTTCATCAACTTACTCCACCATGCCTCGGGATTTGTTGATGGATTAGGAGTGAGCCAAGCACAAACTTAATTCTATCCTTGAAATAGTCTCGAATCATGGGGTAGTGGCTCTCTTTCTTACTTGCCTTGTGGGAGAGGTCGAGGCTTTTTCCATCCTTAGCTCATAAATCAGGTGTTGTTTGTTATTGAATTCACTTTTAACCTGTTCTGGCGTGGGCCTCAGATCAAGTTATTGTGGTTCTTGTTACCAAGACCTCAAGAGTAGAGCAACTAGAGCCCTCTAGATCTTATAAGAGTTCAAAGAAGCTGTGGAGATCCTGCGACCACTGGCCTAGACGTGGAAGGGTCTTTTCCCTTTAAGTTGGCCTAGGAGGGGTTCTTCCTCTATCTGAGGAGGAGATTTTTGTACATTTTCCTTCACTTGTACTTTTATTCCTCTGTTTATTAATGAGAATGGGTTTACTTTACCTCTAGCTACTTCATATAGCTCTTCTCTTGCCTATTTCCTTTATCATAAATTGTATGAGCTTTGAGCGATGCATGCTTTGAATAGAAGTTCCTTACTTTTTCCTCAGTCGAGCTTTAACTTGGTATGGATGAGAATTTTTTCCTTTAATTTGTTTTGTTTAGTTTGAGCTGTGGGGTTGTTACGACCCCAATCTCGAGTGGGCTCTAATATGACTTAGTCCTTTCCTTAGGGCAACCTCCTATAAATGAGGTCGGTGGTTGTATAGACCTTTCGTAACATTTATAAATCCTTCAAGTGTGCTCCTACGTGGGATGTATGGTTAGGAAATCTTGCTTCAAATTGGGAGTTACCTTTATTTTTAACGCTCATTTAAGCATCCTTACCTTAGGCGTCTCCCTGGTTGAGTTAGAATGCAAGCTAAAAATCATTTTCTTTGGTACTTGGTTAAATTACCTTTCCTTTATCACCTATCCAGATGTTTTTGCTCAGGATAAATCTTTGAGCATAAGCGCTCATCAGAGGGCCTTATCCTTGTCTTTCGAGCTATAGATCTCAATAGATATCTTTGTCCCTGGTGTCAAAATTGCCTTGGTAAAGGCTTTCCCTTAACCCTATCAGACGAGCATGAGTGCTCGGTGGTCATTACTTTTCTTGGTCTAGCCAGGCGTGCCTTCTCTAGTTAGACCCTTGATCCCATTTTGCGAGCATGAGCGCTAGGCAAACATATTTCCTTCATGGCTACTGGGCGTGCCTGCTCTAGCTAGGCCCTTGATTCCATTCTACGAGCATGAGTGCTCGGCAAACATCTTTCATTTATGGATAGCCAGTGTGCCTGCTCTGGCTAGACCTATGATCCCGTCCGTAAGGATGAGTGCTCGGAAAACATATTTCCTTCATGTCTAGCAGGGTGTAGCTACTTTGGCTAGACCCTTGATCTCGTCTGCCAGCATGAGTACTCGGTATACATCTTGCCTTGATGTCTAGTCAGGCGTGTCTACTCTAGTTTGACACTTGATCCTGTCTGCGAGAAAAGAGTGCTCGACATAAATCTTTTCTTGATGTCTAGCTAAGCAAGCCTACTTTGGCTAGATCCTTGATCCTATTTTCGAGTATAAGTGCTCGGCATACATCTTTCCTTAAATTTTAGCCAGGCACAGTTGCTCTAGCTAGACCCTTGATCTTGTCTGCGAGCATAAATGCTCGACAATCATTTTTTTATGTCTAGCCAGGAGTGTCAGCTTTGGCTAGACCCTTGAATCCCGTCTGAAGAGCTATGGTGCTCTATAGATATCACTTTCTTATCCTGACTGGTGGGATGGAGTACTACATCAGTCATCACTTTTTTATCCTCACTAGCGGGCTGGAGCACCACGCCAATCATCACTTTTTTATCCCGATAGATGTGCTGGAGCACCACGCCAGTCATATTTTTAATCCCAACTGGTGGGCTGGAGCACCATGCCAATAATCACTTTTTAATCCCGACTGGCGGGCTGGAGTATCACGTCAGTCATCACTTTTTTTTATCTGATTGGTGGGATGGAGCACCACACCAGTCATCACTTTTAAACCCGACTGGCGGGTTAGAGCATCGCGTCATTCATCACTTTTTAATCCCGACTGACGAGATGGAGCACCACGCTAGTCATCACTTTTTAATCTCGACTGGAGAGCTTGAGCACCATACTTGTCATTAATTTTTTATCATCCGTCGTACGTCGTAGAAGAGTTGATCCTTAAAGACCCATAGGATAGCTAGAAAATTGTTAGAAAATATTTCTATCACCTTATAAGATGCAATTCCTAAATGAATATTGTTTGAGTATAAAAATGAGACCTCTTATCTGATAAAGTTTGATGTGTACATGATCTTTGTCATCCGTTACAACGTGGTGGAGGGACGGAGGTAGCCGAGCTTTGGTTTCCTGAGCTTTTACTCATTTTTGTTGGAGCATCTCTCTTTCTGAGCTTCTTCTTTGACTTACTAGTAAGACACTTCGAGCTTCACATTCGGCTCGGTGGCAAGCGTCGACTTGTCTTAACCTACTATATCACTATATCCCTCTTCTGACGGGGGGAAGGTGGGTCCTTCCTTTCATCCTGGATTCTGTCGGTGAAGAATATCAGACCTATTCTATTCTTGTGAGAGGAAAAAAAGGTTCTAAATGCTTTGAACAGGAACAATTTTATAGTCGTTCCCGCAAACTATTTTATCCATAAACTTCAACAAAATTCTTCATATAGTCTCCCCTCTGGATAGAGCTCCTTGCGAACTCGATGTCTGTAAAAATATAAACAAAGAACCTAAAGTGTAAGGAATCACGGAGTGGTTGTCTCGCCTAAGGGCTGCTGATGCCTAAGTCAGTATCCTTGTAGTATGTTAGCATAGATTCCTTAAGGAGAAAAATGGCGTACCTATTTTGTTCGTAGCTGGGTGTATTTATACCTTAGTCATCATGTGGAATGAAGTGTGTCAAAGAAACCTCAGAGTTGTTCTGGAGAAGCTTTGCAGGAAAAAATGTCTGTTCTGGCTATCCTTGATTGGATGGAAGAGAGAAGACCTTGACATAAAGTGATATGCATTAAATGTTTGACATGCCTTCAAAATGACCGAACGGAGGCTATCCTGACATCCTTCCACGATGATTGGACTTGTTGGATGCTCAGGCCTACGGGAGGTGCCACATTGGATGTTCCTTTAAGCGGATAATGATGGCCCTACGCTCAGTACTATCTGTTCTCTCCTCTTGAACTTTGAACTTTAATGTCTCCTATTCATGCTCGGGTCTGTGTAATCAGAGCTTTTCTGAGGCTGACCACTCAGGGTTAGTTCTTCTTATTGGAAACTTTCCTTTTCACAAGCTTCTCGCTATGCTGTGACACGCGTCGTTGTTCTATTAGAGCTCGTGAAAACACTTTTAACAGGCCCAAACCTTAGTCGATAACGGGCCGAAAAACATCACATTGATAGTTGAATCCACCCAAACACAAATAAGACAACAATTATCCTTCTTAATTTTCCTACGAGCCAAATTGAGAGCCGAAGGAATAAAATCAAAGCTTGCTCTCTAATGATGAATTTTAACTTTGTTTGGGACTTTTAAGTTCCATACATTTTTTCCACCACCTCTTGAGAGTAATTCCATTCGACAAGCTACCTGTTTCTTGAGAGTTTAGCACTATATGATAACCACTTTTTATCAAATAGATTCCTTTATGATCTTAGTGCCAAATCAGCTTGTCCTGAAGACCCTCTCTCTACATTGGGATGGCCAAAATACTATCTCAATCAACAGGGTACAAATATTGATTATTGAGATCCATCTCCCAGTCTCCATTAACGATTAATTCCACCACTTCAAGATCGTTGCTGCAAATTTTGGGTTATCGTGTGAAAAGATTTGGACTTGGGGATCTATGGGCCGCTAAAGACCCTAATCGATTGCCCGTTACCAATCCTCCACCTAATCCCCTTTTGAATAATATTTCTACCCCACATTAAGCTCCTTTAAAGGAAAGAGCAGCCTAGTTTGACACCACACTCCATAATCGAATCGCCTAGGAAATAGCTACTTTTAAGATCCCAAGAGATCAAAGACATGGGGTTAGACAAGATACGCTAAACTTGCTTGGCCAAGAGAGCTTGGTTGAAAAGTTCTAATCAAATCAAACCCAAGCCTCCCTCTTGTTTTGGTCTACACCTTTTCTCCCAAGCTAACCAGTGGATCTTCCTGTTTTGATCCAAGGAGCCCCACCAGAATTTTACCATCACCGCACTCAGGTCTTTGCACAAAGAGATGGGTAATCTGAACACATTCGTTATGTAGGTTGGAGTATACTAGATGACAGCTTTTGATCAAGATATCCTTCCCTCCTATCAAAAATTGCTTTTCTCTCCAACCGTATATCATAGTTCTCACCTTAGACAACACCGAATCAAATAGCCTCCTCTTACCCACCCCTACTATAGACTATAATCTAAGATAACTATCGTGGCAAGGGGTAATTCTCACTTCAGTAAGGAGGCCACCTCCCTTCTCATCTCAGGAGAAGTGTTGGGGGGAAAACAATGACAGATTTTTCATAATTTACTTGTTGTCCCAAAGCACTTGAATAATTTGGTACAACAGTCTTAATATACAAGCTATTGTCTCTATCTGCTTTACAAAAAACTATATTTTCGTATATGAAGAAAAGGTGCGAAATTCGGGGCCCTCTTTTGCAAATGCTAGGGAAGACAAGATTACCTGAAAGTTGGCCATCTTGAATCATAAGAAGGAACAAGTATGGGGACATAGGATCTCCCTGTCTCAGCGCTATTTGAGAAGTCACGTTCCCGACAATTTCCTCATTAATAAAAAAAGCATACGACATTGATGAAATGCACTTAAAGTTAGAGAGACCCAATTCTGATTAAAGCGCGGGTTTTCCATCATTCCCTATCAAAAAAGCATACGACACTGATGAAACACACTTAAAGTTAGAGAAACCCAATTCAGATTAAAGCACGGGTTTTCCATCATTCCCTTGATAAAACACCATTCGACTCTATCATACGCTTTTCTCATATCTAATTTCATGACCGAGAGCCCTACCTTCCCTTTCCTCCTTTTGTTGAAAGCCTAAATCATTTGAAAGGTTATCATAACATTATCAGTTATTTGGCGATCTTCAAGAAATCACTTTGGGCATCACATATTATGTTCGATAAAATCACTTTCAATCGATTAGTAATAGATTTCACAATCAGTTAGTAAATAACATTACATAAGCTAATCGGCCACACGATTAGGGTTCTGAACTTTTAGAATAAGAGAAACAATAGTTCTGTCAATAGCATTCATACTTGTTTGGCCATTTAAACACTTCAGGAAAAGGTGAGTTGTACCCTTCCCCATAAGAGCATCAAAGACCTCTGACTGTGAGAGGGATCTTTCTAAAACCCAGTTCATGTTTTCTGTTACTCTCAATTCAACTGTCTATAAAACCCTATTCATGTCCTCCACCAAAGGCCACGAAGAAGTAAACAACTTCTCAAAATAATCAATTATAATAGCTGTGATATCCTCTTGCTCTTCCTCCAAAGCCCATCATTATCGAAAATGACCTTGAATGTATTTCTCCTTTTATGCTCTGACGCCTTTGAGTGGATTTTTTTTGTATTTTTATCTCTCATTTTGAGCCAATACATTGTGATCCTTGTTTCTAAAATGGCATTTCTTGGTTCTTAAGACTAATTATCTCTGAAAGAACTGTCTGCACCTCCACCTCGGCCTCTATAGATTGACCTTTTTCCTTACGAAAGTCTAATCTTTCCCTCTTTTGATTCAGCCTCTTCGAGATGTCCCCAAATTGTTCCTTCGCCCATTGACGAAGATCTCACGAGCAATGGCCTAAGTTATCCTGGATGGACTCGGCAATAGGATGGGCCTCAATGCCCCCCTAGGTTCGGGCTATCACCTTGAAGCAGTCCTCCTCACGGGCCTAATTTTTCCCGAAGTGAATTATACCTTTATTCCTCGTCAGTTTGACCCGAGGCAGATGGTCAACCACATGGGCCAAAAGATCTATGTGGTTTGAGGTTAGAAAGTCTAACGCCTCAATCCACGCCCCTTTAAACCACTCACTCCAAGCATCAGAAGCTATAGCTCTATCAAGCCTTTCTTTAATAAAATTCTCCCCCTCTCTACTGTTAACCCAAGTAAATTTTGGACCAATGAAGCCCAAATCTATTAAGCCGTATCCCTCAATAACCCTTTTGAAATCCTCCATCTGACTAACAGGTTTTGGAGAGCCCCTGAATCTTTTAAAATTCTCTAAGATCTTGTTAAAACCCTCAATGACACAACAAAACTACTCGATAGCCTTTGAAGTAAGTTCGAAGAATGATTTCTCAAATTAGTCGCTAGATCACCATAAAATCTAGTAAGCCTTCAGATTCTCCTTTCCTCCATAGTAAGAAACGCATCTATGTGGTCCTTCGAAATGGACTTAATAGTAACAGAAACTTCTGATCGCTATAACACTGCCAAACTGCCCCTTAACCAACTCTGTTCATCGAAACTCCATTGTTGAAGCATAATTTCCTTTTAATATCCGCAATAGCTGGAGAGAACAGTTTTGTTTCTGAAAGAAAAATAATCTCTGGACCTTTGCTTCGCACCAATTGGTACAAACCTCTAAATGCCCGGGCCTTACAGTTTAACACCCTCATGGCTCATAGCGGGTCCGCTCCTTTGCACCTGGCGCTTTGGACATAGTATCCATAGTTTTAACATCAGTTTTAGATTTCTTCAAAACGGAAGAGATGAGAAAGGAGGCCTTACATTTTTTGGCTCCTTCTTCCAATTGGTCCACATTTTTACTTCTTTTTTGTCCTGCTCCTATACCAAAACTTCTACCTCGTCCCCTACGCTTACTCAGCCCCACTTTGGTAGGGATTCCTTTATCGCTTGGGCTGTCCAAATCCATTTCCTCTCCATTGGTTGAGAATTCAAACGTCTCCCATATGGATCTTTCAGTCGGGCATCCATGACACAACTGCAACAAACCCTTTCCACGAGGTATATTACCTTCGGTAATTTCCACTTGTACCAAACTTCCACTTTTTGACTTTTCCCCAACTAGCCACTAGTGGTGCCCACTACCCACCCCTTCAGGCGTGTCTCTGTCACTATTCATTAGAGCATTTTGGAATTTTCCCCAATTAGCCACTAGTGGTCCCCACTACCCACCCTTTCAGGTGTGTCTCTATCATGGCTCATAGCGGGTCCGCTCCTCGGCACCCACTGCTTTGGACATAGTATCCATAGTTTAACATCAACTTTAGATTTCTTCAAAATATAAGAGATGAAAAAGGAGACCTTACGTTTTTTAGCTCCCTATTCCAATTGGTCCACATTTTTTTGCTTCTTTTCTTTCCTGCTCCTAAGCCATAACTTCTGCCTCATCCCCTTGGCTTCCTCGGCCCGACTCTAGTAAGGATCCCTTTACCGCTCGGGCTGTCCAAATCCATTTCCTCTCCATGGGCTAAGAATTCAAACGTCTCCCCTATGGATCTTTCAGTCGAGCATCCCTGACCCAACTGTAACAAACCCTTTCCAGGAGGCGTATTACCCTCGGTAATTCCCATCGTGGTATCAATGGACATCGCTCCGTCCTTTTCTTCGCCATCCACAACCTTCAACGTCAAGCGGTTTAGCTCCATCTTGTTCCTCCAGTTTAACATCTTGTGCCATGGCTTGTTAAGTAGAACCCTCTTCCGGTCTGGCAGATGTCTAAATTGAGTTCATTTCCAAATTCTTTAACTCAAAGTCCCTTCCCCAACTTCCATAGCTGCAGAAGGGTACTTTTGAGAGCATTTTTGTTTACTGGTTTGTTTGCCCATACCTTGAAGACAAGGCAGAGCTAGGAGTTTGTAGAATCCCGTATCCTTAGCCTCTAAAATATTTTCCTCCTCATGGGTGAAAGAAAGAGCATTGCATCAATGGATGCAGATTGCCTCCTGTTTACTCAAACATGAGGCCATTATGTGGTCAAATCATGACCACTCATTTCATTGAAGCAATCTAATGGTCTCAAGTTCCACCTACCTATTTTACACAATAATAGGTTATGACAATTTGGCTTTCCATCCCAAAGCTTTTCATCTTCGATCTAAATCCATGGCTACTTGTAAAGGATATTTTTTGATATGGAAAAATCTCTACGAACAAATAATGAAGATCATAATTTAAAGAGAGAACGAGAGAATAAAGACCATCCTTTACGTGAAAAAGCATTAAAGGGAAGAAAAACCACGGAAATATTGTTGATATTAACTTATATAAAGCATTTTACATAGTTGTTTATGAGAAAAAAGAGAAAGGGCAATGCCTTTAGTTAAAGTTTTCTTGGGTTGCCTCACTTCTTCCCTTTTCCTTTTCATGTACTTGTACTTATAGGCCTGATGATGATTATGATGATGATAATATCAAATGAGGTTAGGCCTAAGATAATACCCATTCGTGGAATCCCCTTTCTTCTTTATTTTGCATCGGTCACACTCAACCGCCCATCAATTGCTACCATATGGCAGTTCCCTGTGAATCTGAGCCAATATGTTACAACCACTTAGTGACTGATCAATTGGTCTTGTCCAAGTGATGCAGCTAACCCAATCAATCATGACCACTTGACTGTCAGTCTGAACCCTCATTTTTCATTCTGAAGTTCTATCTTGTCCAGGAGGTAATGATTCTCTGTTCTCGAGGTTCCCATTCTTGAAGCGATGATCCCCGTTCTTGTGATGCTGGTTCCCGTTCTAGAGATGTTGATCTCCCGTTCTCGAGTTGTCAGTTCCCATTCTGGAAGACATGATCTCCCATTCTTGAGATGTCAGTTCCCGTTCTGGAGGCAATGATCTCTCGTTCTCGAGATGTCGATTCCTATTCTAGAGGTCTTGATCTCCCGTTCTCAAGATGCCAATTCCTATTCTAGAGGTGTTGATCGCCCGTTCTCGAGATGTTGCTTCCCGTTCTAGAGGTGATGATCTCCCATTCTCAAGATGTCGGTTACCGTTCTCGAGACGATGATCTCCCGTTCTAGAGATGTCGATTACCATTCTGGAAGTGATGATCGCCAGTCATCCATTTCTGCTTTCTCGACACTTCTCATGAGTCCTAAGTGTGTCCCTTTTGTCCAACGTGACAGTGAAGTATCTTTTACCAGTTCATTTGCCCCCCATTGTGCTTCAACGAAATTTGTCAAAGTGTGATGAATGCTTCCAACACATATCTGATTTTGGTAGGTTTGATTCTCTTCTTTTTTGTAGAGTCTTCTGTCTGGATCCTATCATGTGTCATGTGAGATTTTTACTATCCATTCTGAGAGAAATAATTTAGGTTAAATAAAGAACCACGATTCTATTTTGGCCTTGAGTTTCAGGATCATTTACTGAGTTTCAAGAAATAGTTCATCTTTGCTTTCTTCAGTTGTTTCCATTATGAATTATTTGAGCATCGTCTGATCCATTTAAACAAAGATATCTTTGTTTTGAAGTTTTTAGTTTTCTTCTGAAAACGATGTCTATCAACACTCCTAAGGACTTAGGCTCTTTTCATGGAGTCATGGCCCCGTTTTGATTTCCCACGGGCTCATCGACAGAGTTTACCCCATTTCTTCATTTTTCATTTTCCTTGTCTCATACAATAAGATCTGTGAAATGAATATTGTACAAGAATAATATAATAATTGAAATGAGTAAGGAGCAAGTGTACAGTTTAATAATTTTATTACAGGAGCTTGAGTTTGATGCCCCACTTCTATTGGTAGAATTTTTCCTTCCTACGGACTTATTGGTAGAGTTTCTCCCATTTTCTTTGTTACGGGCTCATCGGCAGAGTTTCTCCTATTTTACCTTTTCCTTTGTAATTCTGTTTTGATTAATGAGAATCACTTTGTTTGCACATTTTTTCTTCGATTTAAATCCCTTTTGTTGTTTTTCATTCTTTCTTCAAAGGCTCTAGCAAAAATTTAGAGATCCAAATCTGTTCCCGTACCAACTTCAAGCTGTTAATGAAATCTATGCTCAGACACTTAGGAAATTTTTGTTTACCAGTTCTCTTTAGAATAGTTGTTTCCATACTAGAATCGGTTATCAAACAAGTCTAGTTTAGAATCTGTTCTGGTGACTTCGATATTTGTTAGAAAACAAATTTCTTTCCAGTTGTGTAATCCGTTTTCGAGGATACGACTTTACCTACCTTTAGAGAGAATGCGTTATAATCTTCCCATTTCCAAGGACTCGAGTTAAAATAATGACTTATGATTTACCCATTCTCACTCTAAGAAAACAACTTATGATCTGCCCATTCTCGAGGACTTAGGTTCGAACAAAGAAGCATGCCCCCTATTTTTCTTTTTAAGAGGACTAGGCTCAAATAAAAAATCATGATCTCATTTTTGCTTTCAGAGGGACTTACGAACTGCCCGTTTTCTTTCAAGATGAAGACTTAGGTTCAAATAAAGAACCATGGCCCCGTTTTCTTTTCGAGAGGAATTAGGTTCAAATAAAGAACCATGACCCCATTTTGATTTTCTTCTGAGAATGGTGTCCGTAGACATTCCTAAGGATTTAGGCTCCTTCCGTGGAACCATGACCCCGTTTTCATTTCATTCTAAGAGTACGACTTATGAACTTCTCCTCCCAAGGACTTATGCTATTAGTTTCTTCTAAGAACGGCATCCGTAGACACTCCCAAGGACTTAGGCTCTTTCCGAGGAACCATGTCCCCGTTTTAATTTTCTTTTGAGAGTAGGGCTTATGAATTGCCCCTCCCAAGGATTTACGCCCTTAGTTCTTTCTGAGAATATGACTTATGAATTTCTCCTTCCAAAGACTTACGTCCTTAGTTCATTCTAAGAGTAGGACATATGAGCTACCCATTCCAAGGACTTACGTCCTTAGTTCGTTCTAAGAGTAGGACTTATGAACTATCCTTCTCAAGAACTTACGCCCTTATTTTTTTCTGAAAACGGCGTCCTAGACACTCTCAAAGACTTAGGCTCCTTCCGTGGAACCATGGCCCTGTTTTGATTTCCTTCTGAGAGTAGGACGTATGAACTGCCCCTCCCAAGGACTTACGCCTTTAGTTCCTTCTAAGAATAAGACTTATGAATTTTCCCTCCTAAGGACTTACGCCCTTAATGCCTTTTGAGAGTAGGACTTATGAACTGCCCCTCCCAAGGTCTTACGCCTTTAGTTCTATTGTTGAAGAAGAGAGAGAGAGAGAGAGAGAGAGAGAGAGTTGACAACATGCACGTTATCACATCACAAGTTTTGATTGAGAGCTCCAAATTGAATTCCGTAAAATTCTTCAATAAGTAGACTTCTGTATCTTTATGATGATATTAGATTCACCATGAATTTGGCTTTCAATTAATACAGTTTAATTTCTGAAGCTTACAGCTCTACATAATCTATTTTTCCATATGACAATCACCATAAAATTCTCCATCATCAAGATAATTTCGGCCACCATCAAAGATAAATCTGTCCCCGAAGTAAAGACTTTTCTCGTTCTCAAGATTTTCCCATTCTTGAAACTTTTCCCAGTCTCAAGACTTTCCCGTTCTGGAGAAATTTTCCATTCTCAAGACTTTTCTGTTCTGAGTACTTTCTCGTTCTCGAGACTTTCCCGTTCTCAAAATTTTCCCGTTCTCGACACTTTTTTAGGTCTCTGGACTTTCCCATTCTTGAGACTTTTTCCATTCTCAGGATTTTTCCGGTTCTCAGGACTTTCCCGTTCTCGAGACTTTCTCATTCTCGAGACTTTTCCCGTTTGTCAAGCTAATTCCGTTTCCATTCTCAAGACTTTTCTCGTTCGCAGGACTTTTCTTGTTCTTAGGACTTTTCCCTTTCTCGAGACTTTTCCCTTTTTGTTCTTCAGGCTGTCCCATCCTAAAGACATTTCCTTTTCCATTCTCCAGCTCTTCTTTTATGCCTTTCTTTACTCGACTCTTATTTTTTTAGCGTTTCTTTACTGAAGATGTTTCTTTTCCTTCTTACATTTTGTTTCATCCCTTGCGTGTTTTTCTCCTTGGATTTTTTTATTTATTTTCCACATTTTAGAGAGAAGATTTTTCCCGCTTTTAAGGGCTTGGGCATCTAGGCCACCGACCTTTTTTTTTTACATTTTAGAGAGAAGGTTTTTCCCGCTCTCAATGGCTTAGGCATCTAGGCCACAGACCTTTTTCCACATTTTAGAAAGAAGATTTTTCCATTCTCAGGGGCTTAGACATCTAGGCCGCCGATCTTTTTACACATTTTAGAGAGAAGGTTTTTCCCGCTCTCGGCATTCTCACTCTGAAAGAACGACTTATGATCTGCTCATTCTCAAGGACTTAGGTTCGAACAAAGAACCATGGCCCCCATTTTCTTTTTAAGAGGACTTAGGCTCAAATAAAGAATCATGACCCCGTTTTTGCTTTGAGAGGGACTTACGAACTGTCCATTTTCTTTCAAGATGAGGACTTAGGTTCAAATAAAGAACCATGACCCTATTTTCCTTCCGAGAGGACTTAGGTTCAATTAAAGAAATATGACCCCATTTTGATTTCCTTCTGAGAACGATGTCCTTAGACACTCCCAAGGACTTACACTCCTTCTGTGGAACCATGACTCCGATTTGATTTCCTTCTAAGAGTAGGACTTATAAACTGCCATTCCCAAGGGCTTATGCCATTAGTTTCTTCTAAGAACGGCGTCCATAGACACTCCCAAGGACTTAGGCTCCTTCCGTAGAACCATGTCCCTGTTTTGATTTCCTTCTGAGAGTAAGGCTTACTGCTTCTCCCAAGGACTTACGCCCTTAGTTCATTCTGAGAGTAGGACTCATGAATTGCCCCTTCCAAGGACTTACACCCTTAGTTCCTTTTGAGAGTAGAACTTCTGAACTGCCCCTCCCAAGGACTTACGCCCTTAGTTGCTTCTAAGAACGACGTCCGTAGACACTCCCAAGGACTTAGGCTCCTTTCGTGAAACCATGTCCCCGTTTCGATTTCCTTCTGAGAGTAGGACTTATGAACTACCCCTACCAAGGACCTACGCCCTTAGTTCCTTCTAAGAGTAGGAATTATGAAGGACAAATACACGGTGAATCTTATATCATCAGAAAGATACAGTTCTGCATAATCTATTTTTCTATATGAAAAGCACCATAAAATTCTCCGTCATCAAGATAATTTCATCCGCCATCAAAGATAAATCCATCCCCATTGTCAAGACTTTTCCCATTCTCAAGATTTTTCCATTCTCAAGACTTTTCCCAGTTTCAAGACTTTCCCATTTTTGAGTCATTTTTCGTTCTTAGGACTTTTTTGTTCTTAGTACTTTCCCGTTCTCAAGACTTTCCCGTTCTCGATACTTTCCCATTCTTGAGATTTTCCCATTCTCGAGACTTTTCCTAGTCTCAGGGCTTTCCCGTTCTCGAGACTTTTTCCATTCTCAAGACTTTTCCCATTCTCAGAACTTTTTCATTCTCGAGAATTTCCTGTTCTCGAGACTTTCACATTCTTAAGACTTTTCCCATTTGTCAAGCTAATTCTTGTTTTGTTCTCAAGTATTTTCTAGTTCTTAGGACTTTTCCAGTTCTCATGACTTTTTTCTTTCTCAGGACTTTTCCCGTTCCCAAGACTTTTCCCCTTCTGTTCTTTAGACTTTCCCATTTTAAAGACTTTTCCTGTTTGTCATGCTAATTTCATTTCCCTTCTCAAATCTTTTACCATTCTCAAGACTTTTCCCATTCTCGAGACTTTTCCTTTTCCACAGACTTTCCCGTTTAGAAGTCATTTCATTTTCCATTCTCCAGCTCTTCTTTTCTTCCTTTGCTTACTCGGCTCTTCTGTTTTCAGCGTTTCTTTACTGAAGACGTTTATTTTTCCTTCTTACATTTTGTTTCATCCCTTGCATGTTTTTCTCCTTGTTTTTTTTGTTTATACTTCATGAAATGGATAGAAGTGGAGGCTTTAGCAAAGATCAGGGAAGAAGAAGTAAAGGAGTTTTTATGGGAAAACATATTATGTCGATATGGAATACCCAATATATTGGTCTCAGATAAGGGACTACAGTTCACAGGAAAAATTGTTAAAGGCTTCTATGAAGGATTGAACATCATCGATCGTTTTGCTACTCCATACTATCCACAAGAAAATGAGCAAGCTGAAGATCGAATCGTATTATACTCGATAGCATGAGAAAGTGATTAGAGTCTGCAGAAGGTAAATGGGTAGAGGAACTATCGGCTGTACTTTGGGCATATAGAACAACTCCTAGAGAAGGCACAAGAGAAATACCGTTTGCCTTAGCATTTAGGGCAGAAGCAGTGATTCCCGTCGAAATTGGAAGCCTAACAGTGTGCTTAGAGTTGAATGAGCAACACAATAATGAACCCCTCAGAAGAAGTCTGGATTGATTGGAGGAGCGAAAAGAAGTTGCCCTAATCAGAGTAGCACGTTATAATCAGAAAGGGAGATCCTATTTTCAGAAAAAAATAAAGAAGCGAGATTTAAAAAAAAAAACTAGATCTAGTTCTAAGAAAAGTCTTTCAATCAAAAGGAAAGTTTGGGCCATCTTGGAAATGACCAAACATAATCAGTGGCATAGGAGGAACTGGGTATTATTACTTGACAACAGAGGAAGGAGCAGACCTGGCAAAACCATGGAATGCATCTCATTTAAAGAAGTAGTTTCTGTAATTATGATTTTATAATGAATATTTTTACCGCAAGGGTTTTCCGCGTAAAAATCTCTGGTGTCAACCTTCTAGCTCTTTTTCCAGGAAAACACATTAAGAAACTAAGGGCAAAAGTTCTTGGGAGGGGCAACTCATAAGCCCTACACTCAGAAAGAACTAAGAGCGTAAGTCCTTGGGAGGGGCAATTCATAAGTCATACTTTCAGAATGAACTAAGGGCGCAAATCCTTAGGAGGGGCAATTCATAAATCCTACTCTCAAAAGGAACTAAGGGCGCAAGTTCTTGGGAGAGGCAATTCTTAAGTTCTGCTCTCAGAAGGAACTAATGGCGCAAGGAAGGGGCAATTCATAAGTCCTACTCTTAGAAGGAACTAAGGGCACAAGTCCTTGGGAGGGGAAATTCAGAATTCTTACTCTCAAAAGAAACTAAGGCGTAAATTACTTGAGGGGGGCAACACATAAGTCCTACTCTCAAAAGGAATTGAGACACAAGCAGCGAAGGTCAAATAGCAAGAACAGAAGAAAGAGAATGGACTAAAAAAAACTTCAAGAGCTGAGCCCAGACCAGAAGGCAGTGCTGGGCTTAGACCAGAAACTCAAAAGTAAAAGCTTCAAAAGCTGAGCCTAGACAAAAAAACTCAAAAGTAGAAGCTTCAAAAGTTAAGCCCAAACTAGAAGGTAGAGTAGTGCTCAGACCAGAAAGCTTAGAAGTTCATGATGTGAAAGTTTCAGAAGCTAAAGTCAGACCAAGAAGCTCAAACCCGAACAGCAAAAGCTTTGGCATTCCAGATAAGAGAAAGTCAGAACTTCAAAATTAAGGAAAGAACTTTAGAGCAGAAATTTTTATCAATAGATTATTACTTCATTTCAAGTCAGAGAAAGTAATACATATGGACGTCTATGAGGTAAAATTTATTAATAATTCTGATTTATATAGCTTTGAAGGAAGATAAAAGGCAAGGAATTTTAAAAGGCCTCTGCATTGATAAGATGGAAGTACATAAAAAGTTACAATTGAAAATTGCTTAAAAAAATTAAAACTAAAGGGAAGTAGTGTCCTCATTTTGGATTTCAGAATAGATCTCAGTGAAGGCTAAGGCATCTTTTACAAGGGGAGTATCATCAACGGCTCCAGAATGGTTGATCTCAACTCGGCCTACAGAAGTGGTGGCTTTATTCTGCTCATCAACAGGAACATCACAGAGAGGTTTCCTTGGACGAGCCTTCATTGAGCTATCTCTGTAACCCACACTATAGATTACCTGCTTGTTTTCATAAAAGAGCCTGATATTCTTCTCCAACCTCTTTCTCTTTTTGTTGCAAAGCTTGGGCTTTGCTTGCCTCAAAAGTTGCCAGAGACTCCTCAGCAGCCTTTAATGCCTCCTTTGCAGCTCTCAGAGATTCTGTCAGACCAATAATCTCTACCTTAGCCCCATCGATTTCTGCTGCTTGCTTCTTCACTGCCTCATTAAGCACATACTTTGACTATTTAAACTGAGCAACTTCTTCACGAAGACCTTCAATGATGCCAGTGGAATGAGCAACATCCCTTCAAAGATTTTACAACGCCAACTCTCGAGCAGCATGATGCTCTTAGAGAGCATTATGGTGAATAAGGGCCTGGGGAGAAAACAAAAATAGTGAAAAAAGGGAATAATTAAGAAAATGACAAAGAACCATACTCAGAATAAGTCGTGACTAAGGGAGGAAACGAGGTAGCCAACTCCTATGTTGTGAGTCCTAACCAGATCGGCCTTAAAATTAATCCCACGGGCAACTGCGTGAGAAGACTGAGCATCATCTAAGAAGTAGACTATTGATGGTATATCAGCAAATTTCCTGAACCGCCAAGGGCCGTGACCACCAACTGCACCCTGAGATCCAGAAGTAGGGTCTTGACTGGTGACTAGCAGAGCTGGTGTGGGAGGGGGATGAGTAGGAGAATGCCGAGGGGGTGGGTGGTAAATCCTTACCCTAAATGGAAGAAACATTCAGAATGGGAGGATCCCTTGAAGAGCTGGTCTCGTCTGATCTGGGGTGAGTTCACCTCCCAACTTCACCCACCATGGTACGAAGGCGTTTAGACATAATCAATTTTTCTTTCACTATTTGAAGTAAGATATTCTCCTATGGAGAGTTAGAATCTGAACCGCTGGGGGAAGAGTGGCGTTAATCTCTCACTGGGTAGGAAGGATACGATGGAGTAGATGTTGCATACAGAGATGAACGAGAAATAATGGGAAGGTCTCGTGGTAGAACGGATAATGGCACAGCAACAAGGGACATGATTGAACTTGAGGACTAAGACCAAGCAAGCGTGATTTCACCGCACGGGTCTAGGAGATCAGACCACTTTCTATGCCGGTAACAAAAAATGAAGATTAACATCTCTATAGTATCCTGGGTTATGTAAGGCTTCCTATTCTTGAGCTTATCTGTAGAGAAAGAGAAGACCAATATAAGAAAAAAAAGAGAGAATAAATAATAACAGCAGGTTTAAAGAGAAATAGGATTTGGAAATGGGGCTCCGGCTACTTACTGAAAGTCCCTAAATTCTTGGGAATTCTCCAGCGGCCACCCCTCTCCCAGTTTTTTTCACCGGGGGAATATTAGTCACTATTGGCTCCCTCTTTTTGGAAGTTCGATTGGAAATGTAGTAAATCTCATCCTTAGGTTTGATTACGTAACATCATCTCAATTCATCGACTCCCAAATCAAAACCAAACCTCATATTCAAAGCCTCAAAACTTAGAGGATCCTATAGGTACTGGGTGTAAATTGTGATGGGGCAATACCAGACCAATGGAAGAACTCTTGGAAAAATGGGGAGAAACGAAGTCTAAGGCCCTGAGCAATATACATTGGACTTAAGGTTATTTGGTATGGAGGCCTATAAGGATGACCGTGGGGGGGGGGTGCCTACTCTCGCCTAAACCAACTACAACATCATGAGGAAAGGCGTCATGAAAGATAGAAAGAAACTCGCTAAGCTCAACCGAATTTCTAACTAGAGGAACAATAGGCTTAAATTCAAGTCCACCCCGGATCATGGCTGCTAAAATTACTAAAAAAGAAAAGGGAAGTAGAGAAGACAAAAGACTTATGAAGAAGAAGAGAGGAAAGTAAACAAAATGAAAGGGAAAAGAAGAATTTATATTGGCTTTGGACACGAAAGGTTATAGAAATTAATTAAGAGAAATGAAATGATGACTGACACATACTCGATTGAAGGAAAATTTGTAGGAAAAAATGGCCAACGCTGCTAACGGCTATTCAGGTGTTGACGGCTGGAAAGAAGGATGGCATGTTCTGACAAAAAGATAAATAACGGCCATTAAATCTAAGCACAAGATTGAGAAGCGAAAAGAGAAATAATTAAGGAATCAAAACGTCAGAATAGAAATCAAAGTGTCAAAACAGACTCTTAGCGAGAATAGAAATTGAAGCGTCAGAGCAGACTCCTAGCGAGAATGGAAATCAATGCGTCATAGCATACCCCTAGAGAGAATGGAAATCAAAGCGTCAGAGCAAACCCGTAGCGAGAATGGAAATTGGTATCTGAGCAGACCCCTAGAGAGAATGGAAATCAAAGCGTTAGAGCAGACCGCTAGTGAGAATGAAAATCGGTATCAGAGCAGAGTCTTAGCGAGAACGGAAATTATAGCATTAAAACAGACCATTGATGTGAACAGGAGAATGAAACGACAGAAGAGAAAGCGCCAGAGAGGACCCCTACCTTTTATGGTTGAACAAGAATAATTTTCTGTGTTCGGCCACATCAACGGAGAAGAAAAATAATTAAAGCAAATGCCACATGAGCAGTATGAGAATAGTTAAATTTACCATGTTGGCAGATCTAAAGAAGCTGATATGGAGTTACTCACCTAACCATGATAGTTGAAGTATGAAGTCACATAGTAAGTCACGAAAGCCAGATAAACCAATCGAGAGAACCATCACTGTGGCAAAGCTAGTAGCAATCACTACAACTGTCAGATTCACCATCCTACACCAAATGATTCAAATTCAAAAGATTGTTAATACTAATAAGTAAGGTTCAGTTATTCACCTAAAAGATGAATCAAATCTTGGAAGATAAACTCGATCTCATATAATATTGTTTATTCTCGCTTTATTTCGGGGATTAAGTTGTATTACAAACTTATAAATACAGGACAAATTGTATATTAAATCATCATCGAATACAAATCATTGTAAATTGCTTACTCTCGTGCTTATTTTCTCTGCTCTTGATATTTTCTATTTTAGAGGAAAAATTCCTTTACAATGGTATTATAGTTCATTTTGACTAGACCATACGTAGTAGACAGTGAGTTTATGATAAATTACATGAGGAAACTGTCATCCACATTCATTCCCAAAGGCTTAAGTCTTGCTGTAATATTCATCATCTTAATGACATGTTACAAGTGCCATCGAATTTCATGGTAGTCAATGTTGCCATTAATTTCCTAGCAAGTGACTATCAGCGGTTTGAGAACATTTTTTCACAAATTTCATGAATTCTTTAGCATTTCCAATTATGGGAAGAGTAGACTCATGTTGTTTTCTCCACTCATTCGCATAAACATTAGGCTTAGTCTCTTTAATCTTTCTCAAGCATCATGAAAAGTCTTATCCTCATCGTTGCTAGCATTAATAATAGCAGCAAGTTTTTAATTTGAAGTGACAAATCTAAATTCAAAACACCGATGTGAAATTGGATTTGTTTGCACCAATCTGATAAGTTAAGCTCATTAAACATTGGAACAGACAAAAATGTGAATGGAGAGAAACATGTACATGTAATGCAAGAATAACATTATACTCATACATTAATACATTGAGTTGTAAACTTAAACATATAATATAGACTCAAGCACATCGATGTTTTCTTTTGGGTAATACAATGATATACAACCATACACACATAATGGTGCTAATAAGAATATTTCAATAATTTGGTAACCGTATATGAACCACTTATATATATATATATACTATCTTTGGATAAGCAATACAACCGATAGAGCATATCAGTTGCCAACAATTATGTTCACTATTATAAGAACAACTAATCAACATTTGAGTGTGACTCTTAAATATCTTATAATAATAAATTTCAATCTACCATAAAAATATACGGTATAACAATATATCATTTATAATCATCATCGTTCATGGGCATTGAATATTAATTATGCAAATCAAATTTTTTATAATTCTCACAGTCCGACCACTTTAGTCATGACGAGGAAATTATGTCGGCCACTTTGGTCATGTTTGAGTAAACATGAGGCTATTATGTTGGTAAAATTATGGCCACTAAATTTGAATTCAAGTATTCTAATGGTTTAGAAGTTTCCACGTGCCCATTTCATAAAAGGTAGAAGAATTTACTTCATCTTTAGCAGATTTTGACTCTCTCTACAACCATCTAATCTCTTTCATTCTATTTTTCTTCTTCCATAAAATATTAGACAACAGCTCTTACTGGTCAACCTCCCTCTCTGATTATGTTTGCAATATTTTATTCTCGACACAAATTAAATGGAGTTCTTGAAGAATAGCAACCAGGACCCTAAATCTTGTTTTATCCACAAAAGTACTAGATTGCTTATATCTCTTAAATCCTTAATTTTACAATCCTTCTGCAACACTTCAGTTCAGATTTGCATCTGAAAGTTGAAGGAGAATTGCAACATCTGGAACAAAAACCTACAAAGAATTAAAAAAACAACATAGTATGAATAACCGCGGAATCAAATGAGGGGAAAAACAAACAGAATAGGAATGAAATACCCCTTTTGAGTTTCTAATAGAGTCAAATGTGAGTAGGTTAAAGATTCTACCATCATTGGGTAGTGAACATGTAAAAAATACTTTACTGCCATGTGAAACAAAAGGGACTCACCTAGGACTTATGAGAAGCGTCGAGAATGACTGGTTGAAGTCGTGAAACATCTCGAGAATGGGAGATCATCGCGTCCAGAATGAGGGTGTCAATTACCAAAAACGACTAGACCACTAACTCAGTCCCGCGCGACAAAATTATCCTCGAAGAGATGCGAAGAATATTGGAAACCACTCTCGAACCGTCACAGGGATTCCAACCCGACTATGCATGATATGGTAAGAACGGAATATAAAGGCAAAAAAATGATTCTATGCGTAGACGTGAAAGCTCTATCGATAGAAGCATTCTAGCATATTTTGATTTAGAGAGGCCTCGTCCGAGAACTGTCATTCACGCACTCTTCCTCCCTACTAGAAAGAGCGATTGAGAATCTCGATAACCTAAACAAAAATGCAGAAGTGAGCGTACCCCAAAGCTCTCCTCTCTACCCCTTTTTGAGCACTGACCCAACTCTTGTCCCAGTTAGACGTCAAGAACGCTTTCCTTCACGGAGATCTCAAAGAAGAGGTCGAGGCCAACCTTCCGCTTATGAAGACTCTATTCATCCAGACTATTTACCGATATCTTGAGAATAGGAGATCATCGCCTCCAGAATGGGAACCAACATCCCGAGAATGGGAAATCATCGCCTCCAGAACGAGAACCACATCTCGAGAATAGGAGATCATCGCCTCCATAATTGGAACTAGCATCTCGAGAACTGGAGATCATCCCCTTTAGAAAGGGAACTGACATCACCAAAACGGAGATATCATTTCAAGAACTGGAATCGACATCTCAAGAACGGGGAATCATTACCTCATGGACATGACATAACATCAAGACGGAAATGAGGGTTCATACTGACAATAATGGGTCATGATTGATTAGGTAAGCTGCATCACTTGGACAAGATAGATTGGTCAGTAGCCAAATGGTTCTGACTAGTTGGCTCAGAACTATAGGGAACTGCCATGTGGTAGCGATTGATGGGTGGCTGAGTGTAACACATGCAAGATAAAGAAGGAAGAGAATCCCATAAATAGGTGTTATCTTAGACTTGGCCTTACCTGATATTATTATTATTATTATTATTATTATTATTATTATTATTATTATTATCATCATCATCAGGCCTATAAGTACAAGCACATGAAAAAAATGAAGAAGTGAGGGAACCCAAGAAAACATTAACTAAAGGCACTCCCCTTTCTCTCTTCTCTCATATACAACTATGTAAAATCCTTTACATAAGTAAATATCAACAATATTCCCGTGATTTTTTCCCTTTCTTCTTTATCTTACATGTGTCACACTCAGCGTAAATGATGATGTCTTTATTCTCTCATTCTCTCTTTAAATTATTATCTTTAGTATCTGTTCGTGGAGGGTTTTCCATACAAAAAACTCCTTTACATTTGGTGCTTTCATTGAGAGTGAGAGAAAAACTTGAGAAGTTCTTCCCAAAATGCCAAAGACCAAATCAAAACGCCCCCAACAATGAAAGCAAGAACAAAAATGACAACAGGTTGGAAGCAGAGATGAGAACGACAACATGTACAAAACTTGAAACATAACAGAAAACGGTAAACTCGTTCCTCACATATTCGATTGACTTATTTCTTTTACATCATTATCAACTTCTTTAAAAAAAATTACCAGCAGCCTAGATGTATGAGCCCTTGAGAGTGGAAAAAAATCTTCTCTCTAAAATGTAAAAAAGGTGGGCGGTCTAGATTCCTAAGCCTTTGAGAGCGGGAAAAACTTTCTCTCTAAAATGTGAAAAAAATGTCGGTGGCCTCGATGCCCAAGCCCTTGAGAGCAGAAAAAATATTCTCTCTAAAATGTGAAAAACGATCGGCGGCCTATATTCTTAAGCCCCTGAGAGCGGAAAAACATTCTTTCTAAAATGTGAAAAAAAGGTCGGTGGCCTAGATGCCTAAGCCCTTAAGAGTGGGAAAAATCTTCTCTCTAAAATGTAAAAAAAAGGTCGGCGGCCTAGATGCCCAAGCCCTTAAGAGCGAGAAAAACCTTCTCTCTAAAATGTTGAAAGTCTGTGGCCACTAGTAAGAAGCGCTTCTAAGCTAGTGCTATGGGGAGTGAACCGATGATGTTGAGTGCCCACTGCATGAAAGGCCATGGGCTTGCTACTGTGTTCACTTCTCCCAAAGCCATTTTGGAGACTGGGGTAAATCATTGGCATTTGTCACATTTTTCATTGCTTGGCGTCTTGATACATTCCAGACCAGTAATATACCTCATTTAAGGCTTTGTGAGCTAATGATCTCCCCCAGTATGGTTTCCACATACTCTTTCTTGAATTTTAGCTAAGACATACTGCGCTTCTTTCTCCTTCAAGAATTTCAAGTACAGTCGTTAAAAAGATTTTTTATATAATAATCTATTTATTAATACGTACCTTGCACTTTGTTGCTAGACCATTTTCGCCAGGAGTCTTTCCTTAGGGAGTACTACCTTTTGAAGATAGAGGATTAAATGTTGCTACTAGCTGAGTTCCTTTTCGATTCCATTTCAATTACGTTATTCGATGTTGGTTGAATACTTGGTTTCTCCAAGTCCTCCACATGTACATTTATTTTATGCCGGAATCGCAAAGATGATCCTAAATTTGGTAGCGCGTCTGCGTGTCCGTTCTCAATTCTCGAGATTTGTTAAATCTCATAGCTTTTGCCTGATGTAAATAACTTAATATTCTCTTGTCTTTGGCTATGTATTCTCCTGTTACATGTTTGATAATTAACATGGAGTCACAAAATATTTTCACGTCAGTTACCTCATATTCTCATAGCAAAGATATTCCAACTATTAGCGCTTCATACTCAACCTCATTATTCGATGCATTAAATCCAAATGATATTGAATGCTCTAATGTTTCTCCAAATGGAGTTTGCACCACTACTCCATCTCCTGCTCCCTTATTGTTAGAAGTACCATCAACATATAGTTTCCAAAACCTGTTCTCCATTTCTTTAGGCTGTTCTGGACTAATTATTTCTCCGATGAAATCTGCGACAAAATCTATTAACACTTGCCCCTTGATTGAAGTTCTGAGCTCATAATTGATCTCATACTGGTTTACTTCGATTACCCATTTTTTCATTCTTCCACTTACCTCTAAGGAGTGTAGTAGACTTTTAACAGGTGTGCCAGTTAATACCTTAATGTTGTGTCCCTGAAAGTAAGGTCTAAGCTTCTTTGCAGCACTTACGATCGCCAGTATTAATTTTTCCATCTTTTTATATCTTGTCTCTACTGCCACCAAGCTTTTACTGATGAAATATATGGGTTTCTTCTTCTTTTCTTCATCTCTAATGAGCACGACACTTACAACTGTTTCTGAAACTATAACATACAAGAGGCGTTGTTCACCAGGCATGAGTTTTAAGATTAGTGGGGGTGTTGTTAACTACTCCTTGATTCTGTTGAAGGCCTCTTCGCACTCTTCATCCTATTTGTCTGTAGATTTCTTTCTCAATTTATCAAAGAACGGCTTGCATTTATCTGTTGCCCTAAAAATAAACATGTTGACTGCCACAAGTTTCCCAATTAGTCCTTGAATTTCTTTTTTATTCCTTGGGGACTTCATCTCCATTATAGCCTTCACCTGGTCTACGCTAACTTCTCTCCCTCGTCGGGTTATTAAGTGGCCAAGGATTTCCCTGAGCAACACCAAAAGTACACTTCTCTCGGATTCAGCTTCATTGAGTTCTTTCTTAGGACTGAGAAAGCCTCCTCTAGATCTTGGATATGGTTTTCTTGTCCTTTTCTTTTTACCAACATGTTGTCCACGTACGCCTCCATATTTCTTCCAATCTGACTATGGAAAACTTTGTTCACCAATCTCTGATATGTAGCTCCTGCATTTTTCAGCCTAAAGGGCATTACTTTATAATAATAGATGCCATATTTAGTAATGAAAGAAGTTTTTTCTTGGCCAAGTTGGAATAGCTTAACCTAGTTATATCTAGAGTAGGTGTCTATCAAGTTGAGGAGTGCATGTCCAGATGTGGCGTCTACCATTTGGTCAATTCTAGGCAGCAGATAGTCATCTTTTGGACAAACTTTATTTAAGTCGGTGAAATCCACACAGATTCTCCATTTGCCATTCTTTTTTCGTACCATCACCACATTGGACAACCACTTCAGATAGTCAACTTCTCGAATGAATCCTGCATCTAATAGCTTATCAACTTCTTCCTTTATTTCTTTGTTCCGTTCTGGCATGAAACTCCTTTTCTTCTATTTTACTGGTTTTACTAATGGATCCGTGTTCAACTTGTGACATATAATCGCTTCTGGAATCCTTGACATTCTTGCGCAGCAGTGGCAAAAACATGTTTGTTCCTTCGTAGAAATCCGATCAACATGTATTTCTCTACTTGCTTAAGGCAGGTGCTGATGTTTGTCATTTTTTATGTTCCTTCTTCTAAGCACACCAACGCTGTCTATTCCCCCGCCTCGTACCTCAGGTCGTCTGACCCGTCGTCTATTGATTACTATTGAGTCGCTTCCTTTGGTTATCTAAGTTCTGCTTCTTCTGTACACTTTTTTTGCAGACTTCAATGTAGTCACAGAACAGATGCGGGCTAAAGCCTGGTCTCCTTTAATGGTCTTAATTCCTTCTGGTGAGGGGTACTTTAACACTTGGTAGAAGGTTGACGGTACATCTTTCATCGTATACAACCATGTTCATCCTAGAATGGCGTTGTACGAAGATGAAGTATCCAGAATCACAAACTCAATCATATGATTAAAAGGTTCTGCTTTGACAGGGAGAGTAAGGATCCCCTCTGAGTAGCTGATAGCTCCATTAAAACCTATAAACTATTGTAAGGTATCCTGCAGCTTCTTATCTCCCATTAACATCTTTTCTAACTGGGTTCGGTACAATATGTTAACCACACTCTCGTCATCAACCAGAACTCTTCTCATGAGGCAATTACTGACCTGTATCGAAATGATAAGTGCATCGTTATGGTGTCTGTCATGTTTGGGATCTAGATCATCAAATATTAGCGGTAGATTCCCGTTGTCAGATGAGTGGTTCTCCATACGCTTCTCCAACATTGGTTTATTAAAGAACTGCTTCATTTCCTTCCTTGTTGTTCCTTCCTGCTCCGTTAGTGTAATGATAGTGCTGACAACACAAAGAAGTTATTTCCCATTGTCACGTTTTTCATCGCCACGGTCTTCTTTTTCTGCCCCCTGTTTCTGCTTTTCTCTTTTCACGAACCGAAGCAAATATCCATCTTTTATAAGTTGTTTAATATATTCTTTGAGTTGGAAACAATCTCTGGTATAGTGTCTGCTGCTCCTATGGAAGGAACAATACTTATTCTTGTATTTGTAACTGGGTTCTTTTGTAAGTGACGGTGGCCTTTTTAACCATTTGGTGTCCTTAATCTGCTCTAAGATTTGATTCACTGAAAGGGTTAACAGTGTGTAGACCTTGTCTCTTGGATGTACTCTGCTCGAGTCTTGCCTATGGTACTCTGTTCTTCCCTGTTGTCCACCGCTTTCGTTGGTTTTGCATGTCCTGTCAGTCCTCTTCCTTTCTGATCTAGAGTTCCTTTATCGCTTATGTGATTCTTCCCTTTTTCATTCGTTTTCCTTCAACAGACTCTTCTTTTCTTCTTCTAGTGTGATAAAAGTCTGACCCCTTTGGAAAATCTCTACCATAGATAAATGTTTTGTTTTGGACAAGTCTTCGAACAATGATGACTTTGGTCCTAACCCTCTTCTAAAAGCTAGTCTAGCCATTCGATCATCACAGCTTTCCTCCTTCGCCATTTCATCTTTGAATCTATGGCTGTACTCCCATAAGGATTCTCCTTCCTTGATCATGATCATGAGGAGGTACTCTGTGTCCTCCACTACTGCTCGAAATGTGGAGTACTGTTCCAGGAAGATAGAAGAGATAACAATAAAGTTAGTAATTGAATGAATGGGGAGCGAATGATACCATTTTAAAGTCGTTCCGTCTAGACTGGTTGGGAACATTCTGCACATTAACTCATCCTTATGCTGATACAGTGCCATTATCTACTTGAAATGGCGGAGATGATCGACTGGATGTGTCTTCCCTTCGTAACGCTTGAACTTTGGAGCCACAAATTTATTGGGTATAGGAGCCGCAAGAATCTCTAGGCTCAACGGGGTATGGGTGAGAGATTTAAGGTTGCTTTTTCCAGTACTCCCCAAGTTCCTCATCTCCAGCATCTTTTGTTTCAGTAATTCTTCTACAGCTTCCTCGGTGAGAATTTTAGACTGGCGCATCTCCTCTACAACCTCCTTTTCTCAGTTTTGAGACTGAATTTCCCCTTGTTCTCGTTACATGTTCCTAATGTTCTCGTGGTTTTCTTGTCTCGCCTCTAGAATGTTATTCTCTGAACGAATGTCCTGTTATTTGTTATTTACTCTTTGGCTGACCTCAGCATGCATCCTTTCCATCTCTTGTTGAAGAGCATGGATATGTTCTTGCATACTCTACACGCATCGCGCTGCATTTCTGCGTTTCGTTCTTCCATCTGTCGTATCCCAGTCAGAATTGTCTAGAGTATCTCCGCTAGTGGGGTCGGTTGATCTGTTTGGTCATCGGTGTTCTGGTTTCATTGTCTCCATTATAGGCTGCATTAGATCTAGTTCTAGGCATGTTTAGTGTTTTTGGGTGGGTTTCTCAAGTTTTTTCTCCCGGCTTTTAATGAAAGCACCAAAATATAAATGAGTTTTCCTCTAAAGTAGAAAATATCATGAGCAGAGAAAGTAAGCATGAGAGTAAACAATTTGTAATGGCTTGTATTCGATAATGATTCAATTTACAATTTGGCATGTATTTATAGGCTTGTAATACAACTTAATCTCTAAAATAAAGCGAGAAAAAACATAATATTATTTGAGATTGAGTTTATATTCCAGGATTTGCTTTATCTTTTAGATGAATAATTGAGCCTTCCTTATCAGTATTAACAACTTTTGAATTAGAATCATTTGGCGTAGGGTGGTGAATCTGACGGTTGTAGTGATTGCTACCAGTTTTGCCACAGTGATGTCCCTTGATTGACTTCTTTGGCTTTCGTGACTTCCTATGTGACTTTTATATTTCAGCTTACTTGCTTAAGCGAGTAGCTCTAGATCAGCTTCTTCAGATCTGCCAACATGGCAAATTCAATTATTCTCATACTACTTCTGTGACATTTACTTTAATTATTTTTCTTCTCCGCTGATGTGGCCGAACACTGAGAATTATTCATGTTCAACCATAAAAGGTAAATGGAATGTGATTGAACTTCACAATATGCTTGTGACGATCGGGGGCGAGGAGCTTGCGATGACGAAGACGAGACCCCCTTTGCCTCTCTTACTTTCCTCTTTTTCCCCGAATGGGACACCCTAGCGACATGTCAGAGTCTTGAACGAAGGCCCTAGCCGCAAACACGACTAAGCTTTTAAGTTATCAATATTGAGAGTTTCGTGGGTATAAATGAAATTTAAAAGTGTGAAATAAATAAATAAATAAATAAATAAATATATAAATATATATATATATATATATATATATTGCAAGATAAGTTGAAAAATAATTTAAAAAATTATTGGAAAATAGAAAATTAAATATGACAAATTATTTTACTAGAAATAATGGACATTGAAAATTATTAACATTAATTATAAAATAAAAAAAATTCAGGGTCTCGAATAGTGATTCGATTGAAGAACAAAAATAATCTTGCGGATAGACAATAACTCATTGTTATTGACTGAAATAATGTTTATAATATAAGGGTCTCTAAAATCCTATACATGATCAATCACATCTCTAATAACATTATAATATTAATAATTTTTTTGTAAACTATTAGTAAAAGAATAATTACTGAATAGAATTATACATGAATTAAATAAAAAAACTTAATCATATACTATTGTTAGTGATGCTTAAAGAGTAAAAAAGGGAAATCAAGAGCTTCTCCTCGTAACTCCCTTTTAATATAGTAGAGAGGGAGATTAAGAATAAGGTTGTCTTGTGTTTGACTAAAATAAAGGAAAACTCGCCATTTTGGATTTTCTGGTTTCTCCAATTTCTCTACATAATTCAATTAATATATTAATTTTCATTTTTTACTATTACCGTATTCATTGATAAACTTAAATATACAGTGTAGATGTCATGTGGGTGAGGCGTAGGAGTGGTCTAGTCCTAGCTCGTGACTGGAACAACGCTTGAGAACGTGATGGGGGAGCACTTTAGACAATCAAGGGTGGTGACAAATGCTTGCTTGCTCTCTCTCTCTAGAAGTGGAAGTTTCTCACTCTAGAAATGAGAGTTTCTCACTCTAGAAATGAGAGTTTCTCTCTCTAAACTGGGAGCTTCTCTCTTTAAACTTTCCAATCCCTTCAAATGAAGGAGGAGTCCTCCTTTTATAGATGAACAAAAGGAGGGTGGACCATTACAACTAATCCCTTGATTAGTTGCAAGCCTGCCAATCAAATCGCGCCACCTAAGCTGACTGATCATGCTTAGGTGAGTAAGAGGAGGATTACACATAAGCTAATCAGGTGGTGTCACGTGCATTTTTGTGTAATGACCATGATCTAGGGAGAACATGCCTAGCCGGTGAGACAGGATGATGGTGTTCACCCAACGCCTCCTCTACAAAGGTTCTCTCAAACAAAACCCTCTCCAAGGTGGGAGGGTATCACACCCCCAATGTCTAGAGTGGTCGTACCGAGGAGGTATGTCCCCCACCCAGTGCAACGTAGCCTCGCCCCTAATCCTATCAGTCCATAGCATCTTGAACGTTCCCAAGCAACCAGACGTCCACCCAAGTCTTTGTCACTTGACTCGGGGGTTTAAGATGTCATGACTCGTTGTGATAGTGTAGCAGTGTGCCTACAAGTTTCATTACGGAGGGTGATCAATGCACCTCTATGGTACACCTATGAGGGTGACATCAATGGTGCTATCGTAGGGGTGACACCCCAAGGTGCTGCCATGGGGACGACCCTTACAGGTACATCAGCGACGACACGTCAAGGGGTACATCTCAATGGCAGCACTCCAAGGGGTGCAACTTAGTGGCGGCACCCCAAGGGGTTCACCTCAGTGGTGACCCTCTATGGTACGTACTTGGTGGAGACGCTCCCGATACGCCATAAGAGTTGCGCTTTGCGGGTAGTCAACGTTGAGGTCGTAAACTCTCATGTACATTTAATCCCCTATGCAAGTACGATACGAAGTAATCAGGCTTGTACACAATTTCTTCAATGTAGCAATCAGTTGTATTATCAAGTCCTCGATCCTTTGATCGTTCTGTTACATGGTGTATGCGGGATGCATCATTCCGATATGCCCAATGTGCCTCCTTTGCATGTGTAGCCATTTTCATGTTACATGAGGTCAAATTTATAAGATAAAATTTTCTGGGGGCAATTTTTGAAAAAAATTCAATTTTTGGGAATTTTTTAGGGAGTCCCTACCTTTTCTCCCTCTTTTTAAAAGAAAAAATCAAGTCGAGTGATGACATGAAGTAGTGAGGTCGAGCATGATCGAGCTCGATTGGTGGGATGGTCCGCGGGATGGGCCTTGGCCAGCTTGCCACCGCTGAGGGAGCGGGAGTGCATTGCCGGCTTGAGGGAGTGGGAGTGCAGCGATGATTTTAGGGGCACGAGAGTGCAGCGACGGCTAGGGAGCGTGAGTGCAGCGCCTGCTTGGGGGAGAGGGAGAGCATCGCCGACTTGGGGGAGTGGGAGTGCAGCGGTGGCTTGGGCTTAGTGTTTTCTTACTTGCTCTATAACCAAGTCTTTATTTTATTTACAGATCTTGCTTTCACGGACCATCAATGAATCGTCGTGTGCATCAGTCAGAGTTGGGCTCTCTACTTTGGATTCCTCTTTTTAGGTGAGTGAAATGCTCATTGTTTTACTTAGAATTTTTATAAGTAGGATGTCTCATGATGAACATGCCTCATCCCCTATAACATGTTTGTAATAAGTTTCACCCCTTAGGAAAATTTTGAAAAATTTGCCTCCGTTGGACATGGCTCCCTTGAACGTGCCTCCATCATAGGTTGTTTGTAGTATGCTTCTCCCCTTAGGAATAGTTTGACAATTTTGCCTCCATTGGACATGCCTCCATTGAACGTACCTCCATCATAGGTTGTTTGTAGTATGCTTCCCATCTTTTGAAAATTTTTGCCTCCGTTGGACATGCTTACATTGAACGTGCATTCGTCATAAGGTGTTTATAGTATGCTTCCCCTCTTAGGAAAATTTTGAAAAATTTCCTCTGTGCTGGAGTGCATCTACTGAGGAGTGTTGAAGTGCCTCCACTGAGGAGTGCTGAAGTGCCTCTGCTGAGGACTGTTGAAAGCCTCTGGATCACACCATGCATGATGTATATCATGGATATTTTCAAGTAGAAGCAAGAAAGCCTATGCACCTTACTAAGTATGATGTCTATTATGGATGTTTTCAAGTAGAGGTGTGAAAGCCTATGCATCTCACCGAGCATGACATCTATCATGGGTGTTCTCAACTAGAGGCAAGAAAGCCTATGCATCTTACCAAGCATGATGTCTATCATGGATGTTTTTAAGTAGAGGCGTGAAATCCTATGCATCTCACCAAGCATGACATTTATCACGAGTGTTCTCAAGTAGAGGCGTGAAAGCCTATGCGTCTCACTAAGCATGACGTCTATCATGGGTGTTCTCGAGTAGAGGCATGAAAGCCTATGCATCTCACCAAGCATGACCTTTATCATGGGTGTTCTTAAGTAGAGGCGTGAAAGCCTTTGTATCTCATCAAGCATTACGTCTATCATGAATGTTCTGAAGTAGAGGCGTGAATGCCTATGCGTCTCACAAAGCATGACGTGTATCATGGGTATTCTCAAGTCAAGGCGTGAAAGCCTATGTATCTCACCAAGCATGACGTCTACCATGTGTGTTTTCAAGTAGAGGCATGAAAGCCTATGTATCTCACCAAGCATGACGTCTATCATGGGTGTTCTCAAGTAGAGGCGTGAAAGTATATGCGTCTCACCAAGCAAGACGTCTATCATGGGTGTTCTCAAGTAGAGGCGTGAAAGCCTATGCAACTCACCAAGCATGAAGTTTATCATGGGTGTTTCCAAGTAGAGGTATGAAAGCCTACGCAACTTACCAATCATGGCATTTATCATAGGTGTTCTTAAATAGCGGCATGAGAGCCTATGCAACTCACTAAGCATGGAGTTTATCATGGGTGTTTCTAATTAAAGGCGTGAAAGCCTGCGCAACTCATCAAGCGTGGCGTTTATCATGGGTGTTCTTAAATAGTGATGTGAAATCCTATGCAACTCACCAAGCAACTCACTAAGCATGAAGTTTATCGTGGACGTTTCCAAGTAGAGGTGTGAAAGCCTACGCAACTTACCAAGCATGATGTGTATCATGGGTGTTCTTAAATAACGGCGTGAAAGATGCAACTCACCAAGCATGACATTTATCATGGGTATTCTCAAGTAGAGGCGTGAAAGCCTATGCGTCTCACCAAGCATGACGTCTATCATGGGTAATCTCAAGTAGAGGAATGAAAACCTAGGTATCCCATCAAGCATGACGTCTATCATGTGTGTACTCAAGTAGAGGCATGAAAGCCTATGCGACTCACCAAGCATGACGTTTATCATGGGCGTTTTGAAGTAGAGGCCTGAAAGCCTATGCATCTCACCAAGCATGATATCTATCATGGGTGTTCTCAAGTAGAGGTGTGAAAGCCTATGCAACTCACCAAGCATGATGTTTATAATGGATGTTCTCAAGTAAAGGCGTGAAAGCCCATGCATATCACTAAGCATGATGTCTATCATGGGTGTTCTCAAGTAGATACGTGAAAGCCTATGCATCACACCAAACATGACGTCTATCATGGGTGTTCTCAAGTAGAGGCGTGAAAGCCTATGCATCTCACCAAGCATGACGTATATCATGGGTGTTTTCAAGTAGAGATGTGAAAGCCTATGCGTTTCACCAGGCGTGACCTTTATCACGGGTATTTTAAAGTGAAGGCGTTGGAGCCTATACGTTTCACCAAACTTGACCTTTATCACGGGTGGTTAGAACTAATCATACAAATATTTCCTCTACGTGGTATTACTGACACACTTTGAGGTGGCCGAAAGCCCTTTTCACAACGATAATGCAGCAATAGTCCTAAGCCATCCATCGTGGTACTTTTGCCATTACCTCGGGTACACTCAGTGATGAATCATCAACCCGTCTGTTAAGGTGATTTTACTGTCACCAAGGCAACAATTGACCTGGAATACTCTGCTTGAGGCATCAGACATGGTTATTTCCTGTTACCATATACATGTAGAACTGATCATAAAAATGCGTGATCAAGACTTCACGCGCAGGGATAAGCATGAGTGTTAGCTTAAGCTTGTCTTGATGGAGGTTGGCTAAGCGGTGCGCATTGAAGCAAGCATTGGTGGCGGCACATGTATGTTGGCGGGGTGAGCTTGCGTGGGGCATGGACTTGTGTGTTGACCTTACGCAACGTTGGGGTATAGTGCATGGTGGCGGCACTAGTGTGATGGCGACATGGGAGATGCAAGATAAGGCCTTTGCACGCGAGAATGAGCGCATGAGTGAGCGCGTTGGGTAAGTGGGAGTAGCCGAACGAGTCTTGACTTGTACAAGAGTCATAGTGTTGGCTTGAACGTTCGGTTGAACATGGGTATGGGTGAATGCTTGTGATTGAACACCTACAGTGGAGGATGGTTAGACACCCGTGAGAGAGGCCAGTGGCGCGCCTATGGTGGAGGTTAGTTGCGCTGCCATGGTGAAGGCTGGTTGGTGGCGCGCCTATGGTCAACGTTGGTAGCGCACCAATGATGGAGGTGGTTGGTGGCGCGCCTATGATGGAGGTTGGCAATGGGTGTTGTGGTGTGGTGGTACTAATGTATGCATTGAATGTTTCAATGACTCTTCTCATCTCAGCATTAGAAGTTTGGAGTTCTCTAATGGCTTTAGCTGCCCTTACTTTTATGTAGATGCGCTCGGTGGTAACTCACGAGAGGTGTTCTCTTCCTCTTGTCCGTTGTCGTCGTTAAGTATGGGTCCATCTCCCTCCGTGCGTGATAGAGCTACTCTTCCCTTTGCATGTCCAGCCATGATAGTGCTTCGCTAGTGTGACAAACCTCTCCCCAGTGGAGTTACCAAATGTAGATGCGTGGGTGTCATGTGGGTGAGGTGCATGAGTGGTCTAGTCCTAGCTTGTGCCTGGAACAACGCCCGTGAACGTCGGGGAGGCCGTCAGGAGCTGAAAGGGGAGCACTCTAGACACTCAAGGGCGGTGACAAATGCTTGCTTGCTCTCTCTCTAGAAGTGGAAGTTTCTCACTCTAGAAATGGGAGTTTATCACTCTAGAAATGAGAGTTTCTCTCTCTAAGTAAGAGCTTCTCTCTCTAAACTTCCCAATCAATTCAAATGAAAGAGGAGTCCTCATTTTATAGGTGAACAAAAGGAGGGGGGACCATTGCAACTAATCCCTTGATTAGTTACAAGTCCGCAAATCAAATCGCGCCACCTAAGCTGATTGATCATGCATAGGTGAGTAAGAGGAGGATTACACATGAGCCAATCGAGTGACGCCATTTGGATTTTTTTGTAATGATCATGATCTAGGGAGAACACACCAGGCCGGTGAGGCGCGGCGACGGTGTTTACCCAACGCCTCCTCTACAAAAGTTCTCTCAAACTAAATCCCTTCCCAAGGTGGGAAGGTAGCACACCTTCAATGTCTAGAGTGGTCGTACTGAGGAGGTATGTCCCTCGTCCAGTACAACATAGCCTCACTCCTAATCCTGCAAGTCCATAGCCTCTCGAACATCCCCAAGCAACCATACGTCCAACCAAGTCTTTGTCACTTGACTCAGTGGTTTGTGATGTGTTGAATCGGTGTGACAATGTAGTGGTCTACCTACAAGTTGCATTATGGAGGGTGATCAATGCACCTCCATGGTACACCTATGAGGGTGATATCAGAGGTGCTACCGTAGGGGTGACACCTCATGGTGCTGCCATGGGGGTGACCCCACGGGTATATCAGAGGCGGCACCCCATATGGTGCACTTTAGTGGCGGCACGCCAATGGGTGCTTCTAAGTGGCGGCACCCCAAGGGGTGCACCTCACTGGTGACACCCCATGGTACGTACTTGGTGGAAACGCTCCCGATACACCGTAAGAGTTGCACTTTGCGGGTAGTCAACATTGAGGTCGTCAACCCTCATGTACATTTAGTTCCCTGTCCAAGCACGATGCAAAGTAATCAGGCTTGTACATAATTTCTATAATGTAGCAATCAGTTGTATTATCAAGTCCCCGATCCTTTGATCATTCTATTATGTGGTGTATGAGGGATGCATCGATCTGATATGCTCAATGTACCTAATGCACGTGGTGTAGGCATTTCCATGTTTCATGAGTTCAAATTTATAAAGAAAAATGTGTTGGGGCAAAATTTGGAAAAAATTCAATTTTTTGGAATTTTGTTTTTGGAGTCGTCACTCCCTTCTCCCTCTTTTGAATAAAAAATCATGTCAAGTGGCGACATGAAGTGGTGAGGTCGAGCATGATCGAGCTCGACTGGCGACATGGTCCGTGGGATGGGCCTTTGCCAACATGCCGCCACTAAGGCTCAGCTGCGGCATCCAAGCATGCTTGGCCAGCATGCTTGGGCAATGCCGCCACTGAGGTTCAGTGGTGGCAAGCATGGTTGGCCATCAATTTTGTAATTTTTTTGGGAGTCCCCACTCCTTTCTCCCTTTATAAAAAGGACTACGAGCTCCACCTACCCTTCTCCCCTTCATTTAAGTATCATTAAGATAAAATTATCACCTTCCCTTTGCACGTCCACCCACCATTGCACGTCCAGCCATGACGGGGCTTCGCTAGTGTGACAAACCACTCCCTAGTGGAGTCGCCAAATGTAGATGCAGGGGTGTCGTGTGCGTGAGGTGCAGGACTGGTCTAGTCCTAGCTCTGGACCCTTATAGTGCTTGAGAACATCAGGGAGGATGCCATGAGGTGAAGGGGGAGCACTTTAGACACTCAATGGCGATGACAAATGCTTGCTCGCTCTCTCTCTAGAAGTGAGAGTTTCTCACTCTAGAAATGAGAGTTTCTCACTTTAGAAATGGGAGTTTCTCTTTTTAACGTGGGAGCTTCTCTCTCTAAACTTCCTAATCCCTTCAAATGAAGGAGGAGTCCTCCTTTTATAGGTGAACAAAAGGAGGGGGACCATTGCAACTAATCCCTTGATTAGTTGCAATCCCGCCAATCAAATCGTGCCACCTAAGCTGACTGATTATGCTTAGGTGAGTAAGAGGAGGATTACACATGAGCCAATCGGGTGGCGCCACGTGGATTTTTGTGTAATGACCATGATCTAGGGAGAACACACCTAGCCGGTGAGGCATGACGACGGTGTTCACCCAACGCCTCCTCTACAAAGGTTCTCTCAAACCAAACCTGATATGAACCTCACCATCGCTTTGTGATGAAACCCGATAACAATGGGGTTCAAGAACCCAAGGATCGATTTTAAAAAAGAAGAAACCTTGACCCATTTTTTATGACACAAAAGAACCTTAGGTATAAGACCTAAGACCCAAATTGATGCTTCGAAAAGAATCAAAGGTATGGTTTAGACGCCACACTCAAGAACAAGAAGGAAAAGTGAATGATAAGTGTAGGTTTTAGACGCCACAAGAATATTCTTGATAAGTCTGAAAATTTTTAAGAAGAACTAAAGAGAAAACTCTCACAAAGAAATTATATTTATCAAAGTTGTTTAATACTTTGTGAAACCATGCTTAATTAGAAAAACTAGAAGCCTAAAGAGTCCTAAAGTGTTTAAATAACGTAAACTAAATTTAAAAGATAAAGAAATATAAATTGCAATAAATAAGAAATATGTAATCCACCCAAAATACTCCTATTGGTTGTCCACTTCTTGGATAGGATTGCCAATGCGTCTTGCTTCCTTGTCTTCATTTAAAATGCCATGTCATACTCCATGTGGACTGCCATATTGAACGCCACATCATGCTCCAAGTGTAATACCATGTAGGATGCCTTTCCATGTAGGCTGTCATGTTGGATACCAAATCATGTTCCATGTCAGCTGCCATGTTGGATGCCATGTCATGGATCATGTAGGATGTCATGTTGGATGCCACATTGTGCTCCATGTGGGCTGTCATGTCAGATGCCACGCCATGCTCCACGTTGGCGGTCATACTCCACGTCACACTCCACGTCATGCTCCACATCATACATCTATTGAATGCTTCAGCCATTCTATTTTCTCTAGCTTTTATGATTTGACCTCTTTATACTTAAAGTGGATCCATCCTTTAAGCTTGTGCAGCTGGATCCTCATCAAAACCCCTCCCCAACGTGGGAGGGTAGCGCACCCTCAATGTCTAGTATGGTCGTACCGATGAGGTATGTCCCCCATCCAGTACAATGTAGCCTCGCCCCTAATCCTGCCAGTCCAAAGCCTCTCAAAAGTTCCCAGACAACCATACGTCCACCCAAGTCTTTGTCAATTGACTCAGTGATTTGTGATGTGATGACTCGTTGTGATTAGTGTAACGGTGTGCCTACAAGTTGAATTACGGAGGGTGATCAATGCACCTCCATGGTACACCTATGAGGGTGACATCAATGGTGTTACCGTAGGGGTGACACCCCATGGTGCTGCCATGGGGACGACCCCCACAGGTACATCAGTGACGGCACCTTGAGAGGTGCACCTCAGTGGCGGCACCCCATATCGTGCACCTCAGTGGCTGCAACCCAAGGGGTGCACCTTAGTGGTGACACTCAATGGTACGTACTTGGTGGAGATGCTTCCGATATGCCATAAGAGTTACGCTTTGCGGGTAGTAAACGTTGAGGTCATCAACCCTCATCTACAGACAACTTCAAATATATGAGTTTAATAAAAAATTTAGCCACATAATCTATAATCTGAATAAAGTAATCATCACTTCATGGTTTAAATCAATAAACAATGGAATTTAAAGTTGATCCACAACCTAAAATTTAATATTTGGGACTATTTTTAGAGAGAGAGTCTCAGCTCTCTAGAACCTTTCCCCCAATCCGTCACCTAAGGTTCTCCTCACTCACGATTCTGTCGGGCCTGGCCCTGGGCTCTGTCGAGCTCAGGGTCGGGATCATCTTTCTTTCTCTTCTAATTCTAGTGAAGTTGGAGGTGTCAAGAGTTTTGAGAGCCGCACTTTCTGCCTGCATAGATCTGTCACACATCGGAGGAAGAAGTTGAGTGAAGCACAACAACCATGGATCTCGGCCTCTATTATTTGTTGTTTCTAAAATCTGCACCTTCTCATTTTTGCACCGTCTCTGTGTTCTGAGTTGTGTGTAGATCTATGGAGGTAAGGTTTGGGTGAAATTGTAAGTGGATCTCTTCCTCACCTGTGTCGTTGCTCGAGTCAGTGGTCTTTAAAATCTCCACCTTCTGCTACAGAGTCATGGATGCCATTTTCTTGAGTTCTTGCTCAAGGCGTTGTGCGCATCGAAGGTGGGGCTCGAGTCTTCTCTCAGTTTAAGCTTCCACCATAGAGACATGGGCACCATTTCTGGTATGATTCTGTTCATTTCTTTTTGCAGCTATTCATTGGAAAATTAGTTTTGAGCTTCGTGATGACTGGTATTTATCACTAGTGTCGTGACTGATCACTGGTCTATTTCTATGATGGTCGTCGTCCCAATCGAAGATGGGACTTCCCCTTATCAGAGCATGGATTATTGCTCTCTGTTCTATTACGATGTCTCCCTGGTTGTTTCTCATGAATTGATCAAGGCCCTAATTTACTCATTTACAAAAGCCAGAAGAGGTTGCACTCCCAGGTTTACCATTGCCGAGGCTGCCTGGTGAGGTCACTTATTTGGCAGTGTTCGATTCCTGAGAGATGTCTGATCAGATCTTAGTTTCTCAATGTGCTGGTTGCTTTCCCTGTGACAGACGAGACTGCATCTATTGGGTTCTTCTTTGCCGAGGCATCCTGGTAAGGTCTTTCTCATTTGGTCGTTCTGTGTTTTGGTTGTTGAACTATTCTTGGTTTGATTGTTCGGTATCTATGTGATTAGGCTGGTTTATGTAGTTATATTGTGGTGCACCTTGGTTATTCTTGTAATAGTGCTAGGATTGATAGCGCAGGCTGTTAGTTGAGTTGTATGTGCTTTTTCTAGTTTGGTGTAACTTCTTCTTTGGTTTGTTCTGTGTGATTCTTAGGAGTGGTTTCTGTGTTGTACCTTCGTTTCAGTACTGTCCTTGTTAGCTTGTCATGTGTGCTCTTTGTGTAGTATTATATTGTATTTTTATTTTCTTTCTAGCTATGAGCGTAACACTATTATTTATGTTTTATATCTAGGGTATGTCCCTTGTACTTGTGTTATACTTTCGGTTAATATATTTTTACCTTTGACAAAAAAAAAATTAGAGCAACCAATTTCACAAATTGGTGAAGTCTTGTCCACTACCCATTTAATTCAGACAATATAGCACGTGGAAATTTATAAACATTCAAAGCACTGGAAATAATAAAATATAATCCAGCTCTATTTTTCACTGTGTATTATGCAGTTCTCTATTCAGATATGATAACACGTATGATTGTATGTACTTAATGTTGATCCTTAATCTAATGTTGAACTTATGTGTTATAAACTATCAAATAAAGTTAAACCCAGTCAAATGTGATAAACTAAGGTTTGGATAATACGATTTTAATGTATCTGATAGGTTTGGACTTTTAATGCGTACAAAATATAGGGTAATTTATATTTTTATGATGAGCTGAAATAAAAATATAAAAGATGAATTATCTGTAAGTGATTATGGTCCCTAGGCCACACGATAACGTCAAACCATTATATTCTCCATAATATCTCATCGTTAGAGAGAAAACTGAGAGACTTAATCAAATGAGACTATTGGATAGAGAATCATGTAGATCTGAAAGACCAACCGCTCGGCTCTAAATAGCGATCTATCATCATGGATTCATGTACACTTCAGCTCTATATTAATTTAATTCTTACTGTGCTCAATATGAGATCTTAGAGTTTTATTGAGATACGATTTATACCAAAAGTGATTTTGAATCTAACAACTGATATCAGGGCAACTCATGTTGAATCATTAAGAATCGAAATTAAGCTCTAGATCCATGATTATATGTGTTTATATGTTTATGTTTTGGAATTCTTGAATTTGATAATTGTTTGACAATTTATTAGATTTGAGAACAATATTTTTCTATATCTACTTGTTCAAATTCAGATCACTGGCCAACGTTGTGGCTAACGGTGGTAGGGGACCAGCGCTACGGACTGTCCACGTCGGCAAGGCAAAGTTACGGCCGTCCGGTTGCGACGATTAAGGAAAAGTCGCGGCCAAGGCCACGACTGTAAGGAAGAGGAAACCGCTGTAAGGGGAAGCCGCTGCGCTGGCCGCTGGTACCAGAGAAAGCCGTGACCTCGACCGCGGCTACCTGAGGACAGTCGTGGCCATGGCCGCTAGCCCCTTAAGAGAAGAAAGCCTAGGGTTTACATGTTCACGGGTCATGGGGCGACCCGTGAACATGTGGGTCAAGCTGTGGGCCGAACCCACAGCTGAAAGTTCATTAAGCAAGGGTTGGGGTTTCCCCAGCCCTCTCTTCTTAAAATAGAAAAAATTAGTTTCATTGTTTTTTATAATTAATTTTATGGATCATTTATTAAATTAAATTTTTTTAATTAATTTTAAAGATTGTAAAATTAATTTTAATTTAAGGATTTTCAATAAAATGTTTGATTATTTTTTGGATTTTTGGTTAAACTATTTTAAAAAAAAAATTAAGGATTATCAAATAAATTGTTTTGAATTTTTTTTACGGATTTTTGCAGTCGTGCTCGTCGTTTCTCGAAAGTATCTTTTTTCTGGGAACATGGTCAACCAGAAATTCTTATGTTTGCGATTCTTGTTAAAATAATTTCAATTTTTTTTCTAAGGATCGTAAAATTAATTTTTTATCAATTAATTTAAGTTCTAAATTCTGTACAATTTTAATTTCGAACATTAGTATGTTATATATTTTAAGATGAATTAGTTGAAGTAACATGTTGTCGAAGTGACATCTCTTGTGGAAATTAATTTGTCTTATAATATAAAAGGTTATGTGTGCATATAACTTATGTGAATATTTATTGGCTCAAAGGAAGGTAATTATTTAGCAGAATTATATGTGCTTCTGTGGTGATAAATATGTGATGATTATTCAGTTTTACATGTGAACAATAAATCGGCCCAAAGGAATGTTTCTTTCGATATGTTTTTTTATCCTCAGTGTTTGATTACTACACAAAGACATCACTTACAAGTTAATAATTGTGGCCAAAGTTAAAATATTAATGGAGTGCCCGGTGTCTTGAGATGGGGTTTACTTTTGTTTGAATTTATTATTATTATTTAGGATTCATGTGAGCTTGTAGGTTGGTTAATCATTCTCTATTAAGTTAAGCTAATGCGAACATCAAGTAAAATAAAGTATTAAATGGCTCAAACTTTAGGTCCTAGAAGGATAATCTCTTGATAGTTCTTGTAGTTATGGATCTTGATCTTGCATTGTGGATTGATTATTCTTCACCTCTTACGGATAAAAGTAGCTTTGATGAAATGAGGGAGAAATCAAAGATTACTACGGTTAAGGATTTCTTTGTGGATATTGAAAAGAAGTTTGTCAAGAATGAAAGGGCAGTAAAAGGTACGCTCTTGGGAGATCTAATTTCGATGAGGTATAAGGATAAAGACAACATCATGGAATACATAATGGGAATGTCTTATATTGTTTCAAGGATGAAAGAATTTAGGCTTGAACTCTCTGAGGACTTGCTTGTGCATCTGGTTCTAGTATCCCTTCCAGCAAAGTTCAGCCAGTTAAGGGAGCTACAATGATCAGAAATAGACTTGGTCTCTTAATGAGCTCATCTCCCACTGTGTTTAGGAAGAGTAAATAGTGAAACATGTAAAGACAAAGAGTGCTTACCTGACACCTACCTTTAAGGATAAGGGCAAGGGAAAGAAAAAAAGAATGATAAGGTAGTTGCGGATAAACCACCACACAAGAAACAACAAAAGAAAACGGTTGACTCGGATAGTAATAGTTGTTACTTCTATGGAGCTGAAGGGCATATGAAGAAGAAATATACCAGTTATCATGCTTGGTGTGCTAAGAAATGTGTGCTTCTTAATTTGGTTTGTTCTGAGGTTAATTTAAGTTCGATTACTAGACACACGTGGTAGATAAATTCTGGTGCAACAACTCACATCAGTGTGTATATTCATGGTTGCTAAGTGATGTTGAAAGATATATCTATGTGGGCAATGACATGACGGTTGAAATTGAGGCGATAAGGAAATTTAGATTATTGTACCATCTAAAATAGGAGAAGTGCAGTGCTAGATGATTACATTGTGATTCTCCAAGAACATGAGCTTAACATTAGTATTATGGAAGATGAACTGATCAACTTCTGTCAAGCCATAGAAAATTCTAACTCTCAAAAGTGGATCGATGCCATGAATAAAAAGATGAAGTTCATAAAGGACAATGACATCTGGGGTCTTGTTCCATTACCAGAAGGTGCGAAACCCATTAGTTGAAATTGGATTTTTGAGACCAAAAGGGATTCAAAAGGTAATGTGGAATGATACAAGGCTCGTTATGTCATGAAAGGCTTTATTTATACAGAAAGAAGGCATCGATTATAAATAGACTTTCTCTCTGGTTTCTAAGAAAGTGTCTTTCAGGATTATAATGGCATTGGTGGTGCATTTCAATTTTGAGCTGCATCGGATGGATGTAAAGATGGCGTTTCACAATGGTGACATTAAAGAGACGATCTATATGGTGTAACTAGAAAACTTTGTTTCAGGAGACCCAAAGAATATGGTTTGCAAACTTAATAAATCCATCAATGGATTCAAGCAGGCATCTCGAAATAGTATTTTAAGTTTCATGAGGTGATCATCTCGTTTGGTTTCGAGATAGATTTGGTCGATGATTGTAATACAATAAGTTATATGGGAGCAAGCATATTTTTTTAGTTTTATATGTGGATGACATTTAACTTTCCAACAACGATATAAGCTTATTGCATGACACTAAGAGATTTCTAGCTAAGAATTTTAAGATGAAAGATCTTGGTGATGCCTCTTTTGTATTAGGGATCCAAATACACCGAGATCATCCTCGGGGTATTCTTGGATTATCACAAAAGATTTATATTGAAAAGGTTCTCAAAAGATATGGCATGCAAGACTGTAAACTAGATGATACCCCTATGGTTAAGGGAGACATGTTTAGTCTCAATCAGTGTCCTACGAATGATTTTGAGGAAAAAGAAATGCAGAAGATTCCCTATGCCTCAGTAGTAGGGAGTTTGATGTATACTCAGGTTTATACACGTCTGGATATTGCGTACGTGACTAGGATGTTGGGCAGGTATTTAAACAATTCAGGCATAGACAATTGGAAAGTAGCTAAACATGTTGTGCGGTATGTACAGAGAACAAAAGACTACATGCTCACGTATCGAAGGTTATATCTGATTGAGAACGCTGGATATACTGATTCTGATTTTGCTGGATGCCAAGAAAGCATGTTATGAGGCATCCAATAACAGAAAATGATCGTGAAATATTGTTATGAAGCTATGAATAGTGGACGGTATTGAGAGACACTCAAGTTATTTTTTTACAATGAGTCTACAGTCCTCTATTCTAATAACAACAGGAGCTTGACAAAGTCGAGGTAGATAGACTTCAAGTTCCTGGTTGTTAAGGAAAAAGTTCAGAGTGGACAGTTGTCTATAGAGCACGTCGATACAAACTTCATGATTGTGGATCCGCTTATTAAGGGATTGCCACCTAAATAGTTTCATGAGCACACTGCTCTTATGGGTGTCATATCGGTTGATGACATTCGATTCAAGTAGGAGTTTGTGATTTCAGATGCTCTTCTTTATAGACATATTTTCAATTATTTCAATTTATGTATATTTTAAGATTATTTTCTGCAAAAATAAAGTCTTTCGTATTCACACTCTAATTTAGGTATAGTTTGATCTCACTAAAGTTTAAGGAGGACTAGTTCACACTCTAATCCATGCTACACATCCACATCATAATTTATGTCATTCAGTTGTATTGATATACATGACCATTGATGGGTTGAGTAACGATTGATGTAACAGAGGCCGCTTTGATCCTATATCGGTATGATTGATGGACCAGATTGGTTATAGATACATTTGGGTAATGACAGCAAAGTTGAATGAGTTCAGTTATATTTTGGCAAAACATTATTATAAGATTTAACACATAGCCCAAATGGGAGATTGTTGGATCCTTAATCCAACGTTGGACTTATGTGTAAAATAATTATGTGTTGGAGACTGTCAAATAAAGTTAAACCCAGTCAAATGTGATCAACTAAGGTTTGGATAATTGAGGTTTTAATGTATCTGATAGGTTGTGGACCCTTTAGGGTAATTTCTATTTTTATGATGGGTTAAAATAGAAATACCAAAAGATGAATTATCTATAAGTGGTTATGGTCTCCAAATCACATGATAACGTGAAACCATTTTATTCTTTCTAATATCTCATCGTTAGAGAGAAAACTGAGAGGCTTAATCAAAAGGGACTCTCGGATGGAGAATTATCTAAATCTGGAAGGCGAACCGCTCGGTTCTAAACAGTGCTCTATCATCATGGATTCAGATACGCTCCCGCTCTATATTGATTTAATTGTTGGTGTGTTCAACATAAGATCTTGAGATTTTATTGAGATATGGTTTATACCGAAAGTTATTTTGAATCTAACTTTAACCCATCTATCATAAATCTCACACTCAATATCCTTTAAAAAGATTGTACAGAAAAACCCATTTAACTATACAGAATGATCCTCAATACTGTAAGTTGACTATTATAAGCTCAATACTGATATAGTATACTTGTGTATAATACTATAATATTGCTTTGTATTCTATACTGGCTTAGCTAATTAGTCTTGAGTTAGTTACTTTATGCTCATAACTGGTATTAACAGAATATCTATATATATGCTTGTAATCTTCCTTTCTATCTAATTAATTAAGATTTAATATTTCTCAATCTTTCATCCTTCTCTTCTCTATCTTCTTCCTTCTTCTTTGAGTTCATATTACTTCTGTAATGTTTACACTGTATCAGAGCTAGTCCATAGACTAACGTCTTTAAATGGATGCTTAACCACACTTCTTCTCTCCAACATCTATAACTTGATCTCCATAAGATTGGACTCGAGTAATTTCATATTTGGAAATATCAAGTGTCCATTTTGAAGGTACGCTCTTTATTTTAATTCGTTGATTGTTCACTGTGTTGCCCAAAAAAATCTTCTGTTAATGTTAAATGTGAAGCGACTACTATCATGGACCCAAAATCCCAACTATGGGTAGCTCAATATCAGGCTTTAATGACATGGATCAATGTCACCCTCTCTCCCTCTACTTTCTCGTATGTAGTAGGATGTACTATTTCTCAGCAAATTTGGCGTTCATTTGAAAGAAGATTTTCCTCTCTTTCAAGATCAAACATCCTTCAGTTAAAATCAGACCTGCAATCTATAACCAAGAAAGGTAATGAGACAATGAATTCCTACATGTACAACGTATCAAAGAAATTAGAGACTAATTTTATCTGTTGTATTTATACAAATTGATGATGAGGACATCAATTTGTATAAATTGAATGGCCTTCCATTTGACTATGATGCATTCAAAACCTCTATCGGAACAAGATCAAGCCACTTCATCTTGAGGAATTACATGTGCTACTGAAGTTTGAAGAACGCTCTTTGGCTGACCAATGTAAAAGACAAGAATTGCAGTTTCAAACCATGGCAATGGCCACACACTTTAAAGGAAACCGGTTTAGTAAAGGAAGAGGTAACAAGGATTTTCATAATAACATTAAAGGAGGTAGACATAATAAAGGGATAGACCAATTCGGAACTACACCTAATAACTTTAATGCATCAACTAACACTAGTTTTTCTGTTACCAACTCTGATATGAATATGAAATAACACTAGCATGAATAAAGCTGTCTATCAAATATGCAATGTGCACAGTGCCATTATTTTCTTTCACAGGATGGATTATGAATTTCAAGGTAAGTATCCTCCAACAAAACTTATTGCTATGGATGCATCCTTCACACCTCAGTCCACAAGTTCAGCAACTTGGCTCTCAAACACAAGATGCAGTGCTCATCTAACCTCTAAATTATCCAACCTATCCTTGACAGAAGAGTATTAAAGTGAAGACTCAGTTACCGTTGGTAATGGACAAACTCTTGATATCACTCATTCAGGTTATGGCACTTTACATACCAAACCTACACATTTTCTCTTAATAATGTTTTGTATACTCCAAAAATAGCCTCAAATATGTTATCTATCCATCAATGCTGCATAGATTACAAACTCTGACCATTTCTTTATTTTGGACCATCACATAGAAAAAATTATGTTCGTAGGACCTAGTAAAAATGGCCTATATCCTATATCAACATATTTGTAAAAAACAAGCTCAAGATCCACTTCTTTAAAGCACAACTCAACTCCTGTAGCTTTTCTTGGCAGCAAGGTCTCCAATAGCCTTTGGCATTATAGGCTATGCCATCCTTTTGATAGTATTTTACTTTTTATACTACATAAGTCCAATATACCTCTTGTTTCTTCAAAAAAAATGTGTATGTGTACAAGTTGTATTCAGAGAAAAATGACAAAAGCAATCATTCTTATTGTCTAGATCTGTTACTCATTTTTCTTTAGATATTGTACATAGTGATGTTTGGGGCCCTGCCACTGCATCCTCCAATGATGGCTTCAAATTTTATGCTTTTTTCATAGACAATAAAACTAAATTTACTTGGCTCTTTCCAATGACTAAAAAATATGATGTTTTCCTCATTTTTAAGAAATTTATTCCCTTTATTAATTTACTCTCTATTAAACTCAAAGTTCTTAGAACTGATGATGAGGGAGAATATAACAGCAAAATATTTTATAACTTTCTCTCTTTGAAAGGTATTTCACATAAACTATCTTGCCAATACACCCTTGAACATAACGGGGTTGTTGAAAGGAAAAACATGCATATAGTTTAGACGACACTGATTATGATGATAAGGGCATCCATTCCATTAACTTTTTGGTATCATGCTTTCCCAACTATTGTATTCTTAATAAATAGACTACATACTGCTATTTTAGTAGATACCAATGCCTATTTGAAAGACTTTTTGGTCATTTATTAGATTGCAATAGTTTAAATGTCTTTGGTTGAATGATATCCTCTCTTGAAACCATACACAAACCATAAATTACAACCTAAATCATCTTATCATGTCTTTTTAGGCTATTCTATTCAGTCAAATGGCTATATCTACTATAACCCTAGGTCTAATTCCATGTATACATCTAGGCATCTCATTTTTTATGAGAAACGTTTTCTTTTCCAATTATTTTTCTAATACTGCTTCTACATAATCTAAGTTTTGTGACTAAACTACTTCTCATTTTTCAAGTTCTTCCACTTATATTCCTCATTTGTCCCTTTTATTACCCATAACACATTTTGATATCTGACTTTGTGTCACTCAACACAATGTCGGTACTTCACAACACACTCCACTCTTGGATCTACTTTTACACGTCTATTATACCTATTTCTTCTATCTCAATAGAATTACATTTTACTACTGCAACTGAAACCACAATGTCACAATCTGATATGAATAGTTCATTACCGATTGTCACTTATACTCTTGACATTAGCAGCCCTGTCAATGATCACCCTGTGCAAACCATATCCAAATCTAAGATCTCCAAAAAGAAAGTATACTTAGTTGCCTCTAAGTCATTAACACCATCACCTGAAGAAATTGAACCATCTTCTTATACCTTTGTAGTAAAGTCTAAAACCTGGAAAAAAGACATGACTGGTGAGTTCAATTGCTTACAAAAGCAAGGAACTTGCACTTTCACTCCCTTACTCCTAAATAAGAACCTCATAGGATACAAATGGGTCTATAAACTCAAGCACAATCCTGAATGAATGATAGTCAGACATAAAGCCAGACTAGTGGGCTAAGGGTTTTCACTAGCAATCAGGTTTGGACTATGGTGAGACATTTAGTCGAATGGTGAAATGAACCACTGTTAGACTCATTTTGTCTTTAGATGATCAACATAAATGGTCTTTACATCAACTTGATGTAAAGAATACATTTCTTCATAGATATATTCAGAAGAAGGTTTATATGGCTCAACCACAGAGCTTTGTGAATCCTAATTGCCTACTCATGTGTGTAAACTTCATAATCCATGTATGGTCTCAAACCAAGCTCTGCTACTTTATGCTTCATTGGTTCTAATGCTGATACTTCATTATTCATATATAAATCTGATCATGTTGTAACATATCTTTTACTATGTATAGATGATATAATATTAACTAGGACAGATTTTACTTCTATCAAGTGTCTGGTTGAACAACTCAGAAATGAGTTTGAAATGACAGATTAAGAGTTGTGAAATACTATCTTGGTCTTCAGATTCAACAATATGAATATGGTAAATTTGTACATCAACAGAGATATGTATTAGATCTTCTAGATAAAGCATGCTTAAGTAGTAAAACCCTGCAAAACTTCTATGTCCTTAAAGACTGACTTCTATGATAGCAACTCAGAACTTATGCATGATGCTTCTCAATACATAACTTTGGTTGGTGACTTACAATACCTAACATTTACAAGACTAGACATAAGCTTTGCACTAAATAAGGTATGACAGTTCATGCACAAGCCAACTCAGACTTATTTTGCAACTGTCAAACGATCTTTAGGTATCTCAAAGGTGATGGGACCGGTTGGTTTCAAAATTAATTAAAAACAAGTTTGAACCATGAACGGTTCGTGGGCTAAATATAAAAGAAATTTCTAATTAACTTATTTAATCAAATTAAATAACTTAAAACCAAACAACATGTGATTATGCATATACGACATTAAATGAGAAGATAAGGTTAGAATAATTTTTTTCACCTATACTTTCTATCGGGAATTTCTGAACTGGCAGAGTTCCTTCGAGCGTTCTTCAAGATTCGGGATCCAAATCACGCACTTGAACTCCAAGAACAATTTATGAATTTCATCTACCAACAATCACCCGTTAATTTCATAATTACATCTCACGAGAATGTTATGTAGTAATTTGAGTGTGGCTCTCAAAATGATTGAAGAAGAAAAATAAAAAATTTTCTCCTTCAATATAATTTTCGGCGGTAACAAGGAGGGAGGGAAAACATTTTTCTCCTTTTGCTTTGTTAATAAGAAACTGTATCTTATCCAATATCTATTTGCAATCTGATTGTTATTAGATATTGATAAAATGTAATTTTTAATATTTACAAACATACCCATATATTTTTAAATTTATGAAAGTTCACCTCATATATTCATAATTGTCAAAAATTACAATATTCTCTAGAGTTTGAGTTGTATCGAGATTCATCGATCTAATTAATAAATTAATTGATCATTATAAAATAATAAACTAGCTAATTTCAATACTTATAATCACACTTAATTATTTAAGTGACATCACTCATCACTTATAGGTGTAGAAAATATGTCTTGGCACCAAAATACATTTTGATTCAATTTACTCCGTTTCTCTATTCTTGTTCTCATGAGCTATTTCTGAGATTTAATGAACCCACATGAACAAAGCTAAATATTCAAATACCCAACGCATTTATCTCCATAAATTTCCGACCCATTTAATCTTGACATCGTCCGACTCCACTATAAGTTCGATGCCAAATCAACTCTCGATTCATGCGTGCTACGTTTTCTGTTGGTGTAAAGAAACTCTTTTATTTTTATGATCGACAGAATATTTTAACATAATACCCATCGTGAATATCAGTAACAAGAGAAGAATATAAAATTACCATTTTACCCCTGTTATTATTATTTCCTTAACTCCTTTTATTGACTGTGAATAAGAAAGACATAATAGTGAATTGTCTCGTATAGTTCACAAGTCTTAAGCAATGACTCAATTCACTGAATACTTGGTCAGGTTAATTTATTCACACGCCCATTAATAAAGCATGAGGTGACATTGTTGCTTTCGCAATTGAACAATGAATTTCCATATATGTAAATCATGTAACTCTAACTTAATTGAATTACAATCCCAACAATCGAGATATTGCCCGCCAATTCGAACTTACTCATTTGACATATCAAAGATTGCAACTAACTAAGTCAAGCTACGTATTCACCTCAAGATTCAGGTATTTATAAAAATACCCTTAAGGTGTAGTAATTAGATTTAGATCTTGGTAAACGGTTTTGGGTTCTAAACTAATTTACTACCGTTCTATTCAATATGTTCATAACATGTCTAGGTTAACCGTTTCAGTCTCCCCTTCCTTGCCCCAAGACTAGCATCCATTGACTCAACCTAACAGTCGTAATCAGATTCGATTGCACAGTCGATCTTAAGACTGTGAATATCGTTCTAAACTTTTTTAGAAGAGTTCGTCTGAAGACGCATCTGTCTTCACTCTTCATTCATTGATGAAAGTTCCAGGACTTGAGTAATTTATAAACACACTTCAATTAAAAGAAAACTTTCAATTTATTCATAAGAATTCAATAATACGAATGTCTGAGAAATAACTAAATATAAATAAATAGTTATTACACGGTGCTTTGTGGACATATTCCAACAAAAGGAGCTTTAGACTTTGGTATCAACTTCAAGTAGGGAACTTTATGTCTTAATGCCTTTTGTGATTCTGTTTGAGTTGGTGATACTAAAGACAGTATATCTACCACGAGCTTTGTTATATACCTAGGCTCAAATCTTATTTCCTGGTCAGCTAAGAAGTAAACTATTGTTGCAAGGTCTACAACTAAAGCTAAGTATAGGGTCGTGGCAAACACCACTACTAAGTTATCTTGGATAAGGGAACTCCTTAAAAACTTATACATTTCTCTTCCGACACCACCACAGCTCTAGAGTGATAATGTATCAACTATTTCTTTGGCTTCCAACCCAGTATTCCATGCAATGACAAAACACATAGAAATAGACTATCATTTTATAGAGGAGAAGGTTGTCAAGAAAGACATTATAGTTAGCTACATTTTCTCCCAAGACCAATTAGCTGACATCTTTACTAAAGCTCTCACATCACCTCAGTATTTCTCACTAAGATCCAAAGTGTTACTGTCTTTTCGGCTGATGGAATTGCTTTCAAGCGTGGGCTCATTTACTTTGCTCATTCCTTTCAGCTGTTTTATCCTCAGTCCATCAGCCACTGAATAAGTCATAGCCACTTGGTGGTTCCTTGTCATTTGGGCCAATTAATCACAACCACTTGATGGTTCCTCGTGGTTCATGCCAATCAATGACAACCACTTGGTGGTCATTCTAGATTCCTTTCATTTGTTCCCGATCTTCTTTCGGTCTAATCCGTCCCAGAAGCGTTGGTCCCATCAATCTTTTCCCTTTTTTGTAGGCGTGGGTTCCCCGTCAGTCTATTCCCGTTTAACCAATCACTTTTCTTACCATTCTTCCATAGTTCAACGAGTGGTTTACCCATTTGGGGTAGTTCTCCATGTCTCAGGTTTCTTTCCCTATTTTAGAGGTGCAGTTCCTTCGTCAATCCTTTCCTTATCTCGAAGGTATGGGTCCCTCGCCAGTCTTTTCCGTTGACCAATAAGCTTTTCCCGTTGGTCGGTCTGCTTTTCCCGTTCTGGTGCTCTCCGCTTTCCTGCTATTTTTCGTTCTCGCATTTTTTCCCGCTTTCTAAGGGCGCACAATTTGTTCTTTATCCATTTACGGGTTTCTTATGATCGGTCATCTTTGTCCACGTGATAGTGGGTATTATTTACCTGTTCATTTACCCCCCATTGTGCTTCGGTGAAGTTCGTCAAAGTGCAATGAATGCTTCCAACACATGTCTGATTTTGGTAGGTTTGATTCTCTTCTTTTTTTATAGAGTCTTCGATCTAGGTCCTACCACGTGTCATGTGAGATTTTGCCTGGTAATTCTAAGAAAGACTTTAGGTTCAAATAAAGTACCACGATCCTATTTTGGCCTTGAGTTTCAGGATCATCCGTTGAGTTTCAAGAAATATTTCATCTTTGCTTTCTTCAGTTGTTTCTAGTATGAATTATATGAGCATCGTCTGATCTGTTTGAACACGGATATCTTTGTTTTGAAGTTTTTGATTTCCTTCTGAGGAACGATATCTGTGGACACTCTCTCAAGGACTTAGGCTCCTTTCATGGAGTCATGGCTCCATTTCTTCATTTTTCATTTTCCTTCTCTCGTAGGATAAGATCTGTGACATGAATATTGTACAAGAATAATATTATAATTGAAATGAGTAAGGAGCGAGTGTACAATTTCATAATTTTATTGCATGAGTTTGGAATTGATGCCCCACTTCTATTGGTAAAATTTTCCCATTTTCCTTGCTACAGACTTATTGGTAGAGTTTCTCTTGTTTTCTTATTTTCTCTTTCTTCTTTCAATTTTTTCCTTCATTTTCTCACTTCTTTTTCCTTTACTCATGGTCATCTTTTGCTCAGCTCCATTCTTTAGCTCTTCTTTTCTATCTTTCTTTACTCAACTCTTCTTTTCTTGACGTTTCTTTATTGAGCTGAAGGTCTTTCCTCAACTTCTTTTCTTCTATGTTCTGAAGTTCTTTTCTCAACTTCTTTTCTTTTCTGTTCTGAAGATTTTTCCGTTCTTAAGACATTTCCTTTTACGTTCTCTAGACTTTCTAATTCTAACGTTGTTTCCTTTTTCGTTCTTTATACTTTCCCATTCTGAAGACATTTCTTTTTTCGTTCTTCAGACTTTCCCGTCCTGAAGACGTTTCCTTTTCCGTTCTTTAGACTTTTCCGTTCTGAAGACATTTCCTTTTCCGTTCTCCAACTCTTCTTTTCTACCTTTCTTTACTCGACTCTTCTTTTCTCAGTGTTTCTTTACTGAAGATGTTTCTTTTTCCTTCTTACATTTTGTTTCATCCCTTGCGTGTTTTCTCCTTGGCTTTTTTTTCATTATTTATTTTTCACATTTTAGAGAGAAGATTTTTTCCGTTCTCAAGGGCTTGAGCATCTAGGCCGTCGTCTTTTATTTCATATTTTAGAGGGAATATTTTTCCCGCTTTCAAGGGCTTAGGCATCTAGGCCGCCGACCTTTTTTCCACATTTTAGAGAGAATATTTTTCCACTCTCAAGGGCGTAGACATCTAGGCCGCCGACATTTTTTTCACATTTTAGGGAGAATGTTTCTCCTGCATTTAAGGGCTTGAGCATCAAGGCCGCCGAACTTTTTTTTTTTAAAGAAGTTGATATTTATGTAAAAGAAATAAGCCAATCCAATATGCAAGGAACGAGATTACCGTTTTCTATTCTGTTTCCAGTTTTGTACTTGTTGTCGTTCACATCTTTGCTCCCAACCCGTTGTCATTTTTGTTCCTGCTTTCGTTGTTGAAGGGGCGTTTTACTTTGGTTTTTGGCATTTTGGGAGGAATTTCTCAAGTATCTTTCTCACTCTCAATGAAAGCATCAAAATGTAAAAGATTTTTTTCGGTATGAAAAACCCTCTATAAATAAATAATAAAGAGCATAATTTAAAGGGAGAATGAGAGAATAAAAAAACATTATTAGCATGGAAAACCCTGAAAGGGAAGAAAAACCACAGGAAAATTGTTGATGTTCACTTGTGTAGAAAATGATTTTACATAGTTTTTGATGAGAGAAGAGAGAAAGCATAGTGCATTTAGTTAAGGTTTTCTTGTGTTACCTCTCTCCTCCCTTTTTCATGTGCTTGTACTTATAGACTTGATGATAACAATAATAATAATAATAAAAAGGGGATGATCACACCTCCCTATATTTTTGGCTGATGGGATTGCTTTCAGGTGTGAGCTCATTTACTTTGCTCATTCCTTTCAGTTGTTTTGTTCTCACTCCGTCAGCCACTAAATAAGTCAGCCACTTGGTGGTCCTTCGTGGTTCGGGCCAGTCAATCACAACCACTTGGTGGTTCCTCGTGGTTCAGGCCAATCAATCACAGCCAATTGGTGGTTCCTCGTGGTCAGGCCAATCAATCACAGCCACTTGATGGTTCCTCGTGATTCTGACCAATCAATCACAGCCACTTGGTGGTCATTTTAGAATCTTTTCATTTGTTCCCGTTCTTCATTCTGTCGTTTCCGTCCAAGAGGCGTTGGTCCCTTCAGTCGTAGGCGTGGGTTCCCCGTCAGTCAATTCCCGTTTAACCAGTCACATTTTCTTCCAATCCGTGCATAGTTCAGTGAGTGCTTTGTCCGTTCAGGGTAATTCTCCATATCTCAGGTTCCTTTTCCTGTTTCAGAGATGAGGGTCCCCCGTCAATCCTTTCTTGTTCTTGAAGGTGTGGGTCCCCCATCAGGCTTTTCCCCTTGACCAGTAAGCTTTTCCCGTTGGTCGGTCTTCTTTTCCTGTTCTGGCGCTCTCCCCTTTCCTGCTCATTTCCGTTCTTGCATTATTTCCCGCTTTCTAACGGCGCACTATTTATTATTTATCCATTGACAAGTTTCGTACGACTCCAGTCCCCATTCCTATTTTCCCGCCTGCGTTTTGTCATTTCTTTGATCGGTCATCTTTGTCCACATGTTAGTGGGTATTTTTTTCCTGTTCATTTATCCTTCATTGTGCTTCGGTGAAGTTCGTCGAAGTGCAATGAATGCTTCCAACACATGTCTGATTTTGGTAGGTTTGATTCTCTACTTTTTTATAAAGTCTTTAGTATAGATCCTGTCACGTGTCATGTGAGATTTTGCCTGTTAATTCTTAGAGAGAAACTTTAGGTTCAAATAAAGAAGCACGATCCTGTTTTGGCCTTGCGTTTCAAGATCATCTGCTGAGTTTCAAGAAATATCTCATCTTTTCTTTTTTCAGTTGTTTCTAATATGAATTATTTTAGCATCGTCTGATCGGTTTAAACAAGGATATCTCTATTTCGAAGTGCAATGAAGACATTTCTTTTTCGGTTCTCCAGACTTTCCCGTCCTGAAGACATTTCCTTTTCCGTTCTTCAGACTTTCCTGTTTTGAAGACATTTCCTTTTCTGTTCTCCAACTCTTCTTTTCTACCTTTCTTTACTCATCTCTTCTTTTCTCCGTGTTTCTTAACTTAAGACGTTTCTTTATCCTTCTTACATTTTGTTTCATCCCTTGGGTGTTTTCTCCTTGGCTTTTGTTTTGTTTATTTTCCACATTTTAGAGAGAAAGTTTTTACCGCTCTCACGGGCTTAGGCATCTAGGTCGCCGACCTTTTTTTTCATGTTTTAGAGACAATATTTTTCCCGCTCTAAGGGCTTAGGCATCTAGGCCCCCGACCCTTTTTCACATTTGAGAGAGAATATGTTTTCACTCTCAAGAGCTTACGCGTCTAGGCTGTCGACCTTTTTCCACATTTTAGGGAGATGGTTTTTCCTGCTCTTAAGAGCTTGGGCATCTAGGCCGCCGAGTTTTTTTAAGATGTTGATATTGATGTAAAAGACATAAGCCAATTCAATATGCAAGGAACGAGTTTAGCATTTTCTATTATGTTTTCAGTTTTATACTTGTTGTCGTTCCCATCTCTGCTTCTAACTCGTTATTGTTTATGTTCCCGCTTTCATTGTTGAAGGGGTGTTTCTATTTGGTTTTTGGCATTTTGGGAGGAATTTCTCTATGAAAGCACCAAAATGTAAATGATTTTTTCGGTATGGAAAGCCCTCTACGAACACATAATAAAGAGCATAATTTAAAGAGAGAATGAGAGAATAAAAACACAATCATTTACGTGAAAAATTATTTAAGGGAAGAAAAATCTTAGGTTCCTTTTTCCTGTTTTAGAGGTGCGGGTCCCCCGTCAATCCTTTTTCATATTCTCGAAAGTATGGGTCCCCTGCCAATCTATTCCCGTTGACCAGTCAGTTTTTCCCGTTGGTCGGTTTGCTTTTTCCGTTCTGGTGCTCTTTAACGGTTTCCTACTCCTTTCCGTTCTCGCGTTCTTTCCCTTTTTCTTTGTGCGTAAAGTTTGTTCTTTATCCGTTTACGGATTTTTTACGACTTCAGTCCCCGTTCCTATTTTCCTACCTACTTTTTGTCAATTCTTTGATCGGTCATCTTTGTCCACGTGACAGTGGGTATTTTTTACCTATTCAGTCAGCTTTCTCTCGCAGGTGCTTCTTTGGCTTCTTCCTTTCCCAAGGTTACTGGTTTTAGTCTTATGGTAAGGACTTTTTCAGTTTTTTCTACATCTTATTAATTTTTTTTAAATTACACCCAAATCTCCCACTACTACAAATTTGGGCTTAGATGACGGGTATTAGTTTTTATGACAGGGCTCTTAAAACTATCATCTAAAAAAGGCTCTAGAGTGTAAAAAAATTGATTTTAGCTAACATGATAGGTTTTACTTAACCTATCATAATAAGTTCACCTATTATGATGGCAGAAAACTAAACTGTCATAACCATGAATGCGCAATAATAATAAATGACAGAGATTGTTATCACTGTCATTGTATTGAAAATATTCAATAATTATAAAAATGCCACCGTGTATACTAACCCTAATTCCTTATCTTTCCATCTTTCACTTTTCAGATTTGAAAATAGAGAGGGGCGATCGAGTCACAGAACCTAGAGTTATTCTCTCACTTCTCTTCTCCTCTCTCTTTCTTTCGTCTCTTCTCCCCCCTCTCTTTCTCTAGCTCACACTTCTTTGAGATCAAGATTCTTTGTCACTAGTGCCGCGACTGATGGGTTAGGGTTTGAAGTTGGTTGGGCATGCGATGTGTGAGGGTCATTAGCTCGCTGTGTTTAGTCAGGTCTGAGATGTATGGGTCCTCTTTGCATCTTGCTAGGATGGTGAACCCTCATTCCTGTTATCTCTGCCTTTTTCCTCAAATCGCTTGATGTTGTGTTCATATCAGTCTCTGTTTTCACCGGTACGCTCTGCCATCATTTTTCTCCCCTTCTTTGCTTTGATTTCTTTTGACTATGTTATTTTACTATCTCTCTTTCTTCTTCTTCTTCTTTTTTTTCATTCTTAATGTTTTAATTTGATGTGTGATTGTCTAGTGTGTATATCCACTTCCAATATTTGAAGTTGAGATATGAAAGATTTCGTATATTATTTTTTTTGTTAACGAAGAAAAAAGGAATTTGTCTTTTGTATAGTTTTTAAAAAATGCTATCATAGTTTGTGGATTTTCAATAGCATCGGTATACATAACGGTTTCGGAAACGCTATTGAAACCCTATGATAGTGTTTTTTGATCGTTATCGTAGCCTTTTTTTGTTGTAGTGAAATTTTGGAGCTTCTTTTGGAGTCGACTCTCTCTAGGAATCAAGGAGGCAGTACATGGAAATAAAAAAATAAATATAGGATGAAAATGTTGGAATGAAATTTTAGTAGTGAATGAAATATTTAAGAATGAGAGAGACTAGATAATCTAGAGGAAGAAGCTACTTGTATTATCTTCACCTCTTTCTTTGTCCTTGTAAGCCACCAACAAGGTACCATCTTCTTGACTTCTTTCTTCAACGTAGTTGGCTTTCTCTTCAACTCTATTTTTGCTAGGAGCTCTACATTTTGAAGCGTAATGACCAAACTTTTCATAGTTATAACACTTCACATGTGACTTATCATACCTCAATTTTGAATTGCCTATCCCATGACCTCTTGTTGAGATTTCTCCTCTTTTGAAGTTGTTGTTGCTATCGTCCTTGGGCCTCTAAACTTGTCCATGACCATGTCCATATGCATGACCTCGTCCTTGTTCTCGACTGCGGTCTCATCTTTGCTGGCTTTTATCATTGCGATTGCTTTCTTCTTTAGTTGGATCAACTTGAGCCTTAAGTAGTTGCTCAACAATCCTTCCTTCTTGTTTTTATTTCTTCATTAGCTTGCAACGAACCCAAAAGTTTCTCCATTATCATGGCTTCCAAGTCTTTTGTTTCTTCGATGATGGCAACAATATGTTCGAACTTTGGATCTAACGATCTAAGAATTTTCTCCATGAATTTTACATCATCTAACTTTTCACCATTTCTCTTTGCTTGATTGGTCACCGTTAAGACTCTAGAGAAGTAGTTGGAGATGACTTCTCTTTCTTTCATATGCAAAGTTTCAAAATCAGCTCTTAAAGTTTGAAGACGTACCTTCTTTACTTGGTCAGCTCCCTTGTAAGAGGTTTGAAGCTTCTCCCATGCTTCCTTAGCCAAATTTTCTTTTCAAAATCTTCTCAAATAGATAGAGAGCCTTCTTGTCTCTCTTTCTTTAATCTCCCAAACCATCCCTTTGAGTTTAAGATAGACTACCCTTATTCTCCGGCTAAGTGTGACCTTTCTCTACCATTTCCCACACGTCTTAGGCGCCAAGGAGAGCCTTCATCTTGATGCTCCAATTTTCGTAGTTGCTCTTGTTGGGTGTTGTGACTTGGAAGGAAAACCGCTACTCGCCATCTCTGTAGGAAGGATCTTCAAGCTTTGATACCAATTTGTTGGAATGAAATTTTAGTAGTGAAGGAAATATTTGAGAATGTGAGAGACTATATAATTTAGAGGAAGAAGCTACTTGTATTATTTCTCACTTCCTGTTTTTGGCTTGATTTAAACTCAAAGACATCACCCTTATTTATACTAGCGGCACCTCCTAAACCAATGGCTAGGATTTTACCAACACAATTCTAATATAATCATTACAAATGACTCTCTAGAATTCTCCTCATAATTCCAAATCTACCAACACATTCTAGACAACTCTATGGACTTCTAGGATAGACTTCTAGAAGTGATTTCTCTAAAACATGCTTCTAGAAATTAGGCTCTTTATTTAGACAACTTGTTTCTATAAGTTGGGCATTATTTAAACAACTAAGGCCTAAAAACTAATAAAATCAAGTTTATATTTCAACAGAAAAATGGACCAAACAGTTACTAAGAAATTACAAAGGCTTAAATTAAAGATGAGATTTAACAGGTTGAATATACTTATCTACAAATGTTGTGCTACTGGTAATACTAAGCCAAAATCAACGAAAAAATGAAGAAGAACAAAGAATGTAGAAGAACAAAGAACGAAGAAGAAAGATGATAGTTTCCAGAGAGAGATCGATGGGAACTAGAAGTAGAAGACGATTTCATGTTTTAGGGGTTTCACAGAGAGATTGATAGGGAAGGAAGAAGAAAGAAGAAAGAGGGATTCCTTACATTTGTGAAGGGGGAGGAATTTCTTTGTGAGGGAGAAGGGGTTTCTCGCGAAGAAGAATGGGGGAAGGATTTCTTCACGAGGGACAGGGGTGACTTTTTAAGGGGTAGAACAGATATTTCGTTGATCACATGTATGACACGTGGTCAATTAAATGGTGTTAAGGATAAAATTTTGGGTCAATGGGGTTTTTTGATGGTTGGAGAAAATTTAAGGGCCAATAGGGAAGAAGATAAAATTTAGGAGGGTAAGTTAATTTTGAGACAAAGTATAGGGAGTTCTATGATATTAACATTTTTTTAAATAAAGAGGTTGTTCAATCAGGTATAGTTTCAGTTCGCTCATTATTTTCCAAATAATTGAAAGTCTTATCAAGTGTTTAAGCCCATGTGGAATGTCGCTAGAGAATTTATTATTAGGAATAATGAATAATAACAAAATCTCTTCTTAGTTTTCATTTTATGAAGAAAACTATGATACAAGTTATGTGATAAAATGTTTGGAAGCAGAGTAATTGAAAGAAAGCAAAAGGAAAAGTAGCAAAAGAAGAGAAAATGAAAAAATTGAGAAATAGGATAGTGAATTCGTGTATACTGTTAAACCTAAAAGTCTCCAATTAACTTCATGCAAAATATTATGTCATTACAAGAGTTGAGCTATATACTTGTAAAATCACCCCCTTTAAAATGAGTAAAAGGCGTAAACATCGGGTTATAATAAACTTTGGGCGGGTTAAGAATATAATTTGGTATAGATTAAAAAAAGAAAAGGTACTCTAACACTTCCTCTAGTTTGCTTAAAAACATACACACCCCTTCTAGTTTGAAAAATGACTCAGTCCTCCTTTAATGTTTGCTTTCGGTGACAAAAAATCTCAAAGTTTGGTCAATCAAAAGTATTTTGATCATTTCACTCTAAATCCAATACATTTTTAATGGACTCAACCTAGATGCATTTTTTCAAACTAAAAGTGGTGTATTTGTTTTTTAAGCAAACTATGGAGATAGAGTAATTTTTCATATAATTTTCTATAGTATGTTTGATGTTTACTACTCGGAGAGAGAAAATGACAATTTTTGTAATCGACTATGTTTGTAATTAAAGAAAACCCGCCATTTTTGAAATAGAATACTAAGAGAAAAAATTAGGATTAAAATTTTGAATTTTACTCTATAAATTTCGTTTAATTTCCTTTCTTATGGTCTGATATAGTTATTTTCTCGTTTTTCAATCTCTCGTTGTTTTTTGGAATTATTGAATCAATGTGGACTTTATTTCAGTATCCATCAACAATCATACCCAGCCTATTAAAAAACAGCATTATAATACCTAGTACATTCTGTACCAACCTTTCCCATGTGCACTACATGTCTGCATATTCCACTTCATAAGCACTCATTCATCATCCAAAAAGTTAACACCCCCTCACCCTCAAAAGCAGAGCACTACCAACGTCTTCTTGTTCTTCGTCTTCATTTTCCAATTTTCTCAAACCAAATCAATAACTTAGCCTCACCATTTCCACACATGACCAAACCAACAACGACAACAGTGACAACAACTTTGTTGTTCATGTTATCTCTTACCTTATCTTCTTACATTATCCTCTCTTACTCTGACTTTTTGGGATCTGATTGGCTACCCTTTTATGCATATATTATCTCTGCTTTTGGGGTTTTACTGTTTTTGTTTTCTGTGGTTGTTGCTGTCCCTGCCGCAATTGTTACATGGATTACAGTTTTGGTGCTTTTAGCTTTTGCTGGAAATAGACGCAGAGTTCTTGTCCAACAGGGAAGAAAGATCTCTGTTGATGTAGCTATGGATTTGGTCGGTGTTGTTGTTAAAGAAAAAGGGATGGTTGCTGTTGCTTTCGCTGCAACTTTTAGCTTCATGGCCATGGCTACTGCCTGCTATTAAAGGATAGTGAATGGTTTTCTTTGTAAATTTTGCTTATGTTTTGGAAATTTGATGAATTTAGTTTTGCGATCTGGTTGAGATATTGAAGGCTTAAAAATTTCTCTTTCCTTTTTTCGGTTATTATATTGTCCTCTTCGCCATATGTTATGATTTATTGGGATGCCTTTTTCTTTGGCTGCCTCTTGTAGATACAAGCGTGTGACGTGAATGAGTGCGAGAGTGATCTAATCCTTAACAAGTGATCGGAATACGTCTGAGAACACTGGAGAGGACGCTGGGAGCTGAAGGGGGCACTCTAAATAAAGGAGGAGCTCTCCTTTTATAGGTGATCAAAAGAAGGGGGGGGGGATCATTGCAACTAATCCATTGATTAGTTGCAACCCCGCTAATCAAATCGTGCCACCTCAGCATGAATAATCATGCGTAAGAGGAGAATTTCACATGAGTCAATCGGGTGGCGTCACATGAGTCTTTGTGTAGTGACCATGATCTATGGAGAACATGCATAGCCAGTGGGGTTCAACGACGATGTTCACCCAACACCTCCTCTCAAAGGGTTCTCTCAAACCAAACCCCTCCCCAAGGTGTGAGGCTAGCACACCCTCAATATCTAGAGTGAGTCGTACTGAAGAAGTATGTCTCATTCCAATACAACGTAGCATCGCCCCTAATCCTATCAGTCTACACGTCTCAAGCGTTCTTAGGCAACCATACGTCCACCCAAGTCTTTGTCAGTTGGCTTGGTGGTTTGTGATAGGATGACTCGTTGTGATAGCGGAGTGATACGTCTTGTCTGAAGTACGTCATTGCTGTCTTCGAGTTGCATTACTAAGGGTGATCCAAGCACTCCATGGGTACACCCATGAGGGTGACATCAATAGTGCTACCATAAGAGTGACATCAATGGTGCTACCGTGGGGGTGACATCAATGGTGCTGCCGTGGGGGTGACATCAATGGTGCTACAATAGGGGTGACACTGCATGGTGCTGCCAAGGGGTGCGCCTCAGTGACGGCACTCCATGGTGCACCTCAGCGGCAACACTCCATGGTGCATCACAGCGGCGACACTCAATGGTGCATCTCAGTCGCATTTTGCGGGAAGTCAATATTAAGGTCGTCAACCCTCATGTATATCTCTAAATGAGCAACTCAGAATTTTTTTTGAAAGTCTCTAACCTAGGACTAGTTTATTTCCTTGAAAATTTCATCAAATGATAATACATTAGAAGCTAAGCCTCAAGAACGGACATAAAGCTTACAAATCGCGGTTTGGCCTTAGCACAATTATGAGTAACAACATTTTGCTCTCTATGGCAATGATAGAAAGAAATATCTTCTAGGTAAAGAAAACAAGAACTAAAGAATCCTCGCCACAATCCTCCACGTGCAAAAGTTTGGCATTCTTCGCCACCCAACGAAGACCTTTAGCCTCAGCAACCAAAAGACACCCAGCAACCTCTATCTATAATAATAATAATAATAATAATAATAATAATAATAATAATAATAATAATAATAATAATAATAATGACAATCATAATAGTAATGACAATCATAATAGTAATGACAATCATAATAGTAATGACAATCATAATAGAAATGATCGTACCGGCGGTTTAGGGCCCAATGTCAGCGGTTTTCATTTTTTGACGGTTTTGTTATTTTTCACCAGTTTTACATCAATACAATGATTTTTAGGACCTTTTTATAACGGTCTTTCAACAAATTTTTTAAAATTGATCAGGTATACTAGATGAATCAGAAACAAAATTATCCAAATTCTCGATTTTTATGTCAATATTAAGTAGCATCACTTATATTTTCAATTAGATTTGAATTTAGTAATGAATTGTTAAAAATTTTTGGTGAACCTTTCGAAGAATGATTAATTTTGTACGTAAAATATTTTGGTGAACCCCTCGAAGAATGATTAATTTTGTATGTGAAATATTTTGGTGAACCACTCGAAGAATGATAATTTTGTACTTGAAATATTTTGGTGAACCCCTCGAAGAATCATTAATTTTGTACGTGAAAATATTTTGGTGAACCGCTCGAAGAATGATTAATTTTGTACGTACTTGGGTTCACCAATTACGTAGTGGGTTTCACCGAATACATATAAAATAATAATTCTTGGATGTGTTCATCAAATACGTACAACCTAATCGCCATGCCTAATAGGCGAATCGTTTATTTTTAGCTCCTAAATGTCATCCTAAATGTGTTAATCGCATCTTCAAAGTCAAGAGCTAGTTTTATGCTTCTAATCGCTTGTTTCATCACCAAATGTCATGTTTAAATAGGTGATCGCTAGTCTCCATCTCAATCGCCAGTTTTTTTGGCCTAATCGCCATTTATATGGCTTTAATCATCATTCTTCACAATTAACCATAAAATTGATATTTATGTACTTATTTATCGTACACCGAGAAAATCATTGATAAAATAGAAAAAATCTCGTTATCTCAATGTAAATATTCATGATACTCACTTATTATGTAAAATTAGATTAAATTAATTAAGAATTCTCAATACAATTAAATACTAATTCATAAACTCGTTAAAAGTTGCCATTGATAATGTTGTTGTGTTTTTGTCAAGTATCGAGCAAGACGGGTTTTCAGCATATATAATTATAGGTTTTGATGTTATGATCATCGGTAAATTCTATTTATCGGTTTGACGAACACGTATAACTTTTAAGGTCAGAATATATCTGTAAATTGAACATATCCACTAAAAGTTTGAAATTGCATATTGAAATTTGAAATATTAGCCTTTTATTTTATAAATTATGACCCCATAAATTTTTGAAAATAACCTATTTAAGTTTTAATTTATAAGCATATAAAAAATCCAAAAAATTAAAAGAGATGGGAATTACGAAAAAAAAATCCAAAATTAAGACCGAAACAGTTTCTGGGCCTCTGAAAGTACTTAAAATAGCATTTTTTAGACCCGAAACTCAGCAGCGACGGGTAAAACATAAAATGACCTATGATCGAGACAATATAAGGCCATAATATGATCGATTCTTATACAAGACGATATAAGGTCATAATATGGTCAAGACTTATATGAGAAGACACCATATCATAATATGACCGAGTCTTATACGAGACGACATGATGTCATAATATGGCCGAGTCTTATTTGACATATGGCCAAGACACATAAGGCTATAATATGATTGCATCTCATATGACATGCGACCAAGACAACATAAGGTATAATATAATCAAGTCTTATATGATGTTGTATCCACTATTGAGACTTGACAAAAACAAAGATAAACAATGATAATGACATACGACATTAATCTCATGATCAAGATAAACTCAAGTAAGAGAAATGGATATAAAACGCTCCCACATAATTACTTGATATGGAACTCCTTTTAAAACCCAATAAATATGAAGTCTAATCATACTCCCTAATTAATGAAAGGCATTTTCATTTTTTTAATTAATATGATTTTTTTATATTTAAAAATTAATATGAAACTATCTATATAAAGACAAAATCATCATATGAGGTGTCAAATTCTAAACACTCATATTTCTTAAATTTCAACATTCATTCATTTCATTAACTTGAGCATCAGAGTATATTAGATGAGGGAGCATAGCGGTGTCAGGTTAATTCTTTCACATTCATTTTTCTTCCTTGTGTTCATCAGGCAATATTCAAGTGACGCGAGACAGCTCTATCGACAGTAGAATCCTAACATCTACACTAAATCATGGTGAGGAAAACTGGTGAGAGTTAAGAAATCTCGATCACCGCTGAGACAGGAGAGAAGAAAAACTCCGTTAAAAACATAGTGACTTGTAATTGGGGGAGGGGCATTTAAAAGAACGTACAAGTGAAATCATCTTTTGTAAAGATGATTTTATCTAAACTAATTGTCTTTAGACAGTTTCAACAGTTGAAATCGTTTTTGGAAAAAATCAGAATTATCTAGCCACATCCTCTAAACTTTGTCTTTTGCAAAGACAATATTATGTGATCTGTAATAGTCCACCTTAGTTTTGAAATAAATTTATGATCTACCTTTTTCTTAAATATTTTTTTTAAAACACACTAAAATATCCAAAAATCCTATATGCAATATCATCACATCTTCACGAACGTACTAGTTTATCAAATATCCAGATGGAGCCGCTCTTATTTCTATTTGTTTACTTGGGATTTTTCCTACCCACTGTCGTCCTCGCTACTATCTTAATTGACATTCATGCATATGAAGTATGACTATTGAATGATAACATGTTAATTTGTATATTAGGAAAATTTAATATGCCGGAAAATTATTCCGGGCATTGATACTGGGTTATTGTGGCCCTTAGATTGTTTTTAGAACAATCTAAGACACACAAAGCGTAGGAAGTAATAAATTTTTTTTTGTTTACCAAATACGTGTAGGAGTTCACCAAATATGTATTGGGTTCACCAATTACGTACAAAATAATAATTCTTGAAAAGGTTCACCAAATACGTATCGGGGTTCACTAATTACGTATCGGGGTTCATCAAATATATACAAAATAATAGTTCTTAGAAGGGTTCGCCAATTACATAATGGAGTTCACAAATTATATACTGAGATTCACCAATTACATAGTGGGATTCACTAATTACATAGTGGGGTTCACCAAATACGTACAAAAGAATAATTCTTAGAGGGTTTCATCAATTACGTAATGGAGTTCACCTATTAAATAGTGGACTTCACCAATTACGTAGTGTAGTTCACCAAATACGTACAAAAAATAATTCTTGGAGGAGTTCATCAATTACGTAGTGGGGCTCACCAATTACGTAGTGGGGATCACCAATTACGTAGTGGGGCTCACCAAATACATATAAAATAATAATTCTTGGAGGGGTTCAACAATTAAGTACTGGGGTTCACCAATAACGTAGTGGGGTTCACCAATTACGTACAAAAGAATAATTCTTTGAGGGGTTCACCAATTACGTACAAAAGAATAATTCTTTGAGGGGTTCACCAAATACGTAGTGAGATACACCAATTATGTAGTAGGATTCACCAAATACGTAAAAATTAATATTTTTTGAAGGGATTCACCAAATACGAACTATGATTCACCAATTACGTACTGAGATTCATTTACATAGTGGGGTTCACCAATTACGTACTGGAGTTCACTAATCTGTCCCAGTGGTTCACTAATCTATCCTAGCGGCTTTTCATCAAATACCGGCGGTTGGCAATTTTTTTTTTCATTTTTTGGCAGTTTTGTTATTTTTTCGATGGTTTTGCAATACAATGATTTTTAGGACTTTTTTATGATGATCTTTCAACAAATTCAAATTTTTAAAATTGATCAAGGTATACATGATGAATCACAAATAAAGTTAACAAAATTCTCTATTTTTTTGTAAAGATTAAGCATCTTCACTTATATTTTAAATTAGATTTGAATTTAGTAATGAATTGTTAAAACATTTTGGTGAATTCCTCGAAGAATGATTAATTTTTTACATACCGGGGTTCACCAATTACGTAGTGGGGTTCACCGGATACGTACAAAATAATAATTCTTGAAGGGGTTTACCAAATATGTACAACCTAATCATCATACCTAATAGGCAAATCACCTACTTTTAGCCTCAGAGTGTATTAGGTGAGGGAGAATGCCAGTGTCAGGTTAATTCTTTCACGTTAATTTTTCTTCCTTATGCTCATCTGGAAATATTCAAGTGATGCTAGACGCCATTATTGACAGTAGAATTCTAACATCTACACTAAATCATGGTGAGGAACATTGGTGACAGTTAGGGAGTCTCGATCGCCGTTGAGAGACGAGAGAAGAAAAGAACCCACAAGTGAAATTATCTTTTGCAAAAATGATTTCACTTAAACGAATTGTCTTTGTAAAAGACAATTTCAACTTTGACCAAAAGTTGAAATTGGTTTTTGGAAGAACGCGAATTATCTAGAGCCACATCATCTAAGTCTCTGTCTGCAAAGACAATATTATGTGATGTGTAAAAATTCACCTTAGTTTTCAAATAAATTTATGATATACCTTTTTCTTAAATATTTTTTTAGTGGGGTTCGTCAAATACGTACAAAAAATAATTCTTGGAGGGGTACACCAAATACGTAGTGGGGTTCACCAATTACGTACTGGGATTTACCAACTACGTATTGAGGTTCACCAAATACGTACAAATGAATAATTATTGTAGGGGTTTACCAATTACGTACTAGGGTTCACCAATTACGTAGTGCGGTTCATCAATTGCGTAGTGGGGATTTAGAAAATAAGTACAAAAGAATAATTCTTTGAGGGGTTCACCAATTACGTAGTGCGGTTCACCAATTATATAGTGGAGTTCACCAATTACGTAGTGAGGTTCACCGAATACATTAAAAAGAATAATTCTTGGAGGGGTTCATCAATTACATAGTGGGGTCACCGATTACATAGTGGGGTTCACCAAATACGTACAAAAAAATCATTCTTGGAGGGGTTCACCAATTATGTAATGGGGTTCACCAATTACGTATAAAAGAATAATTCTTGGAAGGGTACACCAAATACGTAGTGGGGTTCACCAATTACGTAGTGGGGTTCACCAATTACGTAGTGAGGTTCACCAAATACGTATAAATTAATAATTCTTGGAGGGGTTCACCAAATACGTACTGGGGTTCATCAATTATATACTATGGTTCGCCAATCTATCACGGCAGTTTCTCTAACCAATACGGGTGGATTTTCATCCAACACCGATGATTTTAGCCTAATATCAGCGATTTTTGGCCCCATATCGACGGTTGGCAAGTTTTTTCATTTTTTGGTGGTGTAGTTTTTTTTCGGCGTTTTTGCATCAGTACAATGGTTTTTAGGACATTTTATGACGGTCTTTCAATAAATTCAATTTTTTAAAATTGATCAAGGTATACTATATGAATCACAAACAAAGTTATCAAAATTCTTGATTTTTTATTTGAACATTAAGTATCTTCACTTATATTTTAAATTAGATTTGAATTTAGTAATGAATTGCCACAATATTTTGGTGAACCCCTCGAAGAATAATTAATTTTGTACGTGAAATATTTTGGTGAACCCCTCGAAGAATGATTAATTCTATACGTGAAATATTTTGGTGAACCCCTTGAAAAATGATTAATTTTCTACGTACTGGGTTCACTAATTACACAATGGAGTTCACCAAATACGTACAAAATAATAATTTTTGGAGGGGTTTAGCAAATACGTACAACCTAATCACCATACTAATAGGTGAATCGCCTATTTTTAGCCCCTAAACGCCATGTTTAATTAGGTGATCGCCAGTCTCCCTCCCAATCATCTGTGTTTTGGGCCTAATCACCATGTAAATGGCTCTAATCGTCATTCTTAACAAACAACCGTAAAATTGATATTTTTGTAATTATTTACCGTACACCAGGAAAATCATTGATAAAAATAGAAAAAAACTTGTTATTTAAATGCAAACATTCATGGTACTCAATTATTATGTGAAATTAGATTGGATTAATTAAGAATATTCGATACAATTAAACGCTTATTTATAAACTTGTTAAAAGTTGTCATATATAATGTTGTTGTGATTTTATGACAAATATCGAGCGAGACGTGTTTTCATCATATATTATTATAGGTTTTGATGTTATGATGGTCCGTAAATCCTATTTATCGATTTTTTGAACACGTATAACCTTCAAGATCAGAATCTATCTATAAATTGAACATATCCACTAAAAGTTTAAAATTGAATATTAAATATTGAAATTTAAAATTTTAACCTTTTATTTTATAAATTATAACCCCATAAAATTTTGAAAATAACCTATTTACATTTTCATTTATAAGCATATAAAAACCCTATAAATTAAAAGAGATGTGAATTATGAAAAAGACCCAAAATTAAGACCGAAATAGCTTTTAGGCCTCTGAAAGTACTTAAAATAGTATTTTTTAAACCCAAAACTCAGCTGCGATGGGTAAACCATAATATGACCTATGGTCGAGATAATATAAGGTCATAATATGATCGATTCTTATACAATATGATATAATGTCATAATATGATCGAGTCTTATACGAGATGACATAATGTCATAATATGACCGAGTCTTATTTGACATATGGCCTAGACGCATAAGGCTCTAATATGACTGCATCTTATATGACATGACACCAAGACGACATAAGACCATAATATAACCAAGTCTTATATGAGGTCGTATCCCTTATTCAGACTTGACAAAAACAAAGATAAACAATGATAATGACATATGACATTATCTCATGATCAAAATAAACTCAAGTAAAAGAAATGGATATAAAACCCTTTCACATAATTACTTGATATGGAACTCCTTTTAAAACCCAATAAATATGAAGTCTAATCATATTCCCTAATTAATGAAAGGCGTTTTAATTTTTTTAATTAATATGATTTTTTTTACATTTAAAAATTAATATGGAGCTATCTATATAGAGACGAAATCATCATGTCAGGTGTCACATTCTAAACACTCATAGTTCCTAAATTCTAACCTTCCTTTACTTCATTAACTTGAACGTCGGAATATATTAGGTGAGGGAGCGTACCGGTGTCAGGTTAATTCTTTCACGTTCATTTTTCTTACTTGTATTCATCAGACAATATTCAAGTGATGCACGACAACATTATCGATAATAGAATTTTAACATCTACACTAAATCATGGTGAGGAAAACTGGTGAGAGTTAGAAAGTCTTGATCCCCGCTGAGAGAGGAGAGAAGAAAAATTCCGTTACAAACGTATTGACTTATAATTGGGGGAGGGGCATTGAAAAGAACACACAAGTGAAATCATCTTTGTAAAGATGATTTGACTTAAACTAATTGTCTTTGTTAAAGACAGTTTCAACTTTGACCTAAAGTTGAAATCCTGTTTGGAAAAAACGAGAATTATCTGCAGCCACATCCTGTTAACTTTGTCTTTTGCAAAGACAATATTATGTGATGTGTAAAAGTCCACCTTAGTTTTATGATATACCTTTTTCTTAAATATTTTTTTAAATACTCAAAAATCCTATATGCAATAACATCACATCTTCACGAACGTACTAGTTTATCAAATATCCAGATGGAGCCGCTCTTATTTCTATTTGTTACTGGGGAATTTTTCCTACCCACTATCGTCCTCGCTACTATGTTAATTGACATTCATGCATATGAAGTACGACAATTGAATGATAACATGTGGGGAAATTATTTTCGGCATTAATGCTGAATTATTGTGATTCTTATATTGTTTTTAGAACAATCTAAGACACACAAAGCCTAGTAAATAACAATTTTTTTTTACTTCATTAAAAAAGTGTTGGAGTTCACCAAATACGTATTGGGTTCACCAATTACGTACAAAATAATAATTCTTAAAGGGATTCATCAAATACATATTGGTGTTCACCAATTACATATTGAGATTCACCAAATATATACAAAATAATAATTCTTAGAGGGGTTCACCAATTACGTAATGGGGTTCACTAATTATATAGTGGGGTTCACCAAATACATACAAAAGAATAATTCTTTGAAGGGTTCACCAAATACGTAGTGGGGTTCACCAATTATGTTGTAGGATTCACCAAATACATACAAAATAACATATTCTTGGAGGGATTCACCAAATCGATTTGGGATTCACCAATTACGTACTAGGATTCACCAATCTATCCTAGTGGTTCACCAATCTATCCTGGTGGTTTTTCATCCAATACCGACGGTTGGCAATTTTTTTCAATTTTTTGCGGTTTTGTTGTTTTTTCGATAGTTTTGCATCAATATAATGGTTTTTAGGACTTTTTATGATGGTTTTTCAACAAATTCAATTTTTTAAAATTGATTAGGGTATACTAGAGAATCGCAAATAAAGTTATCATAATTCTCGATTTTTTATGTGAACATTAAGTATCTTCACTTATATTATAAATTAGATTTGAATTTGGTTATGAATTGTTAAAACATTTTGGTGAACCCTCGAAGAATGATTAATTTTGTATGTGCTGGGGTTCACTAATCACGTAGTGGGGTTTACCAAATATGTACAAAATAATAATTCTTGGAAGGGTACACCAAATACGTACTAGGTTTCACCAATTACGTACTGGGGTTCACCAATTACATATTGAGGTTCACCAAATACGTATAAATGAATAATTATTATAGGGGTTCACCTATTATGTACTAGGGTTCACCAATTATGTAGTGAGATTCATCAATTACGTAGTGGGGATAAAAAAAGACGTACAAAAGAATAATTCTTAAAGAAGTTCACCAATTACGTAGTGAGGTTCACCAATTACATAGTAGAGTTCACCAATTACGTAGTGAGGTTCACCGAATACATAAAAAAGAATAATTCTTGGAGGGGTTCACCAATTACGTAGTGGGATCCTCAATTACATAGTGTGATTCACCAAATACGTACAAAAGAATAATTCTTGGAGGGGTTCACCAATTACGTACAAAGGAATAATTCTTGGAGGGGTTCACCAAATACGTACAAATTAATAATTCTTGGAGGGGTTCACCAAATACGTACTGGGGTTCACCAATTGCGTACTGGGGTTCACCAATTACGTTGTGGGGTTAATCAATTACGTACTGGGGTTCACCAATTATGTATTGGGATTCACTAATCTATCCTGGCGGTTTCTCTAACAAATACCGGTGGATTTTCATCCAATACCGATGGTTTTTCGCCCAATACCGGCAGTTTTTCGCCCAATATCGGCGGTTGGCAAATTCTGTTTCATTTTTTTGGTGGTTTAGTTGTTTTTTCGACGGTTTTGCATCATTACAATGATTTTTAGGACCCTTTTGTGACGGTCTTTCAACAAATTCGATTTTTTGAAATTGACCAGGGTATACTAGATAAATCACAAACAAAGTTATCAAAATTCTCGATTTTTATGTGAACATTAAATATCTTCACTTATATTTGAATTTAGTAATGAATTGCTAAAATATTTTGGTGAACCCCTCGAAGAATGATTAATTTTGCCGGTGAAATATTTTGGTGAACCCTTGGAAAAATGATTAATTTTGTACGTACTGGGTTCATCAATTATGTAGTGAGCTTCACCGAATACGTACAACCTAATCGCCATACCAAATAGGTGAATTACCTATTTTTATCCCCTAAACGTCATGTTTAAATTGGTGGTCGCCAGTCTCCCTCCCAATTGCTAGTGTTTTGGGCCTAATCACCATTTATATGGCTCTAATCATCATTCTGAACAATCAACCGTAAAATTGATATTTTTGCAATTATTTATCGTATACCAGGAAAATCATTGATAAAAATAGAAAAAAATCGTTATTTCAATGCAAACATTCATGATACTCACTTATTTTGTGAATTATTTGATACAATTAAATACTTATTCATTAACTTGTTAAAAGTTGTCATTGATAATGTTGTTGTGGTTTTGAGCGAGACGTGTTTTCACCATATATTATTATAGATTGTGATGTTATAATGGTCGGTAAATCCTATATATCAGTTTTACGAACACGTATGTCCTTCAATGTCAGAATCTATCTATAGATTGAACATATCCGCTAAACGTTTGAAATTGAATATTGAATATTGAAATTTAAAATTTTAACCTTTTATTCTATAAAATATAATCTCGTAAAATTTGAAGGAAAACCTATTTATGTTTTAATTGATAAGCATATAATAAACCCAAATAATTAAAAGAGATGAAAATTACGAAAAAGTCCAAAACTAAGAGCGAAACATCTTCCAGGCCTCTGAAATTAATGAAAATAGTATTTTTGGTCCCAAAACTGAGTTGCGACAAGTAAAGCTTATGGTGCATGTAGATATCTGAATAAACTTCGATTTTTGATATCTTACAGTCCACGTGATTCCATCCGAGTCAAAAGTTAGAGCCCTCTGAATGTTGACCTGGATGTGCCACGATCCAATAGGGAGTATTGGGGCCATTCGCCAGCCATGACTGGCGTTTGGGATCTGCTGGTTGCGTTTGGGGCCTGCTGGTGGCGTTTGGGCCCCGAACACCAAACATACTGGCATTTGGCCCGTGCCACTTGGACACAAGCCAAACGCTTGTTAGCATGGCGTTTGGGGCCCAAACGCCATCAGCAGGCCCCAAACGCCGGTCTTGAATGGCGACTCGCTATTTAGTAATGGCGTTTAGGTCCTCATTGTGGTGTTTGGCCCTACTTTTGATACACTTATTTATTCCTATGCATATAGCCATATTTCACACTTATGCATATATATTAATTTCACACAATTATGCCTTTCATGTACTTGTAAATTCTATCTCTCTCTCTCCCTCTCATAAAATAATGCCTTGCATTTATCATTTTCACACACTTAATCACTTTTATATACTAAGCCACTTATATACAAACAGTCATTTCCATGACTTGATCATTTTCACAACTTAACATTTTTTATACACTTAGCCATATTTTCATAGGCTTAGGTGTTTCACATACACTTTGTCATTTTTATAACTTAGTCGCATACACGAAGCAATTTTCATTCACTTAGTAATTTTCTCACCATTTGTCATTTTTATGCACTTATTTTGTTACTTGACCATATTTTCATGCACTTAAGTATTTTCACATACACTTAGTCCTTTCTACAAGTTAGCCACATACACTTAGCAATTTTTATTCACTTAGTCATTTTCTCATCCTTTTGTCATTTTCATGCACTTGTTTTGGCAGTTAATCATAATCTCATGCGCTAAGTCATTTTGATATATGCTAAGCCATTTTTCATGCACTTAGCTATTTTCACAAATTTAGCCATTCTTATTTTCTCTAATTTGTCATTTTCATGTACTTAGTTATTTTCACAGACTCATTTTCACATACTTTGTTATTTTCACACACTTAGTAATTTTCACACACTTAGTAATTTTCACACACTTATTTATTTTCAAACACTTAGTTATTTTCAAACACTTTCTTATATACTCTTCGTAGAGGTCCTTCTATTTCTTCAAGCTCTCTTGAAAGACTTGACATACTTAGTCATGTTCATACTTTTAACCATTTTTATATACTTAATCATTTCACATACTAATCTCATTGTAAATCTTTATGAAATAATACCTCGTTACTAAATAAATAAATAAAATCATATTTTCCTTTAAAAAAGTATATCATCCATTGGTATCACTACATAGCATATTAATTTTCAATTACAAATCCATTCTATTTTAAACTCTGCAAACACACTTCTAACTTACTTTTTGGATATAACACAATGACGAAGAATTTTTAATAATTGCTTCAGCTGTATCATTTCATTCCAAGTTGATATGTGTCTCTCATATCCAATTTGTACTCTACTCTTCGTAGATGTTCTTCTATTTCTTCAATTCACTATAATTTAAAAAAAATGACGGTGTTAGGAATATACATATCTCCAAAGGTTGACCATTGGTAACAAAATGATCCACAACAAATATGTCTCCGAAGGTTGGCCATTCACTTTGGCCTCTTCATTAGAAACCTGCATTTCAACAATGTTCTACGACACATAATAGTTAAAATCGCAAATTCATTTTATTTTTAATTGTTCCCTAGTCTATAGGCTTGTCAATTACCTAAACCAATTTAAATGGGGTAGCTTTATTGAGAGAATGAAAGGTATCCTATAAAATGAAAGCCACTAAAGCTAATTTTGAACTTTGAGTAGATACATATACATGTAATATACCTCTTACATAAACATGAGAAAAAATTACAATACTGAACCAACAATTAAGCGCCTCAAATCTTTAAGAAAATCAAAGATTTTCTACACTCACTAAAGATGCAAAGAAAGAGTTACCGTCCATACTAATAAAGAGTTACCAGGAAGTTAGAGTTCTTGTATTTGGTCTCTACTAGATTTTTTGGGTGCTGCACATCTTCTCCTTGCTCTGATTCTCCATCCATTTATGCACTAGGAGACGGAGAAAGGTTATTTTTCAATCAGATTGATGATTTAAAACCTTCAACAAACTGGAAACAACATGAACTAGATCAAATATAAATTCATCATAAAAATGCCCTCAAAATTTCAAAGTATCTAGTGAGAGCTATAACCAAAAGAGAAGTACACAAAGGTTTTTGGGCAAACAAAAATTATAGGGGGATTGCGGGTGTCTAACAAGATGAGCATCAGTAGAATAAGCTAAAACCTCAGAATTATAGGAGAAAAGAAAAAACCCCAGCACTTCATCAAATACAAGCAAAGGTACACACAAACCATGAAAAAATTGAAGTCAAACTTATCATTCATCCGGGACTTTCTTACTGGTATTTACCAAGTTGACATGCAAATTACACTTCAATCCATAATTTTCACAAAGCATTGAGATCTAGAAACCCAAAATTAAATAGAAATAACGAAAACCCATTAGCTTGAAGTACTTTCATCAGATTGTTGAGTATTATTATGGCCATTATGCATTCCACTTGCAATATTCATCATCAAAAGTCTCTTGACTATTAGGGATAAAGAGAGCCGAGGTCAACGAGTCAAAAAATTCATCTCGACCAAACAAAAGAGTCAAAAATGGAGAAAAGAAGTACCTAATTCACATCCATATCTATCTCAAGCCATTTCAATTCTTTAACAACTACTTTCAATCTTACCTGGTGAGCTTTGGCTGGATCCTTTTGCTTTTGGATCACATCAGAAACCCAGATCTTCAAGAAATTATAACAAAAAAAATCCTGGGCTCTCATTCCTGAACGTAATGATCTGGCCAAAATCAAACAAAAAATTATAAATAACCACATACAGAGTTTACTAAGCTAGAACTTAAAAGCATGCCCTAGATTATGGGGTTGAAGTCGAAGGACAAAAAGGAGGAAATGAGGATAGGAAAGGGGGGCGAGCACACCATAACAAAGAGAAAAAGATAGAGATAGAGAGAGCGAGAGCACCGATGGCCAATGGCGGAGAGAGCAACGACGACCGATGACAGAGAGAGCTGCGACGGCCGATGACGAAGAGAGAGCACAGACGATGAAGAGAGAGCCTGAGTTTAATTAATAATATAATTTATTGGAACTTAGAATTATGGGTCTATGGTCCACGACATCGTGCAGTTCATAATTGCTAAGGCAATAACTTTAATGAGCACCTCCCGACCAGGGGACTAAGTAGTTTCTCCGACGACTCTGAAATCTTATAAAAGATATTCTCCATCAAACAATTAAAGATAACATGTTTCGATAACCGAAAATCTGACTCTAAGCCCAAATATTTCTATACCGACTTAGTGAGGGCCAAATTAAAAGATCTAGCAAAAAGCTCTTGCTTTGACACCTCCATGTTAGAACTAAAAACAATAAGACTTTTATGGGTATGATCAACAACCTGTCCCGAGGCTTCATCGTATATCTGTATCAAATAAAAAACAAGTCTAATCTCATAAGCACTAGCTTTACAGAAAACCAACGAGTCATCAACAAAAAATAAGTGAGACATAATCAGATCAGCAGAAGAGAGTTGAGACATAATCACATATGTCATTTTCATCGATATCACTTTATACCAAGCAAAATATACAATTAATCATATATGCAACATCATAACAACATTCATTTGCCGCGCAATCACGAAAAAAATTTGCTCTTATCGCCTTAGTAATCTGATGATATATAATGGGTTCATCGCAATCATCTTCAAATGGTAATTTCTTTGTTATCTATACCATTATGATTTTGATTATCTCTTTATTTGGTGAGATTTATTTTAGTGTGATCCACCATTATTAGTGATAGATATTTTATTAGATTTGTATAATCTTCTAGTTTTATCTAGAGAAAAACTTCTTATAACACGTTATTTTTATAGTGGAGATGTCATTCTGAATTTGTCTCATGATTTTATGGGAAAGTATATAATTATGAGATAATTATTTAAAATTAATTAATTAAATTATTTATTATAATTTTCAAAAATTACAATTAAATAATTATATCGATTAATTTTATATTAATCGATAAGTGAGACAACATATTTGATTTATGAAATTAAATAATATTAAATTACTGTGAGATAATAATTTTGAATTTTGAATCAAATGATTAGTTAATTTTAAATTAACAGATAAGTTAATCGTTAGGATTTTATGGATTATATGAGATAATACATAAATATTTATCTGATTAAAATAATAAATTTAAAAATTAAAAATTGCCACGTGGCATTTGGAATATCACACGTAATCACGAATTTTGAATAAGCGATTGGCGAAGCACACTGCAGTGCCCCATGACACTGCAATGAAGCGTTGAGCTATAGTGGGTCCCACTGTAGTGTCAAATTAAAACCCTAAATCTAAGGAGCCTTAACCTAGAATATATATATATATATATGTATATATGTATGTATATGTATATATATATATGTATGTATGTATATGTATATATATATATATATGTATGTATATATAGATAATATTTTGTTGACCTCCCAAGAGATAACACATGCACGCAATTGTTTTCATTTTTTCAATCAATAAAATTTTTAAAAAAGCACCACGCCTCCGCCGTGGGCGCCGCCGATTCCAACACAATGGTTGGATGGCAATATGTATCAGCGTATTACGAATGAGACTTGTGCTCACTCTTCCTAGAATAAGTTACGAGATTTGTATGAGAGGAAAATAACTGGGATAAAAATTTTCTGATAAGAAAGCTTGTCAACCTAAAATACGAAGAGGAGACTTCAATTCCAGAACACTTGAAGGAGATGCAGAGCATTGTGAATCAACTTTCTACTAATGGGTTTGGTCTTGATGAGTATAGTTTGGGTCCTTCTACCAGTCACTTAGAGGTTCTTGGTAAGGGGAGAAGTCGGAGTAGGAACAAGAAAAGTAATCGGGGTTGTTCGAGAAGTAAATCAATGTTATCATTGCAAGAAGATGGGGCATAAGAGAAATGATTGTCGAGAATCTAAAGTTGGACAATAGATCGAAAACAATGATAAGAAAAATGATGGATCAGAAACAGTAGTGCCACTAGCCAAGGTGTCTTTACTATTGTAATAGAGAGTGTTGCCATCAGATCTATTCTCAACGTACAAAGTATGTGACTTTGATATTGTGAAGATGGGTAAAGATGGAACCTCCAAAGTTGTTAGGATTATGGATGTATGTCTAGAGGCAAATATTGAGTGCAAGTTGGTAATAAAAAATGTAAGATATGTGCCAAACAACTTACTGAACTTGATTTTGCTAGACCATTTTGACGAAGAGGGATATCATGACTATTTGGTGAAGGTAAAAGAAAACTCCCTAAAGATTTGTTGATGGTAGCAAGAGGAATGAAAAATTATACTCTCTATGTGACATCTACAGAGCTCATCAGTGGCTCGGTGGATAAAGTGAAGGGTGATTCCACGAGTGAATTGTGACGCAAAAGTCTTAAACAGGAGTCAAAAGAGGCATGTGATATTAACCAAGAAACGACTGATGGAATAGAGCAGGTTAGGCAATTTTGGCCGAGGTCTCTCAGTTAAAAAGAAGTGCAACATAATCAGATTGACTGCACAAGCTTAACGAATTCAAAAGTCATATAGAACATGTCGAATTAGTAAAATAATAGTTTTGCTTACAATCGCTTAAAAGCTAATCTTAATAACATAAAACCTCAAATAATGTTTTAAAAAAAACTTATTTTATAAAGCAGCGAAGTACGACTAACAGAAGAACATATACAAGATAAAGAAAAACCCAAACAGATTGAATTGAACTCTCTTGCAACCGAAAACCATAATCAATTTGAACTTGCAGTTCTAAGCCTAATGCTAGAAAAAAAATTCTAAAAAATTAAACAAACTTACAACTAGCCAGAGAAATCACCATTAATTCCAAAATGCAATTATTCTTGAAAAAGGGTAACCCAGACTTCTCAGAATTGAACTAACCTTTTATATTCAAGGTTATTCGAGCATGCTCGTTTGTTTTTTTCTTCTAATATTAAATCTTTACTTTCACACTTCTTTTCTTTTATCAGTTCTCTTTTTGTTTTGAAGAAATCACTTTTCTTTTAATTCACAATTCTTTTTTATTAAATCACTACAAAACCTTTATATGTTTGTCTTTGAAAAAAAATTAAACTTAAATTCTGCTAGTACGCTTCAATAAAAAATCGAGTCACAATGGAATTACATAGACCCAATACGGGCCGGGCCGTCTTCTAAGATTAGACCCAATTCACAGATCGAGTTGGAATGACAATAAAACCGATCATTCATTTGATTAGGTTTGTAAACATGTCATTCATTTGTAAGTACTTTTATACATAACTAGATTTGAAAAACGTGCGTTGCACGAATATAAACAAAATAGTTTCTTTTAGTTTTCAAATCTTAAAGAAAAAGAATAACGGTCCTTAACGTTACGTTGAATGAATAATTTTTAAATATTCATGAATATAACCATCATTTATAAATGTTATTTATTAAATGTTATCTAGCTAAATGGATATATACAAATAATTTAGCGTACATTAACCCTATAAAAATAACACTTCTACGAAAATGATACATCTCCTTGGTCAAGAAAAAAATTCACAATAAAAATAGAAGATGAAAATATAATAAATTAATTGGTGAGACATAAAAATATCTAAAAGATCACGTGTAGGAATTAGTTAGAGAATGAAATTTTAAGTAATATTTGTAAGTACTCTTAAAACCAAATAATTAATTTAATAATGCACATAATTATGAGTAAAAAATTAAAGTTGTAATTTTTAGAATTAATACATATATTCTTTTAATAGTTTCATGTGGCTTTTCACTTTTCATCTTCTTTTCACATTCACATATAACTATTTCATTTTGTCATTAAAGTCTCATTTATTATTCATAACTCTTTATTGTTCATGTTCTTCAATATCACTATCACCTCAATTTTATTATAAATTTAAGACTTTTACAATAACCACCAAATTTATATAGAATTAATAACACTTTAGTGATATAATATAATTTGTGTTGAACAAACGTGTGATTATAATACTTATTTGAATCAACCACTTTATAAAAATTTAAGTTGTAGTATATCTAACTAATATTTTTCAAAGCACATGAACTTTGTAGGATCTGTAACTTCAAATAATTTTGTCTGAGTATAAATATATATAAATAATAGTTTATTACATTAGTTTCCTTGTATTAATTTTTTATATACCAAACAATGTTAATGTAGTTTTGTTATTGAAATATGTTCATTACTACAATTAATTCATTTAAAAACTAAATTACTTTAATAAATTAGTGCTATGTAACTTTTATTCATCTTTATATTCTATGTAATGGTGTCTTTGCCTTTATATTTTGATAACAAATATTATTTTTTTTAAAAATTCTTTATTATTGTTTTTTTTAATTCTCTTCAAGCCATATGACTTCTTTGTAATGACAATGGGTATCTTTATTACATTAGCTAAAACTTATTTGTTCCTATTCATTTCTATAACAACAAGATGGACTTTACCCAAACTAAGAATGGATCAACTATTAAATCTTGGATGGAAATTTCTTTTACCTATTTCGCTTGATAATCTCTTATTAACAACTTCTTTCCAACTCCTTTCACTGTAAAGGAATACAATATTCTATATTCACGACTTGTCTCAAATAAGAGAAAAAATAAACATAAAATTATTTATAGATATTACAATATGTTCCCTATAGTAACTGGGTTCATGAATTATTTTTATGGTGTGGTGAGAAATTTCCGCATAATTTTATACGTATATCTATGATCAGCTACGAGTTGTGGGAGAGAGAGTGATGAATTTCATATATGAAAGTTAGTAACACCTCTTAATTGGAATCAAGGCCGTATAGCTGACCGGCGATTACTAATAATCCTTATCATTATTTATTTAAAGTAATCTTTGGGGAGCAATTCTAATTTATAGTTGATCATAATTAAATTGCCTCAAGAAATGTAAGCAACCATTAATAATCAAGAAAAAAAATTCTGAAAAGACAATAGAGTTAGCTCCAAAGCTGTTTTACGCAAATTACCACAAATTATATCTATATAAAGCACAACAATCTCACACCTCACACCGTCATTCATTATTCTATAGATTGTCACGCACAATCAAATATAATAATCATATTTTGTTATTGTTCAATTGTCATCAATTCAACTACCGCATAAAAGATTACACGAGTACACTACATGAGGTTAAAGTCCTTTACTACACAGCAGATGTATCTAGCAAACCACAAAAATAAAAACTTTAAACACATAAACTTGATACTCATACAAAGCACGCTCTCACAAACACAGCCTCATCCATGCACTTTCCCCATGGCATCGCGATTCAACGTGGTTCGGTCAATTTCCTATTTACACTATGATGAATATTCGGTTAGGTATACTTGTGTTCAATTACAAGAAGTTGATTCATAAAACATCTATATATAGCTCAAGTATCTTTATGCTTCCAAGATTTATTTGAACCACGCAGTCTATCCTTTGCTTTTATTGCCTGTAAATGACCAAAGAAGATTACAATCAAAACCGAAATTTAAAAAAGAAATGTAGATTTTTTTCATAATTTTACTATAAGGCAGGAAATTTTCAATTTGTACTTCCTCTTCCCAGTTTGCAGAGAGACTGATGATCGAAAGCAAAAATGCATGCACAGAACTCCCACAAACGATTCCCATCCAAATTCCCTGCACGTTACGCAAAGTCATTTCATTTTCTTTTGTGATTATTTAAATTCTTCAAAGTTACATAAAAGTTACATAAAACTCAGACGATCGGTGTCCACATATAGTTAAAACTCTCACGTTTATACAGACCCGGATTCTCTCCTGTTCTGAGAACAGGAGAGCCTTAAAACGGATGGCAAGAAATCAACTATGGAAAACGAGAAAAAAAGAAGAAGTTTTCTGATGCATCTTTTAACGTGCATCATTAATCTCGGCCGTCCGTTTAAAGAACGGATGGCCACAATTTCTCCAACATAACCCTCCTCTATTGGAGATCCAACAGGAGGGGATCTATTTCCGGTTCATACTACGAAGTTGTGGGTCTAAATCTCATCGGCTATTTATTCTTTTGTCAGAGAATCGACTATGGTTCCCTTATTGTAATTAATAAAACATATGCAGAGAAGTTACCTTTCCTCTAAACTGTAAAACAAAAGTCAGGATTAAAGCAGAAGGAAGACCGACGAGATAATAAGCTCCGAAATTTACGTAGACAGAGATCTTTTGCCAACAACATCCTCTAGCAACTCCTGGATTATTGGTAATACTCAATTATGGTATAATTATGCAATGTTAAACAACTAATTGCACTAATCATTTAGAAAAAAAAACTGATACCAGATAGAACTCCTTGAATTCCATCCATGAAGTTGGATAAAGCAAGTAATGGTATGACAAGTGCAAAATATTTTACTACTTCCTCTTCATTAGTGAAAAGATAGCCCCATTTTCTCCGCCCTACAATTGCTATTAGACTTATCAGTAGGCCCTGTAAAATTGCCAAGAGCATGGCTACTTGCACGGCATGATGGGCAGCATAAGGCCTTCCTGCACCTAATTCATTCGACACTCTCGTGCTTAAAAGTAAAACCCCACAAGAGTGAAAGAGTGATCAAAAGATTTAGAGTAAATTTAACAATGGGGAATGTGTAGATTCTAAATAAAGATCATAGTTTTGTGTTCAGCAGTTCAACTCACCTAACTGCGCTCCCAAGAGCCAAAGGGATTTTGAATAGTAAAGAACTCGTTATAAGACTGCAAAAATGATATAAAATAGATAAGTTTAATTACAGAGTATCTTTACATGGGACTCGGATCACTTCTCCTGCTAATAGGAGGTGATTTTCATCCGATCTAAGCCATTTAGATTGAAACCAACAGCCTATATCTGGTCTTCACAGAAATCAGAAAATTAATTATTTTTCTAATTTTTTAAGCTGATTTGAGATCTGAGCCAAGCAACAAATCAGTCAGAACAACATCTTCTTCATCAAGGTCCCTATACATGAGTAGTACAGTTTAAAACTAACTGGATTCAAGGTTTTGGCCCAAAAAAACTGAAAGATAAAGATGCATGTACCTGATTGACATCATTGATGTTTCTAATTTTGCATTGGACAGAAGACCAACCATGAAGACCAAAGACTCATACCACCAATAATCCAAGCTGATTATGATAAAAGCAAAGTCAAATCCGGAAACCCATTTGAAATATCAAGTAAAAACGTTGGAAACTTTACACTTACCAGAGGATGAGAGCAGAAGGTGCAGCTAATTTTAGAAAACCAAGCAAATCTTCCAAGCCCTCCTTAGAGAAACCCGTCCAAGTTTTTTCACATGTAGGAGACAGCTTTATATAGATAGCTAAAATCAACACATTGGTCCAATAACTTAATGTAAGAGACAAGGCAGCGCCAACATTGCCAAACCCAAGCTTGAAAATCAGAGACCAACTCATAACAATATGAAATAAACAAGTAACTCCAATACTCATCAACAATGGAGAAATTTTCCGTTGAGATTGTAAGAATCTAAATTCGCATTGTAGAAGGCCGTATGGAAAAATACTGGGAATCAACCAAAAAGCATAAACCCCTGCTTCCTCTGAAATTTCAGGGTCTTGTTTGAGAAATCTGAAAATTTTCCCCGTATAGGCCCATATAACAGCTATAGGAATGGCAACAAGTGAAAGAACAACCATTGCTCTTTGCATTTGTACGCCAACCATATGATACCGTTTTGCTCCATAAGCTTGCCCACATAGCGTCTCTAGCACCCTCCCCATTCCCAGCTATATTTAGTCAGTATAATAGACTGATTGTTATTAAAAATAAAAACAAAAAAAGGGGAAAGAGAGAGATAGAGAAGGGTTACCATAAGACTAAAGCCGGAGGCTCCAGCAAAAGAAGAAGCCATGGAAAATGCAGAGAGAGAGAAGTGACCAAGATGGCCAATGAGCATGACGGAGATCATGCGAAGACTATACTGTAAAAAGCTGATTAGAAGCAAAGGCCCTGCCAATTGGGTTTGCAATTTCAACTCTGTTATTATTTCATCTAATTTCACTCCCCATTTATCGACCAATCTCACATCCTTTTTTACCCTATCATTGCCATCTTCTCCATCCATGTCGTCTACGGGAGGTACACTTCGGAAATCTATTTCAATGATTTCAATTATTCAGAGGAAGTCGCTGAACACACTGGGAAGAATCCTCTCATGGTGGGGAGCCGAGTTCACGGATATGTACGTCAGATCTCAGTCGTCGGTTTAGATCTGAATGTATATTTTTTTATTTTGTATAATATTCTGACTGTTAATTATCATTTAGCGAAACAGACTGTTACAATTGATTGAACGACAGAGACCCCGGTCTTAGAAGTTAAAACATCAACTTCTTTTTGGATTTTTAAGTGACCATGAAATTTTGTACGTGGTAAAAAAAACTATTGAAGAAAAAAAGTTACTTTTAAAACTGAGTCCCTTTTAATGTTTTGATTTTTTTTCCTGATAGGATTACTCTTAGTGATTAAATAATTTTTAATTTTATTTTCTTTAAAAACCGTAGAGTAAGTTGCCATCTCTCTCCCTCACCTCTACACTTTCTTATTTTCTCTTCTTTGACTACAACTAAAAGTTAGGGCATTCGAAATCGACAAGCATGATTTCTCCTCCAATCTCCACCACGAACGATGAAAGGAAGCACAATTTCTTCTTCTTCTTCACCAAACTCAGGGTCTCTCCCTTGTCGAGCAAAGCCTCTTTCTCCTCATTCGCAACTACCAAACTCAGCAAGTCAGCGCTCTCGTATCCCTCGTCTCCCTCACATCTCCTCTCAGATCTGCCTCTTCCCTCATTTCCTTTACCTCTCCTCTCAGATATGCCTCTCTTTGTCTCCCTCGCCTCTCTCATCTCAGTTCTGCCTCTCTTCGTCTCACTCGCCTCTCTCATCTCAGATCAGCATTTCTTCGTCTCACTTGCCTCTTTCGGTTTCAAGTTCACATTTATATGATCAGGTGAGCTCGACCATATTTTCACGATTTAGTTGTAGATTTAAAATTTTCTGTGATTTTACTTGAATACTTTTTTTCTAATTTTTTTAGTTGCTAAGATAAGAAAACAGAGACTATTATTTTACACTTTACCCCTTCTCTGTCGCGATTTCTTAGGGTTTTGTAAATCTGGTTTATTTTCATTTGATTTTGTTTGGGTTTCATTCGATTGTGAATTTTCAGCTTTGTTCAAGACCTTTTTCCATTCAGTAGAGGTTTTGATTCGGGATAAACTCAACAATCACTCACGGATTTTGAAAAAGCTTGGTCAAATTGATTCTGATGATGTTGTTCAGTTGAAGGGAAGGGCAGCCAGCTTGTTACTGAATTGATGTTCAATGGTAATAGTGTTGTTCAGATTGGAAAAGGATTTTGAATAGTTGGATTGTCTTTTTGGCATTTTCTTTGCTTTTACCTTGTTTATTTGATGCTTTATTTGCCTGATTATGTGTCTTGTTCTGTAGTTGCAAACTTACAATAGGACATTGTTGTGTTGGTCTCTTTTTTAGCTTTACTCATGTATGAGCATAAGTATTTAACCGCGTCAGTTCTTGTTCACTTCACGTCTACAGTTGAATAATGGTTTGATGGATTTTTATGCTAAAAATGGTGATATAGATGAAGCAAGATTAGTTTTTGATGGTATATAACACTTCATGCCTGTATGATTTTATGTTTGCATTAATTTCATTTCCTTACATTTTTTGTTGTATTCTTTGTATTTGAGAATTGAGCGTGTTAATCTTGACAGGAAACATATTGGTTGTGTCTAATATTTTAACAGTTATACTGGTTATAAGCGTAGCTTATCAAAGAAAGGTCAAAGAATTACAAACAAACTGGAGATTATTTTTTAGATTTTCTACAGGAATTTTAGGTTCGCTTTGGTGCTCATCTATTTGGTGATTCTTTTTACCTTTTTGTAGGATGAGTGATCTCTTACATGCTTTATGATTCTAGTTTTAGTCGAATTTTATGTTTTTTTGTCAATGGATTTCGGCATAGTTCTTCGTTAGAGTCTTAATGTTTTCACATGCTTTACAAAGGATAGGCTATACAAAGGATGTTATGCATATAGTCTTAATGATTGAATGTTATACACATACTTTTAAATGTCACTTTGTTTTTTTAATTTCTTATATAACTTTATTTAATATATCAACAAATCAACATGTAAGTGTTATCATGTGATCTTAGTGCTTGGGATGGTTAGTCTTAATTTATCATTCTTTTGTTTTATGTTTTTGTGATATTTGACTTCAGGTTCCTTTTGAATCCTGCCTTCTTTTTTATGATATTTGACTTCAGGTTCTAATCACACTTCCTATTGTGGACCCTGATGGAGAGAGGTGGCTGCTCTATCCTCACACATTGCAACTTGCTCCCGAGGGTAAAATGGTGCAGTTGAAATAGTCATTAAAAAGTATCGGGATTTGCATATTGTTCTGCTACCTTTTAGTGTAATATTTATGTAGTTATGTATAGATGTAGGTTTGAGGGTTGCCAATTTAAAGTTCCCTTCTTGAATCTGTTTGAGAAGTTATTGTAAATTGGTGATATCAACTATTATATGTCTCCATAGAACATTGTTGAAATGCAACTTTCTAATTAAGAGGCCAAACTGAATGGCCAATCTTTGGAGACATTTGATGTGGATCATTTCGTTACCAATGGCCAACCTTTAGAAATATACATATTCCTAAAACCATCAACTTCTTTTTTTAAATTATAGTGATTTGAAGAAATGGAAATGGTTAAATGTGTGAAAATAACCAAGTTTGTGCAAATGACTAAGTGGTGAAAATGGTGAATATCACTAAGTCCATGATAAAGAGGGAGAGAGAGACCAAGTGCGTGAATATGTGTGAATTTTTTAACTTTTACTTAAACTTTATACCCTTTTTAGATTTTTGCTTCAATTTTTTTTCCTAATTTCAGTTCTTTTGTCCAGAGTTAGAAGAAACGTGGGTATCCTTCTCTTTCACGGAAAGTTCATCAGCATAGCAGCCTCTGCATCTCACGACATCTTACAAAATGACCCTGCTTCCACCATTTTTTCTATGTTTCTTCCCATGGACTTGCTTCAATAAGGAGAAGCAATTTTGCCTATGGTGGTCGCATAGCAATCTAGGCATTTATCTTTGCCTTAATCATTTCGCCTATCATGGCCACTAAGCATACTTAAGCAATTTTATTTGCCTTAAGCATTTTGCCAATAATAGCCGCCTAACATTCTTAAGATTTTTTCTTTGCCTTGAGCATTTTGCCTACATTGGCCACTTAGGATACTTAAGTAGTTTTCTTTATATCAATCATTTTTACTATAGTGGCCGCTTAGCATACTTGTCCGTTTTTAATTAAACCTCTTTTGGGAATTCCCCTTTTATGTGAAATTGGCTTTAAAGCTCTTCATTCATTTTTTCAGTGTCTGGTTGGAAGTTTCTTTGAGGACTAAGTCTCCTGCTTGACTTTATTTTGGAAGTATGTTCTTTTCTGGTTGTAGCTTCCAAGTCTTATAAGGGCAACTTCTCTTTTTTCTTTAGCTAAATCTAGGTTTCCTCTCATCATTTCAAAATTCATCGCTTCTTCAATGCTTGACTTCAAGGTTGGACTTATTATTTCCACAGGTATGATGGCTTCATCTCCAAAGGTTAAGGCGAATGAAGTTTCTCCAATAAGGTCTCAAGCCTCTTCTTTATACTTGTCAGCAACATTCAATTTGATCTTTCTTCTTCACCATTTCCTTGAGGAAAATATGGTGTGAAAATTATGTCTTTAATCTGGTGTCCTTTATAGAACTATGATTATTTTCCCAGTGAACAACAGCCTGTTATTTGGAATCAAAATCTTTGCGATTCTATATCTGTAGATTATGTTTTTCCATAAATATATAAAAAATTTGTTACCTCTTCCTCATGAATTCTGGTTAAGGTTTAGCTTCTCCCCGTTTAGTGAAGTAATCCATACAACAAAGAGGAACTTATTTTGAGCGGGCATTGTTGGTAGCGAATCCAGTATGTCTAACTTCCATTGTGTAAGAAAATTGTTGGCATTATTTGCCTTCCATGTGCATTTTGGGCCAACAGTATCTTTCATTCAGGGCCTTGTGCCCTAAGGATCTTCCTATAGTATGGTTCACTAAAACATACTTAGCTTTTTCTAGACTAAGGCACTTCAAGTATGTACCTCAAAATGACCTTGATATAGTCTCTTATTTATAAAGGAATATCTAGCTGCTCGATACTATAATTTGTGCGCCTCCAGCTTGTTTGTTGGCAACACTCCATCTTGTAAATAATAGATGATTAGGTCCTAGCAATTTCATTTTCCTTCTATGTCAAAAACTTCAGGCAGCTTATGTATGGTTCTTTGAGGAATTCTAGAGAGATGCTCCTTTGCATGGGACTTCCAGCGATGATCCTAGAATGGCTAGTGCATCCCCATGGCTATCTTCTATTGATCTCATATTCTTTGATCGTCCCTCCCTATTTGCTTGATATAAGTAACTCATCATTCTTTCATCTCTAACAGCATAGTTTCGGCTAATAATGCTTCGTATTCTACTATGATGTTCGGAGCACTTAAGCCAAAAGGCAAGGCTTGTTCCATGACTTCTCTGTGTAATGTTTGGATTATGACTCTAGATCTTACCTCCCGATGAAAGGATGCTCTTCTACGTAATCATCTTCAAGGCCGACAACTTGAGCATGTTGTTTCTTTTCTTGTGAGTGTATTCTATAAAGAGTCTGCTAGTATTTCCCCTTTCATTGCTATTTTGGTACGTAATGGATTTTAGATTGTCACATTTCCAGCGTTCAATTTGTAAGTTTTTTTGTCATGTGTAGTAAGGGAAATATGCTTCAATTGCATGTGCCTGGAAGTACGACTTAAGTTTTTGTGAGGCCATTACTAGGGCCAAGATTAGCTTATTCATTCTTTTATACCCCGTTTCTGCTGCTAGACATTTACTAAGAAAATAAATAGGCTTTTGTTGTTTACCTTCTTCCTTGATGAATGCTGAAATTACTGTCGTTTCTGACACTGCGAGGTCTATTTGTTGGAATCACGGCGCGTGCGGCGGAATCGTGAGGGCGTTTTTTTAAAATAATTAATATTTAATCAAAATAATTACAGTTCCATGATATCCAAAATAAAAACTTTTATTGAATTCTCTTTTCAATCGGAACTATTATATATTCATACATTAAATCGAAGACATACATGGATATAGAATATATACCTCTTGTAGTCCAATCAAGCGTCATCGCAAACCAACGATTTTTTATTCTCACGAACAACGAACTTTGAGATCCACACCAAGATCTTCTAAGTCAATCCTCAAAAACACCAGGACGTGTGTGGGGACGTAAAACATAGCAAGAACACTTTACACTCCCACTCCAAGCTATGCCAACTGAGCAAGATGCATTGCGATTTCCACTTCTGTAGATGCACTGGAATACGATCGGAAGAGAAAGACTTTTTTCTCTGGCAGGTTTTCTCTCGTAAAGCCAAAGACGCCACAAGACAAGGTTAAATTGTTGGGAAGGGGACATGATCAATAGAAGCTGGCTAGATTCGAGTTGAAATAGTGGCACCCATTCCTAACCAGTTCTGAAAAGGTTCGCTCATGCTGGAGGGAGCATCCCCACTTAGTGATTGGTCCGCTAGTTCATGCAATTCTGAAGAAGTTATCACGGATGAGCCACATGTAGGGAAACTTGTACTGTGGTTCTGGCCGGGCTTTCCTGAGGTATCTAATAACCTTGCTGAGATCTAGAGATTTTCAGAAAAAAATAATTTTGTGAGACTACTCTCTAAGTGAATACAATGATTATTCTGACAGAGTTTTTTGATTAACTTTTTAATCTCAGAAGTTTCACTCCGATAGCAACTATGTTGTTAGCACACAAAATCCAGCTCTGAGGCTAATATAATTAGATCTATATATATTTTCTAGACACCCCATATTTTTAGGGATATTCGCAAAATAATAATTAATCACAAAATTACTATTGTAGTGGGACCCACTGCAACTATGCACAATTACAGTGTCAAATGGCCTTGCAGTGTGTCGTGAGGTACCAGAGTGTCTCACAGCACTGTAATTCGCGGCACTACAGTATTGGATGCTTAACTGTAGTGCCATGTGGCATTACAATAGTCCATGTTAATTTCAGATTCTCAATCAGTGATTGACATGTGGCAGCCCAACATGCCACGTGACAATTTCTATAAATTAATTATTTATTTTAATCATATAAGTATATCGATATCAGTTAATTCAAAACTAACTTATTTGATCATCCATTTTAACTAGCTTATCTGTCAGTTCACAAATAACAGATTTTGTTGATTCAAATTTTAAATTATTATCTAAAAATAATTTAACATTATCTAATTTCATAAATTAGATATATTGTATTACTTATCGATAATTAGAAAATTAATTGATATAATTATTTATACATAACTTCTGAAAATTCATATAAATAATTTAATTTATTAGTTCTTAATTAATTAATCATATATATTTATCTCATAATTATGTACTTACCCTAATAATATAATTCATTTTGCAAGTTAGTCCTTTTCACATGTCCTGAAATATTCACACCCTAAACTGTATAGTACATAGATGACTTGGGGACCATGGACCTATAATCCTAAGCTCCAATAAATCAGATTATTAATTAAATTCTTTAATTAAATAATCTTATTTATTAATTCGTTATTACTCCACTATAAATATGAAATTGAATTCTTAGAGATCATATAATGTATTTATAGAGTATTATTGTGTAGTCCATGGATATTAATTCGTTATTACTCCACTATAAATAAAATTGTTAGTTTTATCCTCCAATTATTAGTTCGTAAATTATAGCTGGTCAAAATTATCATTTTACCCTTCTAATTACTTAAGGGAACTCATGTACGATCCATTAGGAAACCTTGAATTTCAAATCTTGTAAGATCATGTTCCTTGCCATCCATATCACTGAATCTCCAAAACAAAAGTCACAAGCATATTTTACAAACAAACTTTAACGAGTGAATCAAAAGATTTAGTAGACACGCGTAGAAGTGGATGACTACTCATGATTTAGAATAATCTATATATAATCATCAAATTGATGTATATTAAATCTTTATAATAAATGACAAGTTAATAAATATATTAATTCACATCGGTCTGGTTATATATAATCTTATCATATAAAGTACCTCCACTAAGATGTCCATCCACATCAATGTTTCAAATCTAGATCACATGCATTGATAATGCTTAGTGAATCGACTAGCAACCATTCATTAGAGATTCCATACTTTAATATGTTACTAACAATTTTATTCATTATCTATGATCTTAATTCTTTCGTACTAATACAAGATCATAGCATCATTAATGAATATGAAATTTTCATATATTTATATAAATTATTCAGTAATAATTTAAAAGAACAATTATAAGAAAAATGTAATTCAATTAAATTTCATATTAAAATGTCAACACACATATTTTGATGGCATTACCCCCAACAATAATGTATCGCTAATTTGGTCAAGTCAAAATTATCCATCCAAATCTTAACTGTGACTCTGTGAGTGTAACTCATTATTTTAGATTCAATGACTTGATTTAGAATATGCCGTTTTACGGTCGGTCAAAACTAAACTACATCACTTAGTTTTATCTTCTTAAGAAGTTCAACCTTGGTATTGATACAACTCGAAACCTTCTTTACGGGGGATGAAAACAAAGTCTTCTCGAGCCCCTCACTGTACCTCACGGTACTGTACTAATAATGGAGACCATATATTACATTGACATGTCAACCTTCTCCCACTCACTATTTTAGGATAATATATTTTTATTTTAACTAATCAATTAATTTCAAATTAATTACTAATTAAAATAACCCTATGAATATAAAAATAACAGTTAATCTAATTTTATTGGTCTAAGTTTATTTAACCTTTTAAAGAGCCTAGTATAAATTAGGTGAACTTAGAATAACTAATTAATTAGATTCATCAATTGTTAATAAAACTCTTTTAATAAAGTTAGTTATCCTACATGTTACTATAACCTTTAGAGTGGTGTGATTACCAAATTTTAACTAATTAAAACCTAGCAGTTTACATGCAATTGATTTCTCAAAATATTTCATATAAACATATTAGGAAACACCTAATCAATCATGTTTCTACTAATGAGATGTATGATAATATAAAAATGTGTGAGGTTTCTTATATGGCATGTGATTGACTAATCCATGGTCATATTATCAATCATATTCGATAAATATTTATTTAACAATTAAATAAATTAATAATAAATCGGGTGACTACCGGGTATTTATAAATTACCACCATTGAAAATAGATATAAGATTACAAAGATGACTTCATGAGTACATATTTTTAAAATATCTCATTCTCTACCAGAGATCCATCTTCATAATCTTCAAGTTTTGAACAAAATCCTTTTAATTAGGAGAAAATAGTTTTCTTAATTAAATCATCTCTCTAATTATCTTTTAAAAATATTGAATTTGATAAATCAAAACATAATTTAATGACTTATCAAACTTGGTTTAAACACAATCAATTATTAATTTTATGAAAATTAAAATTAATAATTAATTTTAAATTTACTTTAATTTTAAAATTTAGAAGATAAAAGATAGAGATAGGGTTTACGTAAAATATTGAAGGGATAGGAGAATATGGTATCAGAGTTTCTGTGAAACTTCCCTGACAGTGACAACAGTTGCCACTGACGATATGACTCTCCAACCGCCACCCATATCCGCCATTGTCGACCACCGACGACTTTCACGATGGAGCCGTCGCCAGCAACACTATCAAGTTTACTTATGCTCTTCTTTCTTATAGACTGGGGCCTAAGGCTTTCTGTCCATTTTACATTTCAATTTATGCAAGTATAAATAAAATGATAATAGAGTAAAGAGATAGAGTTTTACGTGGAAAACTCTTCATAGGAAAAAACTATAGAGTTTGAATTTTTTATTAGAATCAATAGAAACAAGGTGAGATTCATATATAATTTTTTTGTAGGTGAGCTACATTCCATGGTTTGGGTAAATCAACTCCTTCTTCCGTTGCTAATTACTATCACCTTTTTGCGCCAAATAGTTTTAACGATGAATAAGCCTTACTGATTTGATCTTATCTTTTCAGTGTCTGGCTGGAAGTTCTTTCGAGGACTGAACCTCTTGCTTGACTTTATTCTAGAAGTATGATCTTTTTTTCTGGTTGTTTCTCCCAAGTCTTATAAGGGCTACTTTTTTTTCTTCAACTAAATCTAGGTTACCTCTCATAATTTAAAAATTCATCGCTACGTCAGTGCTTGACTTTAGGGTTGGACTTATTATTTCCACAGGTATGATGACGTCATCTCCAAAGGCTAAGGCGAATGATGTTTCTCGAATAGGGTCTCAAGCCTCTTCTTTATACTTGTCAGCAATATTCAATTTGATCTTTCCTCTTGACCATTTCCTTGAGGACAATATGATGTGAAAATTATGGCTTTAATCCGGTGTCCTTTATAGAACTATGATTATTTACCCAGTGAACAACAATTTGTTATCTTGAACCAAAATATTTGTTATTCTATATCTGCAGATTATTTTTTGTAATAAAAATATAAAATTTTTGTTACCTCTTCCTCACGAATTCTAGCTAAGGCTTTAGCTTCTGTCCATTTGGTGAAATAATCGATACAACAAGGTGGAACTTATTTTGAGCGGGCGTTGTTGGTAGCGAGTCCAGTATGTTTAACCACCACTGCGTAAGCAAATTGTTCACATTATTTGCATCTCTTATTGTATTCTTTGGCTTCCATGTACATTTTGTGCCAATAGTATCCCTTATTCAGGGCTTTTTGCCCTGAGGATCTTCCTATATAATGGTTCACTAAAACATACTTAGCTTCTTCTAGACTAAGGCACTTCAAGTATGTACTTCAAAATGACCTTGATATAGTCTCTTATTTATATAAGAATATCTAGCTGCTCGATATTGTTATTTGTGTGCCTCCAGCTTGTTTATTGGCAACATTCCATCTTACAAGTAACAGATGAATGTGTCGTAGCAATTTTCATTTTTCTTTTATGGCATAAACTTCAGGCAGCTTATACATGGTTCTTTGAGGAATTCTACATAGATGATGCTTCGCATGGGACTTCTAGTGATGCTCCTAGAATGGCTAATGCATCCCCATGGCTATTTTCTGTTGATCTCATATTCTTTGATCGTCCCTCCCTATTTGCTTGTTATAAGTAACTCACCATTCTTTCATCTCTTACAGTATAGTTTCATGTAGCTTGGTTAGCAAGTAATTAAGAATTGTCACAAAATAAACTATGTTTACACCAACTTATATGATGAGGCGGTTTCAGCTAATAATGCTTCGTATTCTACTATGATGTTTGAAGCACTGAAGCCAAAAGCCAAGGCTTGTTCCATGACTTCTCTGTGCAATGTTTGGATTATGACTCTAGTTCTTGCCTCCCGATGAAAGGATGCTCTTCTATGTAATCATCTTCAAGGCCGACAACTTGAGTATGTTGTTTCTTTTTTTGTGTGTGTATTCTAGAAAAAGCCTACTAGTATTTTCCCTTTCATTGCAATTTTGGTACGTAATGGATTTTAGGTTGTTTCATTTCCTACGTCCAATTTGTAAGTCTTTTTGTCATGTCTGGTAAGGGATGTATGCTTCAATTGCATGTGCTTAGAAGTACGACTTAAGTTTTTGTGAGGTCATTACTAGTGCCAATATCAGCTTATTCATTCTTTTATACCTGGTTTCTAACACTGCGAGGTATATGTGTTGGAATTGCAGTACCACGATATCTAAAATAAATTTTTTTATTGAAAAGTCTTTTCAATCGGATCCATTATATATTTATACATTAAATCGAAGACATACATGAATATAGAATATATACATCTTGTAGTCTAATCAAGCGTCCTCAGAAACCAACGATCTTACATTCCCACAAACAACGAACTTCGAGATCCACACCGAAATCTTTCAAGTCAATCCTCAAACACACTAGGACGTGTGTGGGCACGTAGAATACATCAAGAACACTTTTCCGTCTTCTAGATATACTCAACACATGAGATCTATAGATTTTCAGAGAATGGATAATTATGTGAGACTAATCTCTGAGAGAATACAATGATTAATTCCACATAGTTTTATTATTAACTTTTTAATCTCAGACAGTTTCACCCTACTAGCAACTGTGTTGTTATCACATAAAATCCAGCTCTGAGGCCAATAGAATAATATTTATATAAAATTTCTAAGCACCCCATATTTTTATGGATATACATAAAACAATAATTAATCATAAAATTACCATTACAGTGGGACTGATGAAATTGTGCACAATTACAGTGCCAAACGGCATTGTAGTGTGATGTGAGGTATCATAGTGTCTCACGACGCTGTCATTCACGACGCAATTGTAGTGCGGTATGGCACTACAGTATTGGCCGCTTAACTGCAATGCCACATGGCACTATAGTAGTCCATGTCAATTTTTTATTCTCAATCAGTGGTTGACATCTGGCAGTCCAACATACCACGTGGTAATTTCTGTAAATTAATTATTAATTTTTTAAGCTGATAAATAGCTAGATTTCAGATAATTCAAAATTAACTTATCTGATCATCCCTATCAACTAGTTTATCTGTTAGTTCACAAATAACAGATTTAGTTGATTCAAATTTTGAATTATTATCTAATAATAATTTAAAATTATCTAATTTCACAAATTAAATATGTTGTCTCACTTATCAATACTTAGAAAATTAATCGATATAATTATTTATATATATTTTTTGAAAATTAATATAATAATTTAATTAATTAATTAATCACACATAGTATCTCATATTATGTATTTGGCCCAGAAATATAATTCCTTTTGCAAGTTAGTATTTTCTCATGTCCTGAAATATTCATACCCTAGACTGTATAGTATAGAGGTGATTTGGAGACCATGGACCTATAATCGTAAACTCCAATAAATTAGATTATTAATTAAACTCTTTAATTAAATAATTTTATTTATTAATTCATTATTACTGCACTATAAATATGGAATTGCACTCTTACAGATCATATAATATATTTACAGAATATTCTCGTGTAGTTCATTGATATATCATTTCATGTAGTTAGATATGGTCAAAATTACAGTTTTATGCTTTTACGCTTCTAATTACCTCTTGATTCTTAAGGAAGAATGAATTCCGTTACCATTTAACAAAAAATACCCTGATTTGTTATGAAAGATATTTTTCTTGGTTTTGGAGGAGTGTTTTCACTTGGTTATAACTCAAAAAGGCATTAATGAAGCTTAGTAGCTTCTTCCCTGATGTTGCATCACAAGTTGATCGATGCGCGAAAGTGAATATCGATTTATGGGGCATGCATGGTTTAAATCTGTGAAATCAACAAAAACTCTCCAGTTTCCATTCTTCCTTTTCATTAAGTAGTAAATTTGATATCCGCTAGGGTGCATACCTTCTCTCATGAATCCAACTTTGAGTAGCCCTTCCACTTTTTCCTTTATAGTTTGTTTTCTGTCAGGGGCGAATGTTCGCTTCTTCTACTTTACTGGCTTTACTTTTAGGTTTTCATTTAGCTTGGGACAGATAAAATCTTCGCTGACACCTGGCATCTCTACTGCCATAAATGACAAGATTCATCATCTATAACAACGACTCATAAAACCGCCACCATATAAGAAATCCTCAAATCCCCAATTCACTCTTTCCATTTTTCTCTAACTCCCCACAGACGATGCAAGGTTGCTAATTGCCTGGCGCACCTGGCCACCGCTCATCGTAGCCAGTCGCCCCTCGCAGCTTTTTCACCAATGAGTCTCTCTCTCTAAATTCCATGTGTGACTAGAAGTGGATTTATATTATCAATAATGATCAGCTAGACCAAAGCACCGAAACACAATGCTAATGGAAATTCTAAATCTAATTCAACTTTTAGAGTGAAAGCATGATAATCTTATATTAATGCTTTTGTATAAATTCTTATTTCTCTGTATTTTTTCTTTTGTCAGTAACAAAGGTTGATTCTGGTGGTAAAGGCTTTAGAATTTCTTGGTTGGCATGTAGATAAACAAATTAAGCTAAATACACCCTCCGTTTCTTCTAACTGATAGGGTATTGATTTTTTTTCTGCTTATCTATCATATTTTTCTTCTAGGTTTCTTAGTTTTCTTCTGTTATCTATCATATTTTCTTATTTTCCTATTTTTTCTTATGATATTTGTACTGGTTTTTCTACTTAATCTATTGGATATTTTGATCATGGAATTACATGCATCATAACCTTGAAAGAGAAGAAAATATGAAAAGGGGATGGTTTGGAATTGGGGAGGTTAGGAAGTTAAAGTTTGAAGAAAGAGTTAGTAATATGCATAGGTTCCCTCTTTGTTGAGTTTGTGCCATGAATTATTAGATGAGAGGGTGGGGAAAGAAGGATTGATTTGTTGCATGAAGGGAAGATGGTTTATTAAGGAGAATCTAACACAAAATGGATAATATAGATACGATTTCTTGTTTGAGGAGTTTAATTATTGATAAGTTGATACCATTTTGAGGAGTTTATAACTAGCTCAAACATTGTTTTTTTTATTAGTAAGATGGCTCAATCATTGTTAATGAAAATAAAGGTTTTTCCTTCCCTCCTCTGGTTGAACCTGACTCCATCTTTGCCAGCTTAAAGCAAAGATTGGTAAGCTAAGGACGCAATTATTGGAGTCTCCTAAAATATGCAACTTTCTTCTGTTTACTCGCCAACATTTTTGTACCTATTTTGTATGTTGCGATTTATATAGACATTCTAAGGCTCGTCTGTGCACTATCTTTCCTTTCACATCTAACAACAGAACATGTATGAGTATTATACTTTTTTGTAGTTTTTTTAGACTCACTTTGCCTTATATTTATAATTATGAGCTTTGGCAGATGAAGGGAAACCATAAAAATTGATTTTGGGGTTACCCTTATTTATTTTATTTCATTTCTGATCTTTTTTTGTGGCTTAGGTTTTAAAACTCCTAATAGTTGTTATATATGTTTTTAAATATTTTTTTAATCTATTCCTTATAAGCGTCTGATTATCAAAGTGATGTCTTCTTGTGAACTATATCTCACATACTGATTTTAACCTCCCTTAGAGTTCATCATTTTATTTGGTTTCACTTATGGCATGTGACAGTGTAAACATTCTAGTTCTTGTTGTAATTAAGATTTTGAAAATCATAGATAGGGAAATAATTATGATTTGTTTCATATAGTAAAAAGGTTCTATAATACTCTTATGTTTGGATAAGTTGAAGACCAAATCCATAGAGCAGTTGATAGTTAATATAATCCAAACCGTACTGATGCCACTAAGCAACATGCCAATAGCCTTATATTTTGTAGGGTTATATTCTTCTCCTAAGATCCTCATAGTAGCAATTATGATTACAAATTGTTATGAATATGTTATACTATCATTTCATTTGGTATTCTGTTTCCTTGTTGGATATAATTGGCCATCTCTTTTTTATTGCCTTCCTTTCCATTTTCATATGGAACTTACATGGTTATTTTAGATTGTATACGTAATAAAAGATTCTTGATGTTTGCAATAATTTTTTTTTGGGTGAGAGAATGGATGGATTTGAAAGGCTTAGTGTTATCATGAACCTTCTCTGTCACTTAAGCTTTGCTATGGTCTTATAAGACATTGTTTAGATAAATTTGGTTGCTTGTTAAATGTTGTATTTTGAGATAGAAGATAATAAACTTGGTTTGCAGTCATTTCTTAATTGTTGATCATTTATATTGTACTATTTAGAATATAAGGCTTGCTCCTTCATCTGAATGGATCATCCATACTTTGGTACAACATTTCGATCTTGTCCTAAAATATCACCAAAGCAGTTACCTGCTTTGGTGATCTTGTCCTCACCAAGGAAAACCACCAAGTGGACCTCCTAGGGTACCTCCACCTTCAGTACCTAGATGTGAATTTATACTATATTTTAATTTTTTTGGATAAATTACGTTTTCTTGCTCTATTTAAAAATCAATATGTAATTATCATTTTGAGATGTGATTTCTAATAGACAATTAGTATATAACAATTTTGACTAATTAAATAAAATGATATGTGATTTTATTATTTCGTGATATTTTCTGAAAGTTATTTATCTTTTATATTTGATAGTTGTAAGTATAAGTAATAACAAAAAAGTTATAAAAAGTATTTAATAACATTAACAAAACAATAAGTAATGAAAAATGCTATTAAGTACCTACGATAGCATTTATAAATTGCTATGAAAGTACTGCGATAGCATTTACAAAATGTTATAAAAGACCTTCTACAACATTTAAAAATCTATGCAAGGCTTTCATAGCGTTTTGAAAAAATCGCTATGGAAAAGTTTTTTTCAGTGAGCGTTTAAAAAAAAGCTATAAAAAGCTTTTGATAGCGTTTAAAACACGCATCGTAGATTTTTTTATAGCGTTTAAAAAATGCTATCATAAGTATTGGACTCGCAATAAAGTCAGTATGCATGGTATTTTTAGAAACGCTATCGAAATCCTATGATAGCGTATTTTGGCCGCTATCGTAGCTTTTTTAATTGTAGTGGGATTAGCTTTGAGTCATTGTTCTAATTGCTTCGGAATTATTAGCTGTTGTAGGAAGTGACTGTAATCTTGTAAATATCTCCGTATCTTCAATTCATCTCTGTGTAATGTCGTTTGGTAACTTGTAATCTTGTAAATTTCCTTCTCTTTGTTTAGAAATCTATATCCGTGGTTCTAAAACAATTGGCATAGATTTTTATGCAGCATTGCAGTTTTCGTACTGGCTGTTTTAAAGCCACCTCTATAGATAAAACACCGGCAGTCCGAAAATTTCTTTTACGTTCCATTCAATTCATATTTTATCCACAGTTCAGTTCCATTTGATTTTTTTATCTATTAAAGACGAACTGAACAGGACCTTGAACATTGGGCGTCGAACAAAAAGGTTTATAGTTTATAGTTAATTTATTTTGGTTGGTACATATCTCTGGCATGTAGTTTAACTTTAAAACTCACTCCACCCATTTTTTTAATCTTCGTAGTTCGTGCATGTAAATCACAAACTACATGTTGTTAAGAGGAGGAGAAGGGAGAGAAAGCAATGTGTACACGCCCGTTTTGGTGCATGTTTTTATAATTCAAACTTATTTTTAAAGAATAGGTAAACCAGGTTTTAAATTATTGGACCAACTTTACTTATATTTAGTACTGGTCGAGGCACAGTAATTTTACAAATCTAATTAACAATAATTTATACATGTGATATAAAGTTTTGAGCTGCTTCTGCTTTTAAGGATATAGTTTTTATGCTTCAACAGTCAGAGATACTTGAATTGTACAATCTATCCTTTGCTTTCTTGGCCTGAAATAAATCATGACATATTTAATGAGTAAATGCAAAAAAAAAAAATATATATTAACACAATGTGGAAGTGTCAAATTTGAAGGGTGAGATTGAGTTTACTTCCTCTTCCCAATTTGTGCTTAAACTGACAATCAAAAACAAAAATGCTTGTAAAGAACTCCCACATATGATTCCCATCCAAAGTCCCTGCACTTATAAAAATTAAACCATATTAGAAGTTTAGATCACTATCTATAATCATCCAATGACTTAAAATGCCATGTTTAAATATGATAAAGTTACCTTTCCTCCAAAATGAAAGGCAAAAGTAAGAATAATAGCACAAGGAAGGCCAACGAGGTAATAAGCTCCAAAATTCACGTAAGCTCCAATCTTTTGCCAACCACACCCTCTAGCGATTCCTGAGTTTTTGTAAATTGTCCAAAATGTTAATTTTTCAAATGAGATTGTAATTCTCATGTGGTGTTTAATTAAGCAACTCTTTCTAAACTATAACATGAAGATATTTTCAATTATGACGTAAATGTAAAGTTACACACCACACATATAATAATGTCACATCATAATAATTACAAGCATCATTATGTCACCTAATATTACTCTAAATCAAATACAATATTGTACCAAAGACTTTGATTTTTTTAATTTATTAAAAAAAAAAAAGAATACCGGATAGAGCAGCTTGAATTCCATCCATGAAGTTGGATATAGCAAGAACAGGCATAATAATTGCCAAATATCTAACTACTTCCTCTTCGTTGGTGAAGAGATATCCCCATACTCTTCGCACTGCGATTGCTATTAGACTTAGTAACAAGCTCTGTGTAATCGCCAAGAACACCACGATTCTGGCAGCTAGACGTGCAGCATAAGGCCTTCCTGCACCTAATTCGTTCGATACTCTCGTGCTTAAACCCCACAATAAAACAGCGAGACAAAGGTCACAAATAGAATATACTCAACAAGATAAAATGACATGCACAAATTGATCATAGTTTTGTGTTTCACCTAACAGCGCTGCCAAATCCAAAGGGAATTCTGAATACCAACGCACTTGTGCTCTGGCTGCAGTTCATATGTATATGTAACAATGGTTGAACATCAAACCAGAGATTTTGTCACCCAAACAAAAAAAAAACAGATATATTTTTATTGGATTTTTACCTTATAGACATCATTGATGTTTCTAGTTTTGGGTTGGGAAGAAGACCAGACATGAGGACTAAAAACTCATAAGACCAACATTCGGCACTGAAAGAGATTAAATTTAATTAATTAGACCCAAAAAAGAATTTCAAAATAATGAAAGATACAAGATTTCTGAACGAGAAGATATACTTTATCATTGGATCACCACTACTATCTAGTGATTCCAGTACTTTTCCGGTATCATAACATGAATTTAAATGAAAATTGTCAGATTTCAACAAAAAAAAAAGTTTGTGTTAGGTGGAGAGGCCAACATGTATATAAGAACAGTTAAATCCTCACCCACAGTCGATGTGGGATAACATCCCTTAACACCCTCTTTCACGCAGAACGTGCTATGAGCTGGACAGAAGCAGACAAAGACAGGACAGAGAACGGGTCTGGGACAAGATAGAACCAAGCTTTGATATCATGGCAAATTTCAACCAAAAACCAATTGATGTTAGGTGGAAAGGCCAACGTGTATATAAACGCAGTCAGATCCTCACACACAATCGATGTGGAATAACATCTATTAACACCGCCCCATTTCAGATTTCAACCCAAAATCAATTGGTGTTAGGTGGAGAGGCTCAATAGATATATAAACACAGTTAGATCCTCACCTACAGTCGATATAAGATAACATCCATTAACAAAAACATTGGGAATACAAATTAGACTTACCATACCATAACAGCAGAAGGAATAGCTAATTTACAAAAGCCAAGTAGATTTTTTATTCCCTCCTTAGAGAAACCTGTCCATGTTTTCTGACATGTAGGAGAGAGCTTTATGTACATTCCCAAAACCAACACATTGAACCAAAAACTAATAGCACTAGACAAAGCAGCCCCTTTGTTTTCAAACCCAAGTTTCAAAATCATAATCCAACACACAGGAACATGAAGCAAGCTTGTTACTAGAGTACTTATGAGCAAAGGTGAGATATCATTTTGAGTCTGTAAGAATCTGAATTGGCATTGAAGAAGGCCATATGGTAAAATGCTTGGAATCAACCAGAAAGCATAAATTCCTGCTTCCTCTGAAATCTGAGGATCTTGTTTGAGGAAAGTGAAAATTTGAGTTGTGTTGGCCCAGATGATTGATATTGGAATGCAGAGAAGTGAAATTACAAGGACAGCCCTTTGCATGTATACACCAAGCATATGATACTGTTTTGCTCCATAGGATTGCCCACACAGTGTCTCTAGTGTGCTCCCCACTCCCAGCTAATCACCATGAAATAAATAACATAGATCAATAAGCAATATAAGAGTTATAATGATAAATGAAAAATGAAGGGAAATGAAAGAGGGAAATGGGGAGGAAGATGCATACGATAAGAGTAAAGCCAGTGACTCCGGCAAAGGAAGCAGCCATAGTAGCGCCAGAGAGAGAGAGCTCACCAAGATGGCCAATAAACATGAGTGAAATCATAGGCAAACTGTACTGTAAAAAGCTTACTACAACGAGTGGACCAGCCAATTTCATTTGTTTCTTCAACTCTGTAATCTCATCATCTTTCACAGGGAGACACCATTTTCTGTTCAATCTCACTTCATTTTGACCAACACAATTTTCAGAGCTTGAAATTAGAACTAGAAAAGGGGCTTCTACACCATGTTTGGTTTCATTCTGATCCATCTAAAATTCGCAGATAGTTTTGCAATTTGTTGTCTCTTTGGGGTAATTAGAAATGGAAGATCCAACACTTATAAGTACCTGAACAGCTAGCCAGCTGTTCCGAATTATTTTTGTACGTTTTTTTACTCTAAATATATTAAAAAAAGCTCTTTCAAGATGACAACTTGACCGATGATTTACGTTTATGCATACGCAAGAGTCTCTTTCTTCAATTAGAACTTGAGACAAGGTGCAATAAATGCACAAGACTGCCCACAATTTTTTTGGGGAAACTGTGGCAGCGTCAGAATTCATAATAGAATGGGTGTCTAATTAATTGGTTCTAGTGATTTTGAATATCTGAGAAAGACCCATTTCTCATTTTCTCAAAAGAATGTGATGTTCAGCAAACTGAGCCGTTAGTACATAACTGCAGAACTCAAATCTACTGACTACATGCGATGATTTGATTACATCCAATCGAATTTTCAATTTTGTATTTTATTCTGACTAGATTTGTTCTGTCTATTTTCTAAATAGAGGACTACATATAACATAATCGTCTATGTTCGACGGATCATGAGGTGATCATGATCTGTTTCGAATCACTCCTCTCTGAATTGCCTACAAATTTTATTTTTCTAAGAAAATGAACTTATTGTGAAAGCACAAAACTTGGTTGTGAAAGCACAAAATGCTTTAGTCAATTGCAGGGGCGTAGTCAAAACTAAGGCTTTTAGGGTGAGCTGATTCCTGACTGGTCAAACCTACATATTCCACGATTGTATATCTTGATTCTCTGATGAATATAAAATGAACAAAGTTTATGAATATGAAAATATATATGCGAACATGTGAAACACGTGCAGTTTTGATATTAATAGTCGTGCATCTGCGTACCACTACCAATTATAATTAAGTCCTTGTTTAGAGGAAGTGGTGCTTGCAATCACGCTTACTAAATCTGAGGGGGATTCTTCTAGAGTACCATTTTATCATTCCTTTTCTTTCTTGCGGGTGAATGTAACAGTACAAACATATTTCTCTGAGAAAACAATAGAAATACAAGTTTATTGGATACATTTTAACCTCACTAATTCTACATTGATTAAGTAATTGATCAAGTTTTAAGTAATCATTTATATGTTCGTTTGTAAAATTATTTTAATGTGTTATAAAACATCAACCTATGAATGATTGTCACATCATTTGTCACTTAAAATTTGATAAATTATTTGGCGACTTTAGATTATTCTTTAAACATATCATTTTAAATCCAACCGTCATTATTCATCTTAGTTCATGTTAAATATATGAATGACACTATTTTTTTTAAAGAAATTGCAGTAAATATATGAGTTTTCACAATTTAGCAAATGATATTTTTGTACTTCGAATAAATATACAAATTTTTATGACACATCAGATATTTTTTTATCATGAATGTAATTGTATGTTTACATATATGCTCATGTAGGTAACTTTTCAATTTTATGGTGGATAACTATATTTAAAGAATGTGTTTTAAATAATTTTTTTGTTATTCTCAAATTCAAAAACTCACTATTCATTTTTATTATAGAACATAAGTTAGAAGTGATAAGTTACTAGGCCATTGTTGGTCAAATCTATTTTGATCAAGTTAAACAATTTGTTTTTTACATTTTAATTTCAAATCTTAACAACATCGGCTATTTTCTACTATCATATTGTATGAATTTATTTCCAAAAAATCACAATTTTGATTAATCTTTCAAATATCTAAAGTATGTTTTCGACATCTTTTCAGTTTTTCATCGGTAATTCGTAAGTATATTTGTATGATTAATTATTGGTAGCTCGTTAATTTTGTCATAGTATATATGTACGCAGTTGAGTTCATAATTGATCTCTTCAATGAAAGTGTCAATGAGTTATCATTAGTTTATCAATGAAATATTATGGACAGTTTTTTTATGTATCTCAATAGTATAACAATGAAATATTTTTCAAAATATAATTTTATATTTAAATTCATAGAAAAAAGACTTCAACAGGAAGGTATACTAATGATATATGATTAGTTTATCCGATAGTTCTATACATAACTCAATTAGTATAAGAGTATTTCAATCATGGTATTTCAGTGATTTACTCGAAGTACATCTATGATATACTCGCTCGGGCTTTGTAATTGTGTGGATCGGAGTTTATCAAGTGCATTGACACAATGGTTAAGATTTTAGTTCTTTTAATTCTTTATTTCTATTCAAATTTTGATAGATTAACTTCATGTTTTTTTTTAAATTTATTTTTTAAAATTTCGAATATTTATTGGGTTTCAACTATTTAAAAGTACCTAATTTGGTTTGTTTTTTGAATTAATGATAAGTATGTAGCAAAATTTTTAGCGCTTTGGTTGACATTTAATTTTTATTTTTTGTGTGACTAATCAACATATTTAAAAACTCATTTATTGTAAAAATATCACTTAAATGAAGTAAAGATATTTTAGTCCATCTATTATACAAGTTATGAAAGCTTGTTATTTTAATAAGATCCTAAAAAAAGCTAACCTTTCTTTAAAGGCTTTGTATATCACCCTTTTTTATAGCTGGTTTACTTTTTGGATGGGTCTCTTTGAAATCATTCTAATTTATGTTTACATATATTTAGGGGTCGTTTGCTATAGGGTATCTTAAATTAACAAGTTAAATTTTTTAGATACCCGGAATACAAAGATACCCCCCAAAATTGAGGGGTGTCTGCATGTCCGACATCTCTGATTAATTCTCTTTTATGATTTTTTTCAAACTAACCTTCATCACTCCCTCATATTATCTGATATATGCATACTAAATAATGGGTAATTGGACAATTAAAATATATTTTTAATGTAATCAATTAAAATTTTATTACAAATTAACCAATATAGCTATAATTTTTATTTTTGAAATAGCAGTATGAATATGAGTATGTTAAATTATGTGTTTATGGTCTCTTGGATAGATGAAATCATAAAATTATTTCTAATTCTAGCATTATATATTAGTCCAAGGGTAATGATAAAATTATAAAATGATAAATTCTTATAATATTCCCTTACACATTCCATCAAAACAAATAAACTAATTTAATATTCTCACTATTTAATTATTTATTTTTCTCAGTTGTCATACTTTATCATTGTTTTATCTATATTTTATCAGTTAATTATTTTATCCTCAATATTCTTTAGGTAAATTTACAATGTAATCATTATGATAAAGTAACAATTTAGCCATTAAAAATTAGTAAGCATTAAGTAAATAATTAAAAAAAATGAAATTAATCAACAAGTCATACATAAACATAATTTAGTTGAAGAGTAAAATTATAAATTTACAATTATACTTATAACATTTCATGTCACGTTCCATTAAAACAAACAAATTAATTTAACATTCTCATTATTAAATCATAACATTCTCAAGTGTAACAAATAAAGTAATCTTAATTTTACAGACATATTCCAACAATCTTATACCAAACGACCTCTTAGTGCCGTCATTCCACATTTTATCTTTGTAATGAAATGAACTTACTGTCTTATCCCTAAATTAGCTTCAATTGCCAAAATTACCACCAGTCTTCTTCTTCTTCTTCTTATTCAATGATTCTTCCTCAATGATTCTTCTTCTTCTTCTTCAATGATTCTTCTTCTTCTCCTCCGATGATTCTTCTTCCTCTTCTTCTTCTTCTTCTTCTTCTTCTTCTTCTTCTTCTTTCTTCTTCTTCTTCTTCTTCTTCTTCTTCTTCTTCTTCTTCTTCTTCTTCTTCTTCTTCTTCTTCTTCAACCATTCTTCTTCTTCAATTCTTCTTCTTCTTCTTCTTCTTCTTCTTCTTCTTCTTCTTCTTCTTCTTCTTCTTCTTTTCCTTCTACTCCTCCTCCTCCTCCTCCTCCTTCTTCTTCTTCTTCAATGAATCTTCTGAAGGAATGAACGCAGCGAAAAATACTGAATCTTGAATTATTCGAGAAACAACATATTATCAAAGTGGATTAGAAAAAATACCTCTTCAAGCGTGACGATAAAAAAATCAAAACCTCATAGTCTTCCTTATTATTTCTCAAATCGTCAACCAAAATCATGAACGGGTGGGCACTCGAATAAAATCATATCATAACACTAGTTCATGTCTTTTTCTTTTTTTTCAAAAGAACAATTCGGCCAAGCATTTTCAATTTAAAAATCTATCATTATCTTAAATAAAATTGTCCAAAATATAGGAAGTTATTAAAAATGATTTCAAGAATTGCCAACTCTTCACATGGGTTGTAACCCATGTGAAGACAACGGTTGGGGATTTCCCCAACCGTATGATTTTTTTTAAATCAATTAATTGAAATTAAATTAATTAATTTTAATTAATCTTTCACCCTTTTATAATAAATAAAGATTGAGCTAGTTTGACCGCTTGGTTGACTATAATATATCAACATTGAGTGACATATCTATTAAACAAGTTTTGTCACAATGTAACCCAAATCCGAGGCTAATAAGGGGACCATAAGGATAAAAATATATTTGGCTAAATATTAGTAAACTCTATCTATTGCAATTAACTCCACTATGAAATCGTAATTGAACTCCAAGTGTATTTTATATTACTCGACATAACTATCTTTGACATATTATTCATTACGTAATGCCCCTCCATAATATAGTGCCATGTATAATTAGGCAAATTACTATCGACCTAATATTTATACATATCTTATTATCATTAGGTTCCAAATTCATTCTACTGGTCATCTATGATAATTTTCATACTTGATGCATCAAGTAAAATTATAAAATCTCTAGTACTCCACAAGAGATATTAAGTACTTAGTTTACTATGACCACATAAATGAATTACTTAAGAATTATTATGTCACTTAATTAAAAGTGTCTATGGATTCTGCTATTAAGAATCTATGGACTCACTATATAATAACTCAATCATCCAATTTACAGAATATGTTGACTCATAGAGTCTCATTCTTAATAGATCAAAACAACTAAGTTATTAAATATGAGCTCATAACTCTCACAAAATTGAGAGCACGCATAAAATAATAGCAATGAGTCATGATTTTTATTTGATAGTCATTTCAATACATTCCAAATACACTAGTACATTAACTAAATACTGCTTCTAGTGACCAAGATAAGTCACTCTACATAATAGAGTTAATTGTACTATAATCTTTCTCTTATCAAAGCGCTCAGCTTCACTAGACTGTGAAATTAAGTATTTACAAGTCATAAATGACTCTTGGTTAAATACTTTGTTCCCATGAGCTAAACTCCATAGGAGTCATAAACCAAGTACTATTATGGTTGTGGACCTTTTATAAAAATGTATTGCAAATAATATAAGAATAAACTATTTATTATTAATCAGAATTAAATGTCTCAATAATATAATAGAATTTCAGTGATTTTAAGGCACAATCCTAACATCTTCATCTTCTTCTTCTTCTTCTTCTTCTTCTTCTTCTTCTTCTTCTTCATCTTCATCTTCTTCTTCTTCTTCTTCTTCTTCTTCTTCTTCTTCTTCTTCTTCTTCTTCTTCTTCTTCTTCAATGATTCTTCAATGATTCTTCTTCTTCAATGATTCTTCAATGATTCTTCTTCTTCTTCAATGATTCTTCTTCTTCTTCTTCTTCTTCTTCTTCTTCTTCTTCTTCTTCAATGATTCTTCTTCAATGATTCTTCTTCAATGATTCTTCTTCAATGATTCTTCTTCAATGATTCTTCTTCAATGTTTCTTCTTCAATGATTCTTCTTCAATGATTCTTCTTCAATGATTCTTCTTCCAATGATTCTTCTTCAATGATTCTTCTTCAATGATTCTTCTTCAATGATTCTTCTTCAATGATTCTTCTTCTTCTTCTTCCATGATTCTTCTTCTTCCTCTTCTTCTTCTTCTTCTTCTTCTTCTTCTTCTTCTTCTTCTTCTTCTTCTTCTTCTTCTTCTTCCTCTTCTTCTTCCTCTTCTTCTTCTTCTTCTTCCTCTTCTTCTTCATCTTCTTCTTCTTCTTCATCTTCTTCTTATTCTTCTCCTTCTTCTTCTTATTTTTCTCTTTCTTCTTCAATGAGACCTTCTTCTTCTTCAATGAGCCATTTTATGTGTCCAAAAAAATAGGACAATGGAAATGTTGAGAACTTGGAGGGTTTAAGTATTTTTTTTATGATTTGAACCCTTCAAGTAGTTATTTTTTATCAGTCATAAACTCAAATAGGTGACTACTTGAAGGGTTCAAGTAGTTGTTTTTATTCTGCCAGTAAGAAATTGGATAATTACTTATGCTCTTTTCTCTGTCCAAAAAAAATTAGAGAATGGACCCGTCTTGCTGAATAAGAAGAAGAAGAATGTGGTTTTGCTGAAGAAGAAGAAGAAGAAGAATGAGTCTTGCTGAAGAAGATGAATGAGTCTCGCTAAATAAGATGAAGAAGAATGGGTCACCGTCTTACTAAAGAATCATAAGTTCTCATTGAAGAATTATAAGTTCTCATTGAAGAATCATAAGTTCTCACTGAAGAAGAAGAAGAACTGTCTCACTGAAGAATCATAAGGTCTCATTGAAGAAGGAGAAGAAGAAGAAGAAGAAGAAGAAGAAGAAGAAGAAGAAGAAGAATAATAATAATAATAATAATAATAATAATAATAATAATAATAATAATAATAATAATAATAATAATAATAAGAAGAAGAAGAAGAAGAAGAAGAAGAAGAAGATTAGATTGATTTGATATGTGCATTGAAAAATGAAGAGAGTGAAAGCATTAGTTTTTTTTATTTGGTGGGTTATGGGTATAATATTCTGATATTTGAGAAATGGGTACAAATCTCCTTACTTAACGTGGAAAGGATATAGTTTTACAAATTACCCTATTCTAAGGTAAGTGGTAGTTTTATTTTTTATTTTTTCTGAATTGTTATTGGTGGATTTCAAATTCTTGTTCATTTAATTATTGATTGTTAAAGATTATTTACCTTCTTTGTTTATTATTTTAGGCGGAATTGCAAGAATATTGAAACTTAATATTGACGTACTTATGGTTAATGATATTTTCAGCGGGATGTTTTATTTTTATTTAATTTTGAAAATATCATTAATTAGTTGGTTGATAAAAGATTATGTTGGGGCTGATTTGTAGGGATTTTTTCAAATTTTAAATATTTTATGATAATATCTTAGATTATTTTTTTAATTTTTTTGAAACAATTAATGTTTCATAATCTCATTGTTCAATTTTTATTTAAAATTTCGGTAATATTTCATTGATTTCACAGATGACAAGATTTTAGTTTTTTATTTTAATTTTTCTAAATCATGACTTACGTTTTTTGATTAAATTGACATAAAATGATGGGTATTGAAGGTGATCTAATTTTATACTGATAGTTGGACATTTTTTTTTCAAACTCTAATTTCATTACGAAATAATATTTTACATATTGTTTATTGTTTATTCCTAAACAAATTTAAATGTATTTCTAAATTATCATTTATTACGGTAGTTGTTGATAATGTGGTAAATTTAAATTGTAAATTTCAAAAATATATAGTTTCCTTAATTTTAAGTATACAGACTGGTATATCAATAATTTTCATTCAATAGACCAATATTTACAATATAGTTGATTTATATAGATTAAGGGCATTAGGTGAACCCCTCCAAGAAATATAAATTTTGTACATTTAAGATAACCCCTCTATATTTTAGATGAACACCTTTATATTTGTCATGAATCCCACTACATAGGTGAACACCTCTAAGAATATTAATTTTTAATTTTTTGTGAACACCTCAAACATTTGTTGTACCCCACTATAAATTTATTGAATCCCTAAAATTGCAATCGCCACTCAACATGTCTCAATCATCACTCAAAAGGCCTCTAGTCACCATTTTGAAGATGCTAATCACATCTCCAAGTGCAATAGTCATTTAATGAGCTCTAATCACCATGGTCCACCCTAATCTCCACCCTCACTATGGCGATCTCACTATGTGGCCCTAATCACAATCCAAATGGCTCTAATCGCCAGCCAAATGGCTCTAATTGCCATGTCCCCCATAAACCCTTTCATTATTATTTTTTAGTTAATTAACGTACACCGGGAAAATCACGATAAAATTAAAAAACTCGTTCTCTCAATGCAAACATTCACGATATTCACATATATGTAAAACTAGATTGGATTAAGCAAGAATTCGTGAAGTAATTGAAAACTTATTCAGAAACTCGATAAAAGTTATCATTGATAATGTTCTTGTGCTTTTGTGACAACTATCAAGCAAGACAGGTTTTCACCATGTTTAATTATATTTATCTTCATCTTATTTATCGGTTTGATGAACACGTATAACCCCGAAGGTCAGATTTTACTGTTAAATCAAACTTATCCGCTAAAACTTTGAAATTAAATATTGAAATTTGGAATTTAACCTTTTACTTTATAATTATAACCCCATAAAATTTGATATAATACATTTTTAATTTATAACCCTATAAATATTTTTTAAATTTAACCTTATTTTGTTTTCAAAATTAAAAAACCCATTCCCTTTCTTCTTCTATTCGATACTTACCCTTCTCCCACTCTTCTCAACACTTCATTCTTCTCCATTCAAACACTACATTCTCCTACTTTTATCTTCATCTCTTCATAGCCCAAAAACTCATCAAACCTCCTCCAACACAACACTGCGAGTTGTATTCGCACATCCCACATCAAACCTGTGCCCAACCCGAGCCAAATCCGTCCAACCCTCGACCCCAAGGTATATATCCTTATAATATTGTCTTATTTTTCTAATGGCTAGAGAAAAGAAAGCTATTGGAAAGAAAGGGTTGAGTTCAACAACACAATCAAGTTCGAGCAGTTCGAAATGGCCTTACAATACACCCGAGTATAGAGTGAAAAGATTTTGTCCAAAGAATCGAAATCTTACTAGCCATATTCTTTACCTTGCTCCAAAGGAGCATATATCCCATCCAAGCATTCAAAATGTAAGTTTCTCTTAAAACAATTTGTTTTTATGTGTTTTATTGTTAAACATCAAACATATACTTTATTCGTTCTAGAAATTGGGTGTTTTTTATGTGAAGATTGTAGAAATGTATGATTATTGGTAGCAACATATGTTTTGGATGAAAAATTATAGTATTTTCATGAGTGCCAATAAAGTGCTTGACAAAATGTCTTAATGAATTATATGGCGTATTTATATCATTGTCTGTAAGGTATTTAATAAAATGCCACATTGAGGTCTATACTATATTCATATGAGTGCCCGTAACATGTTTGATGAAATGTTATATCCCATCCAAGGAAACAAAAATGTAAGTTTATGTAACAAAAAAGTTGGTTGTTGTGTGTTATAGTATTAAAATACCAAATAGATACTTGAATTGTTTTGAAAATTAGGTATTTTTTATGTGATGGTTGTAGAAATTTATGATTATTTGTAGCGATATACGTTTCAAATGAAAAATTATAGTGTATGTTTGAGTGCCCGTAAGGTGTTTGACGAAATGTCACAATAGAGATTATAGTTTATTGTCATTGTTTTCTTTGATATTTTTTCCTATGTAATATTTCTTCTTCACATACATTTTTCACTAAGTCATGACTTAAATTTTGATTTTCTAGATAGCTGAGAACGAGACTCTTGGTGTGCGTAGTTTTGGGAACACTTAACTAGTACCTCGGTGGTACAATAGGCTTCCTGAAAATGTAAAAAGGAATGCCGATGCTTCTGGATTTAGGTACTCTATGAGTAAAATAAAAAATGGGCAAATGGATCGTGTCATTTTGAAAAGCTTAGCGGAGAAATGGCGGGATACAACCCACACATTTCATCTAGATGAAGTGTGTGTGTTGGCAATGACCCTATTGGACTTTGCTCCTATCACCAAGCTGAAAGTCGGAGGTCGACAACTGGATTATGACTTGGAAATTTACAACAACGAGAAGGCATTGCGGAAGCTATTTGATAAATCGTTGTCGGACCTTAAGGAAAAAAGTTAGTTCTCTATGGATTTATGATAATTATGTTATTTACAAGTGTAATACTCCTTAGAAGGAGGAAATTTTGAAAAGGGTTTTTTTTTGCTCTTGGGAAGTACAATTTTTTACGACAAGAGCAAAAAAGTATATTGTACTTCCTCCCAAGCCTAGCAAAACTAGATGAGATACGGGAGTACGATTGGGGTGGTTTGGTGTTGTCCTTATTGTATTACAATATGGACGCTTATGTCGGGGAAAAAGTGTATGGACTGGGGTTTCTAGAGAGCACGGGAAGTATGAGCTTGTGTACTTGTCGTGTTTGGCACTGAACAAACCAATGGGTGGGCAAAACACATTCCTAAGAGCAGCATGTTGGATAGACCTTGATGTGGGAACATGAGATGTTGCTCACGACCTGAGAGAATTCTGGGTTAAACTTCGGTATGTGAAGCCCAATGAGGTATATGTTTTATTTAATCAATTCTTATATTGTTCCCCCTCTCAAGTATGAATCATGTTTTACTAACAAAATATTTGGTTTTTTGAACTTCTAGATCAATTGGAACCCTTGGGGACCACGTGCAAACTTGCCTTCACTATTGCATCAAAAGTATACCTCCTACTGGCATGAGAATCTAACTACAAGGACCTGCTGGAAGAGCATGGTACTAAGGTGAGTGCATCTCACGATAGAGTTTGAGAACCAAGATTCTAAGTTTGTTGAGTGTATTCTTAAATTTGTTAAATTCTGATTGCATTTTGTTTGGCATATTATGGATATAAAGAAGTATTTTGCTTATGAATTTTTTAATATTTATGAGGAGGTTTTATCCAATCGTTGTCTAGAATTTTAAATTGGATTCTAAATTTGTTGAGTATATGTTTTAATTTTTAAACTTTTTATATATAATGATAAAATTTACAAACCATCATGTTATCAAAATTGACCATGTTATTGACATTAAAATAACAAATCGTAAATTTGACGTGTCACGAAACATGGAAAATCGACATTTTTTCAGGCAATTGTACCAACATGGCCATGTTGGGCTAACAAGGGTCAATTGCCACTGGTAACATGGCGACTTAGGCCAACCGCCACTATTGCCACGAACCAATGGTGAATCGCCATTGCTGCATGGCGATTGGGGTCTGTTGATGGCGATTGGGCCCCAATCGCCATGTTACCAGTGGCGGCCCAAGTTGGCCCAACAAGGTCATTTGGGCCAATCGCCATCAACGAGCCCCAATTTCCATTGGCCCATGGTCAATCGCCATGAAGGCATGGCGATTGGGTCCTATTGATGGCGATTGGGCCCCAATCGTCATGTTACCGGTGGTGATTGGCCCAACCTGGCCACTTAGGCCAACCGCCACTAAGCAAATGGCAATTTTGGCCCAATCTCTATTAGCGAGCCTCAATCACCATTGGCCCATGACGAATCAACATGAGGGCATGGTGAATCGCCATGAGGGCCTATTGATGGCGATTAGGCCTCAATCGTCATGTTACCGGGGGTGATTGGCCCAACATGGCCACTTGGGTGAATCGTAACTAAGCAAATGGTAATTAGGGACCAATCGCCATCAGCGAGCCCCGATCACCATTGGCCCATGGTGAATCACCATGAGGGCATGGCGATTGGCCCTGCTCAATGTTGTTAAACTCGCGATTTGGTTCTTAGAATCATATGATCCTATGATCCTATAAACATAAAATGATATGGATCGTGTATAAACTCACAATTTTGTAGGATCAGACCAGGATCTGTAGGATCGTGATCCGAGTTTGATCCTAAATGATCCTACCATATTCTATTTCTGGGCCTTTTTTGTTTAATTCTTATATTGTCAAAGGCTGCGTAATTAAAAGCCCAATATTCTAAGCTCTCCTTAGTCCTTATTTGACCAAATGGACCCAAGCTCAAAATGTTGGTCGATTGATAGTTGTCCTCATACTGCCCTATTGGTCGATTGATAGTTTATATTGTAAGAATTTAAGACATGAGGAAGTGCAGCGTAGGGGTCAATTCGTCTTCAATCTGCTCCGTTGGTCGATTGGTAGTTCATATTTCCCTAAGGTTAAGAATTTAAGACGAAGAGGAAGAGCAGCATATGGGGTCGGTCCTTTTTCTATCTGCTTCATTTTTTAGATCTATAGAGCAGGTGTGTGTAGTCTCGGGGGTAACTTGTAAGCATTTCTCTCATTTATAGAGTAATTGTGTAACTTGCAAGTTTCTCTCTCATTTTTTGTTTCATATCAGAACCCCTGGTTCTCCATTGGTGAGTTCTGGACCTCTGGTTCTCGATTTCGGCCGTCTTCAGCACCAAAAATTCTAGTAATTTAATGTTTGGAATTTTAGAAATGAAATTATGGTTTGATTATTTTGGGTAATGGAGTTGTATTAGGACTGAAGCTAAGAATTGAGAATTTGATTAATCCTTTGAATTGAGAAGGTTAGGATTCTACTTCTTGTTCAGGAATGAAGTTGGTTTATGTGTGTGTATATGGTGGAATTTTTCTGGTGTCTCTGTGTATATACGATATGGTTGAATTTTTTTTTGTGTCAGTGACTGTTTCTACCTTCTGATTTCTGGTGTATTTTTCTGGTTTCTCATTTCTAGTTTCTAATGTATATAAATCAGCATTATGATTTATGCATGGGGTTGGTGTGTTATACATGATGAAAATTCATGACATAACTAAGGATGTTATTTAATATGCTTATATTTTTACTGATTAGTAATTGATTATCATGATTCATGATTTCATTACACATTTTTGTATTACATGTAGAAATGTCTACTAATGGGAGTGGAACTAAGAAAAAGTTCCGTTGGAACTAGGTTAGAGGAATTGGATCATGCACTAAAGTCGATAACAACTTAAAGAAGGTAAGGTGTAAATATCGTGAGGTTGTTCGTTACGGATTGAATTGACCTTAAAATCATTTAATTGGAACTAGAGATAACGTTGAGGCTTGTTCTAAGGTTACAGAAGATGTTAGGAAAAAGTTTTTGAGCCTTCTAAACAACCAATCACAAGAATCATCCAAAAAGAGGAAAACATATAGTGATTCGGAGAATGAAGATGATGTGATAATTCAAGAAGTGATAGATTATAAAGGAAAATGTACATTGAAGGGGCTTAAGAAAAAGCCTATACGAATAACTGTGAATCAAATGTTCAAAAAAGATGAAAATGAGGTTGTCTATAAAAAAAATTGTTAGGTTTTTTTATACAAGTGCTTCCCCTTTTAATTGAGTGAAGAATATTGAAATGATTGGTAAATATGGGGTTGGATTGAAGCCTCCATCTTATCATGAAATAATAGTTTCATTTATAAAGAAAGAAGTGGCTAGAACATTAACTTTACTTGACGTGTATAGAGCAGAATAAAGAAAAATCGGTTGTATAATAAGGTCTGATGGTTGGACACATAAAAAGAGAAGATCTATTTGTAATTTTTTAGTGAATAATCCTAATGATTCTATTTTCTTGTGCTCTATTGATACCTTAGATATTTCTAAAATGGCTGATAAAGTTGTTTAGATGCTTGATGAAATTGTTGAGAAAGTTAGTGAGGAAAATGTTGTATAAGTAGTGACTGACAATGCTGTCAACTATAAACTAGATGGGAAGATGTTAATGGAGAAGAGGAAAACCATATTTTAGACTCCTTGTGCTGCCCACTGCATATATTTGATGCTTGAACATTTTGAAAAAAAACTCCAACTCCATCATGTGACAATTACAAAGGCTAGGAAGATTACTACTTTCATATATACAAGGACACTATTTCTGACTTGGTTGAACAATTTTCTATAGGAAGATATTTGATCAGGCCCGCTGTTACTCGATTTGCTACGACATATTTAACATTGGCATGCCTAAAGATCAAAAAGGAGCATTGATGACAATGTTTACATCCAATAAATGAAACTCAAGTAGATTTGCAGCCATGCAAGAAGGGAAAAGAGTTCAAGCCATAGTTTTGGATAATCGAGGTTTTTGGCAAAATGTGGTTGCTTGTTTGAAGGGTGCAATGCCTCTTGTCAAGGTTCTTATAGTTTTGGATAATTAGGGTTTTTGGCAAAATATGGTTTCTTGTTTGAAGGGTGCAATGCCTCTTGTCAAGGTTCTTAAGATTGTGGATTCTAATAGATCACCTCTGATGGGATTTTTCTATGAAGAAATAGATCGTGCGAAAACCAAGATACAGAATAATTTCAACAATGTGTAAAAGAAGTAAGTAAACCAATTCATTATACTTTCATTTACTTATTAATTGCATTCATTTTTTATTAATATGGATTTTTGTTGCTTTGGTGTAGTTCTAAGTTTATATTGTATATAATTGATCAAAGATGGAAACTCCAGCTTCGTAGACCCTTACATGTGGCAGCGTATTTTGTTAATACTTATTATCATTATATGCCTGAGTTCAAAGCTGATTCAGAAATTAAGAAAGGGCTTTATAATTGTCTTCATAGAATGGTGCTTGGTTCTAATGCAAGAGTTAAAATTGACATGCAATTTGACTTATTCAAGCATGCGCGAGGATTATTTGGACTCAAATCGGCGATCTTGACAAGAAAGAAGAAAAGTCCAGGTTTATAACTTGCTAATTATTTCCCTCGATTCTCATTGAGTTTTTGTTCTACTCTTTAAACTTGTTATTTTTCTGCCTAATTGTGTAATTTATTGAATGAAAATACTTGATTGGTAGGACTCTTATAGAGATGAATGTCTCGAATTGAAAAGATTTTCAATTAGAATATTGAGTTTAACTTGTAGCTCTTCAGGATTGAAAGGAATTGGAGTGCATTTGAGATGGTAAAGTACACTTGGTTTTGGTTTATTTGGTTATTTCTTCTTGACATTAATTAATTTTCAAATTACATTAAGTTTCTAAACTATAGGTCCACTCAAAGAGGAGAAACCGATTACACCAAAAGAAGATAAATGATTTGGTGTTTTTCATGTACAATTTGAAGCTACGAGAGATACAATTAAAAATAGATAGTGTAGCTATGTAAGTTTGTTTTGATAAAATCTCTTGGATAACAGAAAAAGAGGATCTAGTGCTTCCAAAACCAAGCAAATGGTTTGACGTTCTTGATAGAGTTGCCGGAAAAGAAACATGTGACGGTGATGATAATGTGGAATTCATTGCAAGTGTCATGAGATCATGCAAGCTTTTTTGAATTTTTATAAGCATTTAGTTTAATAAATTTATTTAATGAAATATATATATAATTATTTTTTATACGTGCATTATACAGGTGATGAGATATTTGAAAATTTTGACAAAGTAAAGACGTGAAACTTCATGAAGTTAGTGATAATAATGATCTTGAGAAGGACATTGATGATTTTTTCATGGAGGATATCGGAGGGAGCAATCATATTGATGACGATGATGAGGAACTTGGAGTGAATGACACTAATACTAATGAAGATGAAAACTTTCATGATGAATGACTCTATTAAGTCAAACTTGACTAGTTATTTGCATTTTGATCTTGTTGTTCAAAAACATATATGTTTGAGATCAAGTTTGAGTTGACTATTGTGAGACATTATACATTTTATTTTTAGACTTTTATAAAGTAGTGTAAAACATTTTTATGCTGATTTTAGTTAGAAATACTTGTTAATTTGTTTTATTGAAGGATCTTAGCTTTTCAAATATTATAATTATTAATATATAGTAGGATCTTATGATCCTCAATCCGATCCACAAGACTCTTCCACCGATCTGAGTAAAAAATACAATCTTGACAACCCACACGTTGATGGTGATTGGGCCCCAATCACCATGCTACCAACGGTGATTGGCCCAAGTTGGCTCAACATGGCCACTTGGCCAATCAGCGCTAAATGAATGGTGATTGGTGACCAATCGCCATCAGTGGGACCCAATCACCATTGGCCCATGGCGAATCACTATGAACATGTGGCGGTTAGGGCCTGCTAATGACGATTGGACCCCAATCGCTTTTTTTTCTGTGACGATTGGCCCAAGTGGCCTTGTTGAGTGGTTTGGTAGCTGGTTGTTGTGCAATTAATTTGAATAATTAATTTTCACCTACCATCCTTAAAAACACATTTTAACTCAACTAAACAAATTTTAACTACATTTCAAGAACTTTATAGGTTAAATACCCCTTGCTTCTTCAATTTTTTTTTATTTGGATCTTCAATTTTCAACTCCAAGTTTGTGATCAACTTCAATAGATGTTTTACGAGTAATTATCATCAACTCCAACTAATAATATTTTTCATTTAATTAAGCATCAATAGATATGAGTCATGCTGATGTATCGATAAACTCGGGTGAAACAAGTACATGTTTGAGTTCATCCACATTAGCAAACTTGCGAAATGAGGATTTCATTGGTCAAATATTGGATACATTACAAGAGGCGAAAGATTTCTACTATACATAGGCATGATTGCACAATGTTGGTGTCAGGCTAAGCCAAGTGTTTGACTACATGATCGACAAAGCAAGCGGTTATAAAAAGGTGGGGTTCTTAAGGACAGATCTCTATAATAAGATGGACAAGTAGAGAAAATCAGAGGTAATCGAAATTGATTTAAAGGAATCTCTTACTTTTTTTAATGCAAAATTGGAGATGGATCTGAATATGTATTGCAAATACAACATACACAATGGTAATCATGTAGAAAATTTGTTTTGGGCAGACTCGACGTGCCAAGTTGACTATCACTGTTTCAGAGTTGTAATGGCATTCGATACAACCTACAGGACAAATGTATACAATAAGTCACTCATGATTTTTCATGGCGTGAACAAACACTACAAGATCACGGTATTTGGTTATGCGTTATTGGTTGATGAGACTCTTGCAACCTATATATGGGTATTGGGGACTTTCTTGGATGCCATGGAAAATAATATGCCTCAATTGGTCATTACAAACAATGATAAGGTGATGCGTAAAGTAATCAAGATGGTGCTCTCCAATTATAATCATCGGCTTTGTGCATGGCATTTCAAACGAAATGCCTAATCAAATGTACATGACCCATAATTTCTACAGGCCTTTAAGAGAGTCATGTTTGATGTCCTAAGTGAGGAGGAGTTCGAAGAAGAATGTGATCGTTTGATCAAGTCGTTCAACCTTAGGCAAAATAAATGGGTAAAATGGATGTATGCAAAGCATGGACACTGAGTTAAGACCTTCTAACACTACAAATTCTTTGTGTTCATGAGAACTAAACTTACTAATTTTCAAGTCAAGAAAGTGTTCAAATAAACATTTTTGAAAGTTGGCCCTCTATTGTTCGGTCAATGACAGGCTAACATGGTCCATGATAGTTGGTTTAGAAAACAGCTTATGATTCTTGTTCCAGTTTTCATCTTGAACAATCAGTTGTAGCTCCTAAAAAATATAACATTGATTAACTTCCTAGTTAATAACAAGTAACTTAATACTAAACCAATTATTGACTCTTACTGACCTTAGTTTGTTCATTTTCGTTGAAATGTAACCGTTGTTCACCAGATGTTTGTACTTTAGTGCGTTTCTTGGTTAGCTTTGATATTTCCCCCTTTTTTGAAGAATTTTTATCTGTCATCATTAATGTTGCCATAATCGAACAAAATAATTTAGGATATACAAAATCAATATCTCTTTGACTCATAAAAGTTTCAATACATTATTGACTCTCAGTTATTCAATGCAACAAAATCTCTATATATGCATAATAGCCAATCAATAAAATATAAATCAGAATATCGAACAATGATTATAAACATACGAAACATAATATTGAAGATGATTGTTCAGCATCGACACACACATGCGTTCGAAAATTGGGTTTTTTCAAAAAATTTATCAAAGATAATACATTCTTCAATCTTTTATATACCATTTATGTTCAGATAAATTATCAAAGAAAATCTTTATGCACATGCATGTTCGAAATATGATGTTCTTATGAACATTGAAATAGTATTGATTATGAACATTAAAATAGTTTATCGATTCTTAATCAAAAAATATTTTTTGTTTAAATGTCAGTATTATTTAGTTTAAAATAGTCAATAAAAAGGAAAAAAACATACCTCTTCGTTCTTTAGCAAATCTTTCAATGATCTTTATTTGCCGAAAGAAAATCAGGAGCATTTTCTTCGGCGTCAATGGTGTTTAGACGAAGGTCAAGGTTTCAGGACTTTCTTGAAGATGATTGTTTAACTTTTGTTACACATAGCTAGGAAACAATGTCACATGATCATATATTTATTTTAGCTTTGTTCTATTTTAGTTCAATGGTGAAGTATTGGTAATGAACAAAGCAAAACATTTGTGCTCTCAGAATCAATTTTTTTTTAATAATATAGTATGTTTGTTATTCATTAATTCATTAGTATGCAAATGTATTTGAGCCATGCTGAAAGAGAATAGTAAGATGAATAATCAAAATGTATAAACATGTATCTCTACTGATTCCTTGAACGTCACTCTACCCTATTTGAATTCGAACTATAACTCGATCGAGCGTTGGCACGTATTCGACACACGGAGATGTTGGATGATTTTAAGTTGACAAACAAAACGTCTATGCTTTAGACACACTTGCATGCATTAGAGAAGCATGCGGCAAATGTGTTCACATATAAACTATTTAAACGTGTGCGTAAGGAGATCATGGGTGAGGTAGCGTTTATAGTTTATTGTTTGGCACATGATGGGGAGGCTAAAAAATATTCATTGGTCAAGTTTGGGGTGTTGAATGATCCATACGTAGTGGCACGAGACCAATAAATTGATACACTCAAGTGAAATTGTGGTAAGTTGGAATCAGTGAGGATACTATGTCGTCATATGTTCATTGTTGTGAAAGTTGAACACTTGCAAGAGATCTCAAGCACGTGCATACTCATCAGAATACAAATGAGACAATACTACTTTGGTACAATTCGATCCAATTAGTTGCCAAAAGGCTTTTGCTCACTTTGCGGCAAAGTCAAGTGAATGGTCAACGAGCCAAAGTGGAGCTTGGGATGTTATGTGCAAAATATGAGACCTTGTGGAATGAGAAGGTCGCTAATGACCTGGATGTGAAACACGAGGCTGGTGTAGAGATACATACCTTCCAACTATAATTTCATTCACAATATATAAAAGGGGAATCAATGTCAACATCACACATGATATATGATATTAGAAGTATTGATGAGGGGTTAGAACATAGAATCTTTTTGACCATTTCGTTCTATGTCGAGTTACTTCGGGCATCTGGTAAGGCGTCCCATATGGTGACTTCCTCATCTATGATGGAAATCTTGGCCATAACCAATTATCTCTACCATCGTGTATGGGCATACATATCTATATTACACAATACATTTACACAATCACATTAAGTCAAACTTTAATAACTTAACTACATTAAATTTGTTTACCGTCATATCTAGCTCAAGCAAACCCATGTATATCTCCCTGTTTGCATTCAAAATTAGGAAGTTCTACTAATTTGGAAACACATTGAGTCTGCAGTGGCACAATAAAAACATAATATTAAAAGTACATACAAACTTAAAATAAGGATGATACTCAGTAGTAGATACTCACAACAAATAATATGGGAAGAAACCAGAATCGGTCACTCATTGACACAAAACGAGTCTCCAAGGTCAAAAACTGGACAAATAAGTATAACCTCTAAGCCAAGCCAATTATTTGGACCAAGAGTCTTTAGGTCTCTCCGGTCAGCATCGTGGATAAAAAATTTAACGAGAATCTCCCTGCAAAAGACAAATAAAAGACAAATTTAATCAAAATTTGGAAGTGATCATGTGTCTAATTTTGTTAGATTAGTGTGACTACTACCTATCCACTAAGCTTTTCTAAAAAATATACTCCACTAAACGCTGATCTTTAACTTCTACTTGCAAAGTATACAAACCCACTTTAAATACATTTATGTTTCGTTTAATGGTCATTTTACCCTTCAAATAGGGCGAAGTAAGAAGAGGACCATCTTCTTATACCGCATCGGGCAATGACTTTCGGTAGACTCAGTCATGACTTGTTTTCCCTACCAACACACAACCCCAAGTAAGGTGTTAGATTACTAGTCAGACTATACATGTTATATTAGTGGAAAATATGAAATACAAATATACAGAGTAATACCTTCTGACGTTCTTTAGACGTTCCACTCATATAGTCGGATGGTTCCCTAACCAATAGCAGGTCAGCCATTGATTTCTTAGAAGCATCCAACTGGATGTAGGAATCATCCTTATCACCTTTATCTAAAGGTTATGAAGAGTCTGAATGCTCTTCTTCATAGGAGGGACTCATTTCCTCATCAAAACCTCCTCGTTCTTCACCTCGAGTTAGGGTGACACATGGCTCATCGTCTTAGGCTCAAAACTTACCATTGTCCCATTCCAAAAGACTCGCCAAAGTTGTGCATATCTTTTCTTGGATGGCCATCATCTTCCTTTGCTCCTCAATTATTTGTGTCATATCCACTCTTATGGAGCTCGCCTCGACCTGAAGAGCAAGCACTTGTGAACTTAAAGCACGTACCTCTTGCTCGTCGGCTTGCTCTTCAAGTAGATATGCACCCACGTTCTCGCGAACGTGCATACGCTCGCGGTCCTCCCGAACCTCGCAGTCGCCCAAAATGGCTTGTGCGATTGTATCGATCTACATAATACATATACATATGAATTAGTAATAAATAATCAATAGTAATCTAACCAACCAATTTTGAAATATTATAAAACGTTTACCGCAAAGATTTTAGGCCCTTATCCCCTTGAAGTAGCAAACTTGAAGACTTTTGTATGGCCTGGTCATTCCACACCAGCAGCGAAGGCTTGTCAAGTCAACATAGTCAGCAGCACATGCCAACTTCTCTAGATAAAAAAGTTGTAACAAAAGGAACTTATTAGTAGATTAACGTATGTTATCATGCGAAAATATGACCAATGTACACTAAATCTATTACATGGATAAATAACAAGAATCTAGTAATGCTATCGTGGTTATTCTTTTGATACCTTGCGACACTATCCACAAAATCTTTAAAACATGCAGAAGCCCAATTCTTCTGATGGATGGTCACATGTGTCTTCACAGTGTGAAACCACAAATGAGTGACAACTCATTTTGATCGAGGATATAACAAAACCACGACGGTGTATAGCACAAACGATTGCCTCCAATAATCATCGTCAGACTCCTCAATCAAGAACCTCGATAAGGTGTTCACCAAAATATCTCCTTGGACGTTCACTCATTTTACCCTTAGATCTTTGACTTCGTTCACATCACCAGCAAATTTTATCTCCTCGCCACCATCGACGATGCCTAGTATAGAACTCTCATCATCTACTATCACGTTAAATGTCGACCCAGGGACATTCAGTGTGCAGATGATTGGATCGAAGCAAGCTAATAGTTGTTTCAAGAAGGTCCACCCCATCTTGCGACATTGCATATTCAACAACCCTCTGAATCCCATCTCCGCTATCACTTTCCTCTTCCCTTCATCAAAATTTGTAACAAGATCCACAAATTTCTCAAGAGTACATTGTGTGAGCAATTTCCGTTTAATGACATGCCTATCAGATAACTAGGATCGGGTTGTTCCGCTCTACCTTCAAGAGCATGGATTTCATTATCCTTGAAATTAAGGATTTTCTCTTCCTTTGTCATCTTATTCCAAACTGCAGCTGGTTGTTTTTGTTCCTACAAATCATAAACTCACTTAAATTACAATCAAAATTTATCAATTACATGTCGTATGAACTGTTAAATTAAACATACTTACTTCACGCGTAAGTTTTCCCCCTGAAGCCATCATTTTAGCACATTCTTTCACACTATTTAAATTATAAACAATAACATTAACATTACAATAATTGATATGAAAATATGTAACATTAAATTGATGATCTCATTAATTACTTACAAGAAGCCAACGAAACCACCCATTGACTTCTTCACGTTCACATTTGTATTAGCCATCTAAAATAAATGTTAACATTATCAAATTTAACATGTGACAATGTTTTTTATCATAATCATCCTTGATAGTATTTTGCAATGGGTTGAGCATCATCTAGTTGGAAGTGGCATATATCAACAATTTGAATGAATGATAAAGCACGATGTGAATGTCAATGGCTTGCAAAAATTGGCAATATTTCATGAAAATATGAATATGTAAAGAATTTAAAGAATGTAAAAAACTTAGTTGATATAGTTGCAACATGCTCTTCTCCATGTTTTTCATAATTTATCATGTTAAAATGATCATTTTAGTAAATTTCCACCACATAGGTAAGCTAGTTAAAAACTCTATAAAAGTCTAAATTTCTAGAATCATATAAAAAACGGCGTTGATCATGTAGTTCTCTCTAAAGTAGGATTTTTCCTTTTATTTGATTGTTTGAAGGATAACATGTACAATAGTATTCATCTAATAACAAACATACATCTGAAATAACATTGTTTCCATGAAAGTAAACAACCTCAAGTAATATCTCCTTCCAACTACAATATTTCGTATAGAAACATGAAAAAGGAATAACATGAGAAATTAGTCTAAAATATGGCAAGTTCCATTTGATTAAGTAAAACCAATTCAAGCTAATGATATTGAGACATAAATTCTTATACAAGTTCATATTTCAGAAGTAAATGACTACCAATTTTGTCAATGCCGATAAGTCTACCCTATTGATGACCAATAAGCAGGAGGTTCCACCTGAAAAAAATAAGGAGACACTTTTATAATTGGGTGAAAGTCCAACTTCAAGCCAATGTTATGCTCTCAAGTAAATCAATTCTAACTATAATAAAATATCAATCTTATTTCTCAAGAGCAACCCACAACATTAACTTGACTAACAACTTGACTAATAAGTTCCAGATAAAGAATTAAATTAATAAAAGTGAGATACATCACATAAAAGTGAGGGGTAAAGATTAATCACATAAATGATGAGTAACTCTTAAATCTCATTTTCGATAAAAAAAAAAATATTTTAGCACCAATTATCCAAAATACAGCTAAACATTACATTGTAAACCAAAAAACTAAAAATTGTATAACATATTAGATGACCGTGAAAGCCAAAACTAGTGTTACTCAAGTTGACTTCACATTTCGAAACCATAGTAGTGTTAAGATCTTCCTGAGCAAAATTCCTAGGAAACTTGTTCAATGGAAATAAAGTCCACACTCTGTAAATCCAAATGGAGTCAACCTTATCAATCATTAATAACTGCGTATTGAGATATATGAACAATAAAAAATAGAAGAAAACATTGATATTGATATCAGATTTATTATGCAGATGCTATAATTAATGCCCATGCTAGACAAATAGATATGTTCATAGCTAATGCACCAATAACATTGACTATATATCCATTTTACTACATCTCAACTGAGATGAAAAGATCCACAATAACATATTTTTAGGCTTCAGCGAAGTAAACACTATTTTACAAAAATATATGCAAACTAAAACTAAAACTCCAGCTCAACACAAAACTTATAGAAAACATGTAAAGCAAGACTCAAGCATGCCCAACAAAATGAATGTGAGACTCGCGACAGGATTCAAAATGAGAATCGATATCGATATCCAGTAACATAATTAATATATTTGTAATGAAAATGAGGAAATATTTGAAATGTTTAAACCACACCAAAGACATTAAAAAGCATTTTCATCAAGAATGAAATCAAATATTAAAACCAAAGCAAACCAAAAATTTGATTTTAAATCACCAAGATCAATCAACAATTTCTAATTATATAACTAAAAGAACCCCAACTCCAAACTAAAACAAAACGGAAAACAGAGCTCTCAAGCTTAACAAAACGTAAACAATATCCTCACCTCAGAAATAAAAAAAAAACTTTAAAATAACAGCTCCAAGTAGTGTGTATCTCAAAATGTCAACAAATAGTGAGTATCTGAAACCCCACCTACAAGGCTTCCTTAATCGTACCAGAACAGTCTAGGAGTGAAACCCTATAAACCAACCATATTCAACAGACATAAAAAAAACATCTTCATCAAGAACAAAATCAATATCAATGTGAAGAATAGGGCTAGTAAGACTCACTCTAGAAAGTTATTCTAAGACAATATATGTCATGATGTCTGGTTGACATGTAAGAAATTAAGCCAATTATAAGTGAGGCCACAATACAATATAACAGAAGATGATTTCAAGAACTCTTCATCCTCACTTAGCACACAGCTCATAAGTAATTTCAATCATATTCAACCGATATAAGTTTACTAAGAAACATTATGAAGCAATTGTTAACTCGTAGAACACTATGCAAAGGAACTCAAATGCCTTGTATAATTTTCAACACATAAATCTTTTATCATACTGAATTTTAATGCAAAACACGATCTAGAAAATGATGATCATAATTTCTACGAGCGTCCAAAGTTTGTAAAATTCAATAGCTATGAAGACAACATATAGATATATAGCATATCAAAATAGTTTCCATAAATTCAGGCATTAAAGCAATATAAATTCATTAAGCAAGCTAATAATTTACCTATAGGATTAGTATTACAAGCTTACTTACCTCTTGATATGGAAACTAAATTTTTACCATTTAAAAAAGAAGATGGAGTAGTATATTACCCAAGAGTACATGAGTCAAGTTAAAGTTGAATCATCAATCTAATGAGAGACAAAATTAGCAAAACCTCCATAAGGTTCAATAAACCAATCCATAAACACATAATCAAATAAAATCTTAATTATTTCATATTGACAATAAATGAAAAGAAAAATTTAATAAAGAGGGTATCTCTCAAGATAATAATTATAAGTACAATGAACATAACGGTAAACAAAACAAAGGAAGGATGAGAGGAGGAGCATATATGGAAATGAATTAGCAAGTGTAAGAACAAAAGGGAGATAAAAAGTTTTATTTTGATTGAAACAAACTTTTAGGTATGAAAAGATTGGAATTTCTATAGAAAGATACATAGAGTAGATGATCACCATCATAATTTATTGGATAGTCTTTTTTTTCATGGACACAAGAGCACCAAAAGAATTATGATGCCATAAAGGATGTGCTCCTCGCATCGGCCACTATGGTGCCACCGTGTAGTGGCTTACCATTGTTGCTCTACATCACCTCAACCTCCAAGTCCATTGGAGCATTGTTGGCACAAGAAAGGGAGGGGGCGAAGCGTCCAGTGTATTATTTTTGTAGGGTCCTAAGGGATGCCGAGCTTAGATATACACATTGTCAAAAGCATTGTCTTACTCTTGTATTTGCCATGCAAAAAATTTGACACTACATGTTGGGTAACCGGATTCATTTAATGACTATGTCTAATCCTATTCGTTAAGTCAAGGGTTTGGTCACTAAGAAATTAGTTGTGGAGCATATTGATTTAGACTCTAGAACAAACCAAACCAATGATCAACTCTATTATCTTGTCTTGGAATTGAGGACTCGCCACTCAATAAACACATAATCAAATAAAATCCTAACCCAAGCTCACCCCTAACTCGAGAAGAAAAGGATGAAGGAAATCAACAACAAAGATGAACTTACCGAACTAAAACCCTAAATCACGCTTCAGATTAAAAACCCTCAAACGCAGAGAGCAATATTGAGGTTTGCAAACAGAGAGAAAAACTTCTATAAATCTAGGACTAGAGAAGGGAGAGAGACGGCGATAGAGAGAGCACCAACGAACTCAGAGAGAAAGAAAGCCCACAATAGAGAGAGCACCGCGTAGAGAAAGAGCCAACGATAGAGAGAGCACTGATGACGAACGCATAGAAAGCCAACGAATAGATAGAGCTGGATGGCAAAAAGAGAGTTGACGAAGAGAGAGAGATGGACGAAGAAGAGAGAGAGCTTGATGACTTTGGTGAAGTTTCGATGAAGATGAGTTTGGTGAAGCTTTCGAAGGAAGCTTGGGGTGAAAATCAAATTTGTAAAGTTTGGTGAAGCTTCCCAAGGAAGATTGTGGTGAAAATCAAAATATAAAAATTTGCTACATGCAACCTATTCCTCCGATTGCAAAGGGATTTTACCCCTAGACCCATCTAACAAGTGGGATTAACCTAGTTAAATCGTACGGCCAAGATTAATCCAAACATCAATGCTGGGAAAAAAATTCCCAGCGTTGAAGACTAATCCATTTCTGTTAAAAAAATTTAACATTTTGGACCACACATGTTAAATCAAATGTGTTGTGCTATTTTTGAATAAACCTAATTAAAGTTATCTAATTCTGAAATTAAATTTCTAAGGCTTATGGGTATAATTATCATGGAATTGATGTGTAAATATCATAAATGATATTTTAATTTGTTGAAGAACCAAATTAGAACTATTAATACTTATTAACTACTCAGTTATTTAAAAGGGTTATGGTCCTTAAATTATATAAGCAGATCTATTTTTTTTAACCGTTATCTCTATTCCTTTAAGAGAAAATTATTTAGAAGAACTCAAGAACTTGTGTCAATTTGAAAGATTTGATCCATCTATTGCATAATTTGCAATAACATTTCCAAACATTACTTTTTAACCGCTTAAATTATTAGTAATAATTTTTAATCACCTAAATTATGAGTAGTAATTGTGTCATCTAAATTATTAATAATAACTTTTGCATGAAAATATATTACACAGCAAAACATTGTGCGGAACTACCCTTCATTCAAAGTCATCGACTCTGGTTTCTAGAGTCAATTAACACAATGATTCTTACCTATTTTAATTATGATAACCTAGTTTTCTTGCAGTATTCTCATAAAGAACACCACGTAGTATTGGTTTCAACAACGTAGTACAGCACGAGCTATTCCTCTGTGTTTGCATTTAATATTTGGGCAATAGTGCTGGTATCTGTATTTGATGAAGAAATTTACTTATATAATCTAGAAAATGATGGCCACATGATCCCCTTCAGTCTCAGTCTGTCCAGATCAAGATGGCAGTTCAAAAATAAATAAATAAATAAATAGCTCTTTCTAGTTCCTATACTCACTCCCATGTACAACTTTAACAAGTAATTAATAGTGTGGCAAAAGCAATCAATATTTGGTGTAGGCTTAAATACACCCGACTAGAATGAATCATGGAAAGAAACTGCTTAGACAGCTTTACCCATTTCAATTATTTTCCGGCGGAGCTCACATTTCACAAAATTGTAATAAAGACAATGCTGTAGAAAGATAGGAATTCATCCCCTCACCAGATCTGCACTCCAAAATCAAAGCTGCTGATCAAGATAAGGGTCTCTGGGAGTTCTAGGAGAACCCAGATATCCGGACACACTCTCCGAAACACCAGAAACATAGGTCTTCAACCAGGAAGTGCTGCGTGTCAGCCATCCAGTCTGTGCCTGTTCTTGTACTTCATGCATCTTGCTTTCCTCCTCCATTAGAATGTCCAACCACCTCTTGGCCATGAACACCTTGACAGCTTCAACCCCTTCGTTTACGACTTCGCTTGGTGGGATTACAAGAGGATTTTGGTCCAAGTTTAACTTGACTAGCTTGTCAAGACGGCCAAATGTATCGGGAAGAGCATGAATCTGGTTGTTACTGAGATCAAGTTCCTTGAGGTTTGTTAGATCACCTAATGTCTCTGGAAGTTCGGTCAGATCACTAAAGTTACTGCTTAGATTGAGATATTCAAGATGTACCAATTTCCCAATTGCAAGTGGAAGGCCACGAAGCTCATTGAAATGAGCATCCAGAAAGATTAGAGACCTCATCTCACAAACAGAAGAGGGAAGGGAACGTATCTTGTTTAATTGGATTAAAAGTTTCCGTAGATTCACCATTTCATATCCAATGTTTGTTGGCAAGTATGTCAGGCTATTAAAGCTCACATCCAACTCCACCAATGACCTAAATCAATAAAGAGAACTAATATCTGAAAATTGTATACATCTGGCAGGAAAATTCAGCCATATGATATAAACATATGCATAAATGCTGAAGGAACACGTGTTTTACTAACATGTGTATATAGAGCACATGTTCCTACGTGATTTTTGGGGTAATTTATTACTCTTATAATAAGGAAACACAAACTATGTCTTGTACCTGCAGTGGCATATAGTGTCAGGAAGTGCCACTAGCTTGTTTCCAGAGACATTGAGGAGTTTCAGCTTCTGCAACAAACCAATCGAGTCTGGAAGAGACTCCAAAAGATTTGAAGAAACATTCAGTTCCTTGAGGTTTTCTAAACCAGATATGGAGTCGGGAATGACCTGTTAATTTTACATAGGTTAATGGGTATACATTTTTATATAAAGGAAATATATAATGCGTATATACTAGGAAGCTAATACCCTTCCCGAAAAAAATGCCAATATCCCATATATTAGAAAGCAATTTGATATTACAACTGATTCACAAAAGGAACTGCCACAACTCTGTTCCGTATCAAGTAATACGTGTTAGAAAGATAGAGGTACATACTTTTGATCTGGGAAATGATACTTTGTTAATCAGTTTTAGACGAAAATGAGTGATATTTATATACATGGCATCTTTGCATCAATTAAGTTATAAGGACAAAAGGTAGGGAACAACCGGTCTTCACAAATCACTCGTTAAGTATCATAGATAATTCTAGTCTTCTTTATATCACACGGCCACAGATGAAATATGTATATCCCAGGTTACACTCTACACGTCAGTACAACAGATAAGTGTTGCAAATTTATCCACCTAATCAAAACAACCCCATCATTCACGAGTGAGATAAAGGTTCTTAGACCCCACGAATGGCGACATTTTTAAATGACAAACTACGATTGAGAATAGGCATCTTATCTCTAGCCAAGCAGATTAAACGGCTGCTCAGCCACCAGATACAAGAAGCCACCAGATACAAGAAGCCTAACTGCCTAGACAATTGAGATTGTCAAAATAACGAGCAAGCATTTTAAGCTACACTATTTGAATGGAGAGTGTACAGTCTCAGCCAAAAGACATTTATTCCCAAATTCATAATGGTAGAGAAAAATGTTATCATAGAGGGTAAAGAATAGCACTTTGAAGAGCTAATTTCAAACTGTCCCGCGCAAGCTACAAATTATAGTTAAGGAATCGATGAGAATTGAAAGCTACCGGCGTAGTTAAACCAAGTATGCATCTCTTATAGGAGTTCAAATAGCTAAGAGACAGCTTCAATCGTGGAACTAAAAATACCAAGAATGCATCTATAAGAGGCATTCATAAGCTACACTCCCGTAGGCCGTAATCAATTAGAAGAAAACGATAAATAAGAGCACAAAATAACTCATCAGGAAACGAGTCACGACTTCACCCAAACACTTCAACTTATTCTCTAGCTAAATACATTTGTTCAGTATGTGCCAGAATAATTCTAACCTCGAGTTGATTTCTGCAAACATTGAGCACAACCAATCCACGAATATGGCCGAACGCTTCAGGCAAAATCCGCAGCCGCCAGCCCGAAAGATCAATGCACTCCAACGCTTTCCCATGCGCGTCATGAAGAATCCCTACAACCTCCTCGTTGACCTCCTCGGTTTCCGGGGCCGAGTACCCCTCCCCGTCCACTCCTTGCTCCGCCGACTCGTAAATCTTCACCAGCCGCTCCTCTGCCTCCTTCAACATCTTCTCGTAAGCCTCGTGCATCTCATCCAACTGCAACACTGCTTTATATATTTGCTTCTCCTTCTCTGCGAATTGCCGGGACTCATTCTCGTTCTCTGCCTGGTGAGCCCTCCATTGTAGGCGGTCCACATCGACCGGTCGAGGCGAGAGAACAATTTCCTCCAGCTGTTTCGCCAAATTGGCTTCAATGTCAGCCATCCTAGCCTTGGCGTCGTCGACCGCCTCATGGTCGGGTCTCTCACCGAGGGTTTTGAGGATAGATCGCGTCTGTGCCACGTCAGAGACAGCGCGGGTCATTGAAGCCAAGACATTAGGGTCGGTCAGATGGGGCATGTGGTCTGTAATTTGACCCGAGTAAGATGCTGAAGGATCAGAAGGCGGCAGATGTGGTGATATGGCGGGTTGCTCGATGTCGATTTGGAGGGAGTTGGAATCGGCGCCGGCAGGGGCTGATCGTGGTCCGAGACTGGGTAGTCGGGCCATAACGTAGGAGAGGATCGGAAATGTTTTCGGGTTCGGATCCATTGCTGCTGAAGTCAAGGTTCAAGGTGGTTGAACACCAACAGTGACCGTAATAAGCCCCCGATATCTGTTGCAGAGTTAAGTATACCGTGAAGAGAAAAGGATAAAGTCACCCTGGTAACTAACAGACGTTGTCTTCTAAGCTATGCCACGTCTTTATGGATCCATATGATTTTGTACGCAGTTGTTTCACCTTTCGTCCTCCAATCATGACCTCGACCACCTCAAAAACTCCTCGTTTCACTGCGTTATTTCCTCGTAAAACCATAAACCACAAATCTAACGGTTTATAAAAGGACGGTCTACGTCTAAAATATAAAGCTATCATCACTTAGACACGTGTTTGATTTGTATTTATTTCAGTTTTATAATTTCACATGGTTTTGAAAATAGGGCTAAATGGCTGTTAATATTTTTCATCCTAACGGTCATCATTGACACATAATCTTCCCATCAATTCACTCATTCTATGCTTATAGGTTTGGAGCTATTCTGAGGTGTGGCGCCTGATGGCCGTCACGAAAGCAATTAGACCCACATTTTTTATTGTAAATAGGTATGTTTCGTTATGTGTGACCATCAAGAGCGTCAGTCATATTATGACCATCACATTCCAGAAATTCTCATTCATGTGATTGAACAGGAAAAAAACACTCAAGATACGTGTGCAGAAAGAACGTTGAAGTGGGAGATCTCGTCAGAACGACAAAGAACGCTGAAGCGGGAGACCTCGTCAGAACGAAAAAGAATGTTGAAACGGAGAACCTTCACTTCCAGAACAGGAGACAATCGCTTATGGAACGTGGGGACAATCACTTCTAGAATGAGGGACAATCGCTTCTGAAACGGGGGGAAGTCGCTTCTGGATTGGGGGACGATCGCTTCTGAAATGGGGGACGATCGCTTCTGAAACGGGGGACATCGCTTCTTAAACAGGTGACTACCGCTTCTAGAACGATGGATTATCGCTTCTGGAACGGGGGACCATCACTCTCATCACGGGAAAGAACAACAGAATAGGAATCGACATCTCAAGAATGGGAGATCATCACTTCCTGGACAAGATAGAACATCAGAACGAAAATGAGGGTTCAGACTGACAGCCAAGTGGTTGTGATTGATAGGCTCAAACTACGAGGAACCACCAAGTGACTATGACTGATTGAGTTGCTGAAGATAAAATAGCTGAAAGGAATGAGTAAAGTAAAAGAGATCACGCCTGAAAGCAATCCCATCAGCCGAAAGCATAGGGGATGTGATCATCCCTTTTTTTATTAGTATTATTATTGTATGGCTTATAAGTACATACTCATGTAAAAGAAAAATGAAGGCGAGGAAGAGACCTAAGCAAACCTAAACTATTGGCACTGCCCTTCCTCTCTTCTCTCATCAACAACTGTGTAAAATCCTTAACACAAGTGAATATCAACAATTTTTCCGTGATTTTCTCTTCCCTTTAAGGGTTTTCCACATAAATGATGGTGTCTTTATTCTCTCTTTCTCTTTTCAAATTATGATCTTTATTATTTGTTCGTAGAGGTCTTTTCCATACTGAAAAATCTTTTACATTTTGATGCTTTTCATTGAGAGTGAGAGAAAAACTCGAGAAACCTCTCCCAAAATGTCAAACACCTCATCAACAATGAAAGTGGGAACAAAAATGACAACAGGTTGGAAGTATATATGGGAATGACAACAAGTACAAAACTGGAGACATCCTAACTACGGGCACAGAGACGTCGTGATGATGTGAACAGAAATATCTTAACAACAGAAGTGATAACGAAAGCGAAAATGGAAACTAAAATGAAAAAAGTTGAAAGCAAAACTACATGGAGAGTCACATAATTATAAGGATGTGCAAGTATGTTTCATGGAGAATCTTACAGAATTCAAGTTGACCTTCATATCAAAAGTATGGTAATCTTCATACAGAAAAGTAAACTTAATCACATCTTTCAAATTTAATTTCTTTTTAAATTGTATAGACTTACATAGCATATTATATATCTTTAAAAGGACATAGATGTCTATTGCTTGAAGAATTTTGCAGAACTTGATTCGGAGCTCCCGAATAAGAGTTATAATAATTTTCATGAAGGTTGTTCAAGAAGATAGATTATGCAGAACATACAAATTTGAAAATTATACAGCATCAATTGATGCTAATTACATGGAGGATTATATACTATCGGAAGCATATATATGAAAATCAAATTTTAGAAGAATCTTACAAAATTTGATTTGGAGCTCTCAATCAAAACTTATGGCATGACAACGTTCACGCCGTCGACTCTCTCTCTTATTCGACAAATAGAACTATGGGCGTAAGTTCTTGAAAGGGGCAATTCATAAGTCATACTCTCAGAAAGAATTAAGGGCATAAGTCTTTAAGAGGCGCAATTTGTAAGTCCTACTCTCAGAAGAAAATCAAAACGGGGTCATGGTTGCACTGAAAGAGCCTAAGTCTTTGAGCGCGTCTACGTACGTCGTTCTCAAAAGGAAATTGAAACGGGGTCATGGTTCCACTGAAGGAGCCTAAGTTCTTGGGAGCTACGTACGCCGTTCTCAGAAGGAAATTGAACTGAGGTCATGGTTCCACCAAAGGAGCATAAGTCTTTGGGAGCGTCTACGTACGCCGTTCTTAGAAGAAAATTGAAACGGGGCTATGATTCTACTGAAGGAGCAAAAAAAAGGCCAAGGAGAAAAACACGCAAGGGATGAAAAAAACGTAAGAATGAAAATTAAATGGCTTCAGAATAGAAAAAGAAATGTCTTCAGAATAGCAAAGGAAATGTCATCAGAACCGAAAAATAAATATCTTTAGAATGGGAAAGTCTAGATAAAGGAAAATGAAATGTATTCAGAACGTGAAAGTCTGGAGAACGGAAAAAGTTATGTCAATTTATGCACAATCTTACATCAGTTCAGATGGTTGCTGTCAAACGTATTTTGCCTTACCTAAAAGGTACTATTGAAAAGGAACTGTGTTTTAAGCCTAGTTCTTTGCATTTAACTGCTTACTATGATGTTAATGGTGTTGGTGATCCACTTGATAGAAGTTCTACAACGGGTTTTCTAGTTTATATTGGTCACAATCCTATATCATAGTCTGTTAAGAAACAATCGATAATTCAATATCATCTACCAAGGCTGAGTATAGAGCTTTGACTAATACAGTTCCAAAGATTTCTTGGTTAAGTCAGCTTCTGTATGACTTACACGTCTACCTTTCTCAACCTCCAACACTTTGTTGTGATAATATTTTAGTCATAGCTTTGGCTTCAAATCCCTTCTTCCCAACAAGAACAAAGCATATAGAAATAGATTTTTATCTTGTAAGGGAGAAAGTCACACGTAAGGAACTACTGTTCAATTTATTCCATCTACTGAACAACTTGCTGATATTTTTACTAAGCCTCTACTATCATCTCGTTTTCTTTCTATTTGTTCCAAACTCATGCATTTGCTTCACTCAGACATGAGTTTGAGGGGCTATATTAACTGACTCATAGTTAAAGACAGTTTTATAGTTCCATTAGTCAGTTAGACAAATGGTTATTTCGGTAAAGAGTCTGTAAAAACTATTTAATTGAGTTTTGACTCACTGTTTGATAATAACTGAAATATTTCGATAATCAAGAAATCTCTCTCAGAAGCATTTTTCATTTCTCTGAGCTTTCATTATTATATTTAAAATTGAGTGCACTAAAACATAACTTAGATCTCTGGTTGGTCTAAATTTACAAATAATATATTTAAAAATTAGTTTTCTTCTCAAATTGCGCACAACTTTTATAAATCAAACAGTTTAGAAAAAAGAATCTAACTAATCCTGATTTAGTATTCAATTAAAAGATATGTACTACCCGTGACTATGCTTAACTGTTAGTTAATTGGGTAGGACAACATTGAGGACCTCTGTCATTATTTAATTAATTCTCAAACAATTTAATTCCCAAACAATGATTTTTTAGATTATCTTTTTATTAATTAAAACAAGTTACATATGAGTAATTACATAACGAATCATTTTTAGTTGATTAAATAATATGTTAATATATATATATATATATATATATGACAAATCTTTTTAAACGATAATCAAAATATAAACATATAAATTTTGACACATTAATTGATCAATTCAAACTTAATGTACATTTCGGACATGAATCCTCTCATTGGTTGTTTCTCCCATTGCTCAATGGTTTTAGGAAATCATTCATCGATTCTTTTTAATGCCATATTCTTAAAACAATATTCTAATATTTGAATTTCAACCATTAAAATATTTACTATTTTTTTCTATTACAACCTTTTGCATTTGCATCTGCATTCTATCCAAACAAAATTTATTTTTCTAATGAATAGTTGACTTGGTGGATTCTTTAATAATTTTTAATAAATACTTCGTGAAAAGTGTAATAAAAAAATTGAATTCATAATTTATTTGAAAAATTGGTTTATACACATCAAAGTTTTCTTTTAAAAAAACAATACACTTAAATACTTATTCAATTTTTAATCGGTTAATTATTATGTAGTTTGATGTTATTATTTGATGATATTTTATTGAGATTTAATTATTCACATTAAAAGAATATTTATAGTATGACATATAACAGTAGTTTGATAAAAGATATAATACTTTAAATAAAATGACAAATTTGTGTGACACGGCATGATAATGATTCTTGGATTTGCTCAAATGATCATGTTGATGGCTGTGATTAAAAGTTAAGCATAGACGATGAGAGAAATAGTCAAATAGATTGTTCCTATAATAAGTCGTGCTAGAATTACTCATATAATATAAATTAATATTTTTAGATTAGAGTGATTCAAACTCACTATCATATAGGTAGATGCAACATGTCATAAAAAAATGATGTGTCAAAAATTAATAGCTAGGTTAATTAACATATCAATAACTAATATTTTAAAAGTAATGAAACAAAAACCTATATTTAATATTGACGCATTACTTAGTGTATAAATTGTATATAACTTAGATTCTAGAAAAATGGTTTTCTTCTCAAATTGAGCACACAACTTGTGATAATTCAAAATAAGATAGGTACTAAGTTTTTTTTTCAAGGAAGATATGGAGTCCACTGTGGTGATTAAGGTGAGGTCCTTGTAGTTTTTTTTTTAACTGAATTAAATTTGATAATATACTCAGGTTTACTTATATGGGGTGATTCTATATTTTGGTGTCTGCAAAGCTTGTACTGAGTTCTCCTTTTGATTTTGCTGCATGTATGCGTATTTTCAGAATTTATTGTCTTACACTACTTGTGGATTCTACAGGTTAAGTATGGAGAAATTCTCAGGCGTTTCACTGCTCATATTGATAAAAATGGGCGACTCGGTCTTAAAATGGACCGGATTGAGGGCAAAAGTTTCTGACCTCTTTAACATTCCGCTTGATGCTGATCTTTTATTGACATATATCGATGAAGATGGCGATGTGGTGACCCTTGTTGATGATGATGATCTACCTGACGTGGTTAGGCAGAACTTAAAATTTATGAGGAAACTAGCAAAGCTTGTGTAAGATCAAGCAAAAGTTCTTCCACCTTAAGCACTGTGGTTTCAGAGTTTTTGAATACTGTGCAAGACCCTCTCTATGATACACTTAGAAATCTTGCTCTTGACTTCGTCACTAAAGCTTCATCCTCTGGTCCTGTACTAGAAGAGCTTGTGGATGGTGCTACGAAATTGGGACAGACCTACCTGAATACACTGGCCGAGACTGTGGCTGCTGTAGATTTAAGCACACAACAAGTGGCTTCTCAATCATCAGGTCCCACGGACAATGGATTTCTTGAAGGGTCATCGGTGACTAAAATTGATAATTTGACTTCCCAATGCCAGAAGGTGGAGCCTGGAGAAGTGACTACAGGTGAGGATGTGGCTCCTAATGGTCCCTCGGTTTCTGTTGATCCGGGCGTCCTTCAAACTGATGATTCTGATTCATCTTGGTGTCCAATGGTGAATTTGGCACAATACGGTGTTGGTGATGAGAGGAAGGAGAAACCAACTAAATTAGCTGTTGGTAAGGTATCCCATAAGGGTGTCAGATGCGATGGTTGTGGAGTGAATCCAATACCTGGACCGCGGTTCAAGTCCAAACTGTATGATTCAATTCAAAGCTTTAAGAAGTTAGCAGTCCATATAAAACTAATATATATTGAATATGCTCATCTTCTGAAGTTTATATTCATGCAGGAAAGAAGCTTATGATCTTTGCAGTGTTTGCTTCGCTCAAGTGTGTAATGAAGCTGATTACTTTATAATCGACAAACCTGTCCCGTTTGGGTCTTCTTTCATAGCTCGTGACATGCAGGCATGTAAAGAAAATGTTCTCTGCACTGAACTTCTACCCATCGATTTTATTTACTAATCATTAGTGATCGACTCTTTTCTGTCTTCTTGTGTCCTTCAACTGCAGTCTATATGGAAGGAAGACTCCCCAGTAAGACTACCTAGTTTGAGGCTTAATGTGCTAAAGTCTTTTCCACCTATGCTGAATAGCTGTTTTATCTCTGATATTAGTGTCTTGGATGGTGATGTGATTGCTCCATCCACTCCCTTTACCAAGATATGGCGGGTGCGTAACAATGGCACTTCTGCATGACCTCAAGGTACCAAGCTTGTGTGTATTATGGGAACCATACTTATAGATGCAGTGTCTGTTGAGATTGAGGTTAGAGAGTTTTATCTTCACATTATCCTCGGGATCTATAGCAATTAATTGTGTTTTAACTTAATTCTACATTTCTATCTTAATATAAGTACTTCCCAATCTTTAATTAACATTCTTATTCATTGTCAGATGCCTGCTGATGGTGTTGCTGTGGACAAGGAACTTGACATTTCTGTTGATTTTATTGCACCTGTGTTGCCTGGTCGATACGTTTCCTATTGGAGGATGGCATATCCATCTCACCAACAGTTTGGTCAGACTCTTTACCTTCAGATCAAGGTACATACCTACCTCTGTTTTCTTTCCTGGATGACTGGTAATCTTAGTATTTTAATTCCACTTAACTGAATATAATCCATCCAGGTTGAGTCATCACCTGAAAGTAATGTCTGTAAAGGACTTGGAGGTGCCAATGTAAGAAAAACCCCAGTTGATGAACAGCCTAAAAGGGAACAGAAGCTTCATTTACCTATAACTAGTAGCTTACCTGTTGGCCAAAGTCTTCAAGCCCCTTCTACTACTGAGAAGACTCATTCAGCTCTTTCCTATCCTACCATTGATGGTCATGATATTCAAGCTCCTACTCTGTCTTCATTTCCTAATCCCAAAACTTGTCGCTATGCATCATGTTCTTGATTTTTAACATGATTTTTATCAAGACTTTATCATCTATTCCGTAAGTACAAATATAATGAAAATAATGACATACGTCTTGAAAATGATGACTTGACACATTAAATATCTAGTTTGTAATATGACAATTTATCTAATGTATCTCAGATGTTATCATTTTTGTAACATCTCATTTACCAAATAGACAATAAGAACTTAATTGACATCATATTGGATTATATTAGTTTGAATAAAAGGTCAAGCGTCAAATTAATGAAGAAGTCAAAATTTAGAGGCCAAATGAATAGTTTAGCGTAACAAACTTCGTTGTCTATATTATAAGAAACTCACTGTGATCTAATTTTGTTTGAATACAAGAGCATCCGAAACCATAAGGCTCTCATCATTAGCCAACAGAAAGCCAAGCACTTTTGCTAACTGTTCTGTTAGATGAATTATAAGGTCAGGCCGCCCCTCTAACTCTGTCGAGTAATGCAAGTACAATAACAAAAAAAATGTTGGAAATAATGAATATTATTTAATAAGAAAAATTACTCTAACACCTTTATAGTTTATAGTTTGTTAAAAAATAAAGACATAATTTCTAATTTGAAAAATGACTCGAACATCTCTTAATGTTTATTTTTGGTGACGAAAAAATCCAAATACATTATATTACATACTAGCGATGTTTGTCTTATAGTACCAAAATTACCTTACTTTTTCCAATTCTCAGAAGTAAAAATGATTTTTTTTACTCTGACACTCCATGTAATTTGTCTAAAAGACACGAGCACCTCTTCTAGTTTAAAAAAAGATAAATACGTTCACCCTATTATAAATGTGTTGGTTTTTGGAGTGAAATAATTAAAACATCCTTGATCGATAGAACTTATTGCCCACACCCAACATTTGACCCAACCCGACATATTACCGAATCCGACCAATAGACCAAAATTAAAAGGGCTAAATGCATTATGATTATTCAATTTAGAGAAAGTCCTAGACACCCAAACCGGTTGCTCTAGTAGTTATTCTGGTGTGATCGGAAACAATGACAACATAGAAGTGAATATCTGAAAAAAAAAAGAAAAAAAAGAAGAAGAATAGCCACAACAAGAGTGCAGTACTTTGGGAGGGAAATGCTAGATAAGGTGTTTGATTTAACGGATTTACTGAAGGATATAATATGTGTATTAGATAAAGAATTTAGTGAGAAGATGGAAATTTTGGGGAAGATGAAATATAAAAATTTGATCTCTCTTAAGACGTATTATTATAGCAGTAATGAAAAGCTTTTGATTTTTTATTACATGTTCGTGGGGAGCTTATCTGCCCTTCTTCATGGTGAGTTTTTTTTAAAAAGGTTATTCAATTCAGGTGTAGTATCAGTTCGCTAGTTGGGTCCTAAATATAAAGTCGAAAGACTAATTACAACTTGCCAATTAAGAATTCTCAGATGTACTAGTACTAGCAAGTGCATCAAAGATGCAATCATCGATTCTCCCGAGAGGCCACAATTACCGCGAGCAAACATATTAATGACGAGGAACATATTTTTGCTATTCTACAAATACTTTTGTTATTAGGTATAATTAATAAAAAAAAACTCTCCTCAATTTTTCTTTTTGGAGAAAATTACAACATATGTTACATGAGAAAGTGTTTAGAAGCAAAAACAAAAGAAAAAGTGGCAAAAGAAAGAGAAAATGAAAAAAGTGAGAAACGAGCTAATTGATTCATGTATTACTATTAAACATCAAAGCCACCAATTACATTCGTGTTGAAAACTAGGGAATTTCAAGAGATTAGCTTATATACCTGCAAAAACTCTCCTTCAAATGAGTAGAAGATAATAAATATCGGGTTATAAAAAACTTTAAGTGGGTTAAGAACAAACTTCTGGATAAAAAAAGTATTTTGATGCCCCTTGTAGTTTGCTTAAAAAATATAAATACTCATTCTAGTTTGAAAAAAGAATCAGATCTCCCTTAATTTTGCTTTCGATATAAAAATCTCAAAGTTTGATTGATGATGTTTTCATCATTTTACTCTAAAACAACACATTTGTAAAAAACCGTATCTATTTATATTTTTTTAAATTAGAATGGATGTCTATATTTTTTAAACAAAGTTCAGAATGTTTTTTCATATTTACTTTTGGATATTAAAGGACATTTTTTAGCAAAACTTGTGGTATTACATAATTAATCTCCAGGTACTCAAGATATTGAATTCGAAGTTTGCTTTACTCACAACTTAGCGTCAAATCTTGTAGATATAATTGGCATTATGGCCAAAGACTTATCCTGACAAGTGCAGACAAACTTTTATGAGCACAATACACACGTCTCATATAACTAATATAAGAGTATTATTTTTATAGCTGGCTACACACTCATGTTTTCTATGACTGGAAAAGGGCTAAATTTCAACATACACTCGTAAGCTTTCATCGCTATCAATTAGGTATTCAAGCTTTCGTTCAAATTTATGAAGCTTTTGATGTTTGCTGGTTGGGCTTCGATTTGAGTTTTTATTGTGCAAGTCAATTTGAACTCACCTATAAAACTCTGAGTACTCCTTGAAATGGGAGATGCCCAGAGGACCCAACTCGGAGCTGATAATGAAAGATGCCAAAGACAGACGGTCATGGAGCTGTTGAAGAAGACGATCATAAAGGAGCAGCATATCAGAGTGTCAGGAGTGTCTAATGGCTTTGTCAGAACACACTCTCTGTTTTTGAAGAGCATGACCATGGCAGAGAAATATTGGGGAATTTTTAAACCTAGGGTGGAAGTGCTTGAAAATGGCAGATGCATTTGTGCAGTCTTCAGTTAGCAATAGTCACGTGCGATTCAACTTTCAACGACAATCTGTTAGACGTTAAAAACAGGACGTAAATGAGCAAATTTATCTATCTGGAAAGTTCATAAAAAATAAAGATACACAATTGACGGAAAATTTATGAGTGTACATTAAATTTTTAACCTAAAAATGATAAGGGTATGTGACGCTATTAAGTCTGACTCTAGTCTACGCTTTAATTGAAGTGAAATACAAGCAGGAGAAGGTAAGATGTAGATGTAGAAGGTAAGATGTAGAAGCTATTAAGTCTGACTCTTATTGAGTAGCTTACTACTTACTCGCCTTGTCCCCCATGTTGACAAGATCAGTTTGCATGTGCTCCTGATTAGTTTATGGCTCCCACAGTCTTTACTTCATTATTCATAAATCTCTCTCTCTCTCTCTCTCTCACTCTCTCTTTCAAAGCAAATTCTTTTCATTAAACATAGGCTCAATCCTTTGTATGATTCTGTCTGCAGATCAAGAAAAAGTTCTCTGCTCACCCAGAATAAATAAACTAAAAAATCACTGACCCCATTAATTTAAACTCCATTATTAGTCATAAATATTTATAGTGTCAGTATGATTCTTAACATGGGTGCTTACTGATTAGGTCTCTTTCCCTGCTTCTCTTTTCCCCATGAATTTAAGAAATCCTTTGGATTTTGAACGTTTGTTCTTCTTTCTCTCTCCTCTCTGTGTATTAGCGCTTTTGCTTCCGTGCGGTTGTAGAACGTGAGGGTTTTTCATCTTTTTGCCTCCTCGGGGACATATAAGGCATCTTTCTTTGAGTTTTTTTCTTTTTAATTTCTGGACCTGGTTTTTGAGACGGGTTATTAAACTCTACAGAGCATGTCTTGTACAGTTCTCTGTTTCATGTCAGCTTATCCATACGTTGAGTGAAATGAGCAGTCAGTGCTTCATTTTCAAACACCCTCAAACTCTTTTGGGTTCCGATGTGATTTTGCCATAAACAATGGACGGTGGGTGCTAGATTATGCTCTAATAGATAAATGTTGTTTGCTTGACTTTTCTAGAAAGATGGAATCTGGAAGTATGTTTTGTTCAGCTTCTGATGAGTTCAGATTGGACGCAAAATGGCTGATTGATCCTAAGCATCTATTTGTTGGGCCAAGGATTGGAGAGGGAGCTCATGCCAAAGTGTACGAGGGCAAGTAAGTTTTGAAGTTCTGTTGAAGTTTCAACTTCATTGCTAAATTCTGGGTCCTGTTCCTGGAAAATGTGATTTCTGTGAATTCCCCTTTTCCTTTCTAAGGGATTGAAGACTTCATTTGTTTTTGCTGTCTGTTGTGTGGAAGTTCGCAGTAAATCTGTATGATTCTTTTCTGAGATTGGGAATTTTTATATGGGTTCTGCATTGTACTCGTTTGAGCTGAAAAATTCAATTCGGATACGTATGATATAGTATCCATTGAATTGGATTGTTCTAACTATAAATAATCTGTTTGAGCTCCTAGATTTAGTTTTAGTTTCTGGAGTAATAGTATATCATCATGATGTCTGATAACTGATTATGTTCTATTTGGTACCACTTCAGATATAAAAACCAGACAGTTGCTATCAAAGTTGTTCAAAGAGGAGAAACCTCAGAGGACATAATTAAAGGAGAAGGGCGGTTTGCTAGAGAAGTTGCAATGCTGTCAAGAGTTCAACATAAAAACTTAGTCAAGGTCGGACTTTTACCCCACTCAGTTTCTTGGAAATTGTTAGAACACATCGCCTGGTTTTGCCCTTTTGTACTCGTTAAAAGGCTTTAGTTCCCTTGACACTTTAGTTTTCAGAAGTGATTGGGCTTGATTTTTCAATGGTTGAGTCATTTTGTGATGAGCATTGATGTCTTAGACCTTTTATTTGAACAGTTTATTGGTGCCTGCAAGGAGCCTGTAACGGTAATAGTTACTGAGCTATTAATGGGTGGGACACTGCGTAAGTACTTACTGAACATGCGGCCGAGATGCTTGGATACCCGTGTAGCAGTTGGTTTTGCACTTGATATAGCTCGTGGAATGGAATGCTTGCATTCTCATGGAATCATACACCGTGATTTGAAACCAGGTAGCCTTTTCATCCCTCTTTTACTCCATTGATGTGATTAAGCCTTATAAGTCATGGATTATAGGAAGATGAATCGATTCCAAGGTGCTAGCTTTGAAGATTTAACACAAACAAAGATGAATTTGTGTTGAACATATATCAACTAACTAAACCTGAAATATTTTTAGGACACCAGTAAAATAGTAGCACTCTTAGCAAAAACATTTCTAGATCCGTGAAAGTGAAACGTTCTTTGGAGAAATTTTAAAACGAGTTGAAGTTTTTTTTTTCCTGATACTAGTCCGAGTTAGAGTTTCTCTTGTCATTTACATACATTAGAAAGCTATTTCAAGATAATATATTTTGAAGCTACTATTAAGTTTTTGCATATTTAAACTATCAATTACCTGATGTGGACGTATTTATTTGTGCAGAGAATTTACTGTTGACTGCGGACCTTAAAACAGTTAAATTAGCAGATTTTGGTTTAGCGAGAGAGGAGTCATTAACAGAGATGATGACCGCCGAAACTGGGACTTATCGTTGGATGGCTCCTGAGGTACTGTCCATCACATATAATTTACTTCAATTTGTATCTGAACGAAACGAGCTAACATCTTTCTGTATTTGCTGAATCATATCTGTATTTGGCCGCAGTTGTATAGTACAGTTACGTTAAGGCAGGGGGAGAAGAAACATTACAACCATAAAGTTGATGCCTATAGCTTTGCAATTGTGTTATGGGAACTCTTACACAACAAGTTGCCGTTTGAAGGCATGTCGAATCTTCAGGCTGCATATGCAGCGGCTTTTAAGGTAACCAAATTCTTTCATAACCATGGTATCTTCGTGTTAATATCAATTTAGATTACTTATTCCCTGATGAGACAAACAATTTGATGGACTGCAAAAATGACCGATTTTTTTGAACTCTAAAACTTTTACGCATGAGTTTATGTTTATATACTTTGGGTATAGGTGGATATCATGTAGTATGCATAAATTTGAGGTCTGTGATATTGTGCAGTCCTTTTTCTGCAAAATTTTGCTGAAATTCGATCAGTTTTGCTCACATGTTTCCTGTTAATTGCTAAAACGTGCAGGAAAAATATACTATTCTTTATACTTCCCTATTTGATCATTATTTCCCGTTTCAGAATGTAAGACCTTGCGCGGACAACCTTCCGGAGGAGTTGGCTGTAATACTGACTTCGTGCTGGCAGGAGGAGCCAAATGCTAGGCCTAATTTTAGCCAAATAATCCAGATGCTTCTCAATTATCTTTACACAGTTTCTCCCCCAGAACCCATCATTCCGTCTCGAATCTTTGCTTCTGAGAACACAGTCTTACCACCTGAGTCTCCTGGCACAAGCTCACTGATGGCAATCAGGGATGATGGTGACACCCCCAAAACAAAAATGGAAAGCAAGCCAAAAGGTTTCTTCTTCTGCTTCAATGAGTGTTATTAAACCTGAGAATGGTAAAAAAGGTGATTGAAAAAAGCTCATCCGACCGTTCGTTTCATTACGGTTAGGCTCTAGACAGACACGCTAGGACAACTGATGACACGTTAAGTTGGATCATTTTGTATTGAAAGTTCAAATAAGCCAGATGAATAGCCAAATTGTATGTTGTTAATGTTCGCAATATATCGGTTTTAGGTAAATGACTGTTTTATATCATGGAGTAAATTACAATCAGGGCTAGTGTAATGCGTGTATAGTCGAATGTAAGTTCTGAATTTTGAACACCAAATGTAGCATTAAAAATTCTTATCATTTGTTCACTAAAAGAAACAGACACCGTCTTCCAAGCCTGTTATTCTCTTGTGTTACCAGTAGTCATTGCAGGAACAGACACCGTCTTTGAAATGATGGAAGCGATTCCTGTCCCTAACTACGATTTTCCTTTTAAATACCTTTGATATAATCTTCGTAGCATTGTGACAGTCCGTACAAACTTTAAGATTTTTAGAAATCCTGATTGTCGTTCCAGGAGGCGTTTGAATGAGTCCATAGACAATAGCCAGCTTCTCACTATGGTGAGACAGAGACTCTTCCTTGCTGTCCCCCTCAGCATCTAGTCTAGCATCCTCTAGGTTTGGCACATATCCGGCCGACTTAATCCTCTTCATCGTTTCTTCTAATGAATTATATATGTCTTTAGAATGAGCATGTTTGTCTTCTTCAGAATAAAATTCATGAACTACTCCATTCAATTCAATCAAGCTGCAACCAGGCGTCTTTTTAATACCCTTCTCTTTCATCATAGATCTCACGTTTAATCCATCTTCAAACTGACCTGCAACTGCGTAAGTGTTTGATAAAAGTATGTAATCCCCACTATGAGCAGGCTCCAATCTGATTATTTGCTTCAATGATTCCTCCCCTATTTTAACATTTTTATGAGCCCTACACGAAGCAAGCAGCGTTCTCCACACAATGGCGTTAGGTTGGATAGGCATGTCCTTTACGAACTGATATGCCTCTTTGATCAACCCGGCTCGTCCTAAAATATCAACCATACAACCGTAATGCTCAATCCTTGGTTCAATACCGAAATCTTTACTCATGCTTATGAAAAACTTACGACCCTCATCAACCAGACCCGCATGGCTACAAGCAGAAAGAACACTGATGAATGTCACGTCATTTGGTCTTATTTTCTTCTCCAGCATTAAGTTGAAGAACTCAAGAGCCTTTTTGCCTTCCCCATTATTTGCCAGGCCTTGAATTAGTGCTGTCCAGGAAAATACATTTTTCACAGGCATTTCCCAGAAAACTTTAATAGATCTATCGATGGACCCACATTTAGCATAGAAATCTATCAGCTCCGTTCCGAGCGTAACAGTGATCTTCAATTTCTTCTTCTTTATGTAGAAATGAGCCCATTTCCCGGTTTCTAAAGCTCCAAGCACCGCGCAGGAATTAAGCACACTAACCATTGTCACCTCATTAGCATCCACGCTTGCGTTTTGCATCTCATGGAACAAACCAAGCGCTTCTCTACATCGATTTGCTTGGGTGTAGCCAGATATCATAGCACTCCACGCAACAACATCTCTTCGGCCCATTTGGTCGAACAATTTTCGGGCAGTATCGATCTCCCCACATTTGGCATACATATCAACAAGAGAAGTGACTAAGGCAAGGTTCCCTTTTAGCCCTTTTGCCTCTATGTAGCAACCAATCCACTCCCCCAATTCTATATCAGCTAATCTTCCACAAGCTGTCAATGCACTAATCAACGTAACCTCATTAAACTCTATACGTCTTTCCAGCATTTTGTTAAAAAGCTTAGCGACCTCTTCCCAATTACCGTTCTTCGTGTACCCAGCTAACATCGCATTCCACGCGAAAACATCTTTATCAGACATTCCATCAAACACGTGGCGTGCAACCCCAACTTCACCACAATTAGCATACATATGAATCAACGTGTTCTCAACAAACCCATTTGAACTAAACCCACATTTCGCAATGTGGGCATGGACCTGTTTACCTTCGCTCAATGCTCTTAGTCTAGAGCAAGCTTTCAATACACAAGGGAAAGTGAAATCGTCAGGTTCGACTGAGTTTTCGTGCATTTTCTTGAACAAAAGGATGGCCTCGCGAGGTGATTGCTTACAAGTAAGGCCCCTGATCATAACATTATAAGCCGAGGATTTGGGTTCGTCAATTTTGTTGAAAATCGAAAGAGCATACTCCATGGTGTTGGGAAGGATTATGGCAGCGGATTCAAGGAGGTTTTCTGTCACGTCAGGGTTGAGGAGACGGTTGGTTTTAAGGAGGTGGGCGTGAATTTGGTTGAGGTCTCTGGTGGTTTTGCATTGTTGTAGAATTAGTTGTTTGGGATTTGCAGGGAACTGGGAGATGGTGGTTATGGCAGTTGTGTTGGTGGGTAAGTGAGCTAGTGTCAATGCCATTTCATTTTTGCCAAGTTATCAGCTTCACAATAATATAGGTCTTTCATAACAACCTGGCCAATTCAAATAACAAACCTAAAAAATAATTCAATTGGAAACTATCATAAAAGATAGCCCAAAATGCCGCTTAAAATATTAAAGAAAATAGGAAATTACATTTCAATCCTCTCTTCTCATTAACCAACACATTGACTGCTCCTAGTCTCCAAAAATTCAAATCATGCGCCTTACACCCTCTTTCCTTCTAGAAATTTCGCAGAATACCTCCATTACAATTGTTCCATCAAAGCTTCTCTACTCCATAATAGTAGCATAAATAGAGATACATAGAAAATATACTTATACAACTTCTCCATCAAACAAATTCTACGATTTCTACAAACAAATCCTAGGGTTTCTAACGATACTTTGAAAACTCAGAAATTTTCTTAGAAGAAAACATCAAGAACACAAGAAATCTTGTGATCGAGCAACGATATTTCAGGTATACACACAGTACAAGCATTTTGCAAATAAAAAAGCTAGGGTTTATAATATGTACGGTTTTGTAGAGTATAGGAAATATGAAGACTAAGATGAACACACCACACCTATCACTGAAAAATATTTTTTCAAAAGATTCATATATATTGATCCATTTTGAGTCTTCTTTTGATGATACATTATGCATGCAAAAGATTTAAGAGATTCACACAAATTCATGCATTCTGAGTTTTCTTGAAGTATTTCATCAATTTTTTCAGATTTAATTTCAAATTCTGAACGTCTGTTTTGGTTAACAATCTTAACAAAAGAAGATGATTCAACAAATTTATTGTTCAATTCTTGAAACATTTTATCAATCTGTTTGTTAAGAGGAACAATATTTAAAGTGGTTTTATCTGAAAGATTTATTAAAGATTTTTTTCTTCAAAGATTCATTAGGTTTAGGTTCATTGAGAACATCAATCTTATTCTCAATTTTGTCTAATTATTTTTCTATTAGAATTAGACTTTGGTTGGTGTAATTGAGCTGTTCAACTACTTTTTTATTTGGTTCTTCTTCCTTTAAAATTCTGAAAGGAGAAGTAGTGATTAAAGGACTTTTATGATTAATTAGAATTTCTTCAGGTTTATTTTCAAATTCTGAAGGATTGTCTTGGTTAATTACCCTAACAAAATATGATGATTCATTAGTTTCTAATTTCTTTAACGTTTCTTCAATTTTATTAATATTTGAAGGTTCACTGATTATGGAAGATTCATAGGTAGATTCTAACATATGGTTATCTAATTCAGAGATACTATATTGGTCAATAACATTAACTAAATATTTAATTTCCAAATCTTTGGATGGTTCCTCAATATTTTTTGAAGATTCATAAATTGTAGATGGCTCATAAGTGGATTCTAACCTATTTCTATTTCTTCATCAAGAGTTTTCTCATAATGAATTTGGAAGGGTTCAATGAAATCTTTTTTAGGTTGAGAATTTTTATGATTAATTAGAATTTTATCAAGTGGTGGATGACTGTCAATCATTACACTGCGGTCTAACTTGACCCATCTAGATGTAGAAATTACTTTAATATTTTTCTCATAAATATCTTCGATATAATTAAGGAAAAACATGTAAAATTTGTATTTCAGCAAGTATAATATTTTTTTATCCATATTATATGAATCTCTGAACCTACTACGTCTATCTAGATTGGCTGGGTCATTATTATGTTGATTTAGACTTTCTCAATATGGTTTTATTCTAGATTCAAAATTTTAGAATGTTTTAATTTTTGTTCCAATTTTTGAATCCTAAACTCTTGATTTTTAATAGATGATTTAGAAAAGGAACTCCTAGGGATACTAGATGGGTTATACTCCCTAATTGGAGGATTAGAAGATTGATAAGATTGTTCAAATTTATTATTAAAGTCTGGTTGACTATCTTAGGGATTTATTCCTTTAGGTTTTGGATTTTTAATTTTTAAAATTTTTTATTTATTGCTCTATTCGAATCCTAAGATCTTGATAATTATTAATGGATGGTTTAGAAGAGGATTTGAAGCTAATATTTTTATTGGGGATTTTGGGATGATCTATTTGATCATCTGCAAAGTATTCAAAATGATATTCTTGATCATCTGGAAGATATTCAAAATATTTATGATCTACTTGATCATCTGCTAAATCAAAATAATCTTCAGATATTGAAGACATTGTAGACCCAATGCTACTAAAAGAACTACTTCTAGATAATCTACTCATGACTCAAATAACTAAATTATTCTTATAATTGAAAATTACATACTGTATTTTGATTGATAATCGGTTGTGACTTGTACAACCTCCTACCAGGTTCTCTCTTCACCACTTTACCCCTACAACTACCCTACCCTCCGGATTTACATCTCTAAGAGGTCTTATTGTGGTTCCTGAAGCTAACCAAATAGAAGCTAATACGTCAGCCTCTATCAAAGTAGATTCACAGATTAAATAATCAAATATTATAGAGAAATAATCAAGCATAAAAATAACCAGCCATTTGGGCGGAGAGTGAGATTAAATAAAAGCAATTATTCAGGTAAGCAATTGAGCAATAATAAAAGCAATAACCAGCCATAACAGGCGGTGAACAAATTAATTATGCAGATAAATTAAGTAAACAGTAGATATGCTCACCAGGTTTGGCTTTGATATCAAAAGCCGTGGAATCAAGTATAATTTAAAGAGATATTAAACAGGGGGTATAATTCAAAGAGATATTAAACATGGGGTATTAAGATGTAAGAATTAAATAGAGCATGATTAAACGTGGAGTATAATTTAAAGAGATATTAAATATGGGGTATTAAGATGCAAGAATTAATCATAAAAGCAGTAAAAACTATATTAAGGTGTAAGATTAAAGACTTACACAAACATTGTTTATGACAATAATTAAAATAGTGCTTCCGCTCATTATTTAACGTTGAAGGAAAAAGAAGACAAAAGATTTACAAAAGAGGGGAGGAGAAGAAGAAGAGAGCTTTGCTCTCAAAACTAGTTTTCTCTCAATATGTTTAAGAGTTGAAAATAAGTTTTGAGAAACAAATGGGTGAAGGCTACCTATTTATAGCTGAGGAAATTGGAGTTCACCGGGAACCCATAACTTACTTGAACTATTCTATTCTACAAAAGTAAAAACATTTTACATTTCTATTTTATCTACATTTTGACTAAGAATAGTAAAAAGTATAAATAGTTACATAATTATTCGACAACTAGTACAATTATTATAAAAAATGACAAATTATAAAGATTCCTCGATAATTACACTATTGTTGATCTTTGATAATTACTATCTTGGACCATAGTGTTTTGATTGTTGCTTTATTTTGTAGAGAGCACTGTTGTTGATCTTTGATAATTGCTATCATAGATTCTTGTGTCCTGGTCGTTGATTTTGGAGAAATCATAATTATTGTCTGAAAAAGTCATTGTGACTAATGCCATTGATAATTTCTTGTTTTTAAAGATTATTATGACCTTTGCATTGTGCTGATGTGTCATTATGATATATCTTCAAGATTACTTGATTCTTTGGTATTGGTATTTTACCGTGGACAGATTATTCTATTCATTTACCATGGAGATCAATATTATTGAATGGGTCTTTCAATTGCTAAGGAGTAACCTTTCTGAATGATTGATCTTTTTAGTTTAATTTAGCAACTTGACTCTGCAGTTGATTCAGAGTCAGATTCATTATTGTCTTATAAGAGAAAAAACATTTTTTGGATTAATTTTTCTCCAATTTGGATTTTGGCTTCTTGGCATTTGATTTACCCTTTGAAGAAGAATCTAATTTGGTTATGGATTCATATTTGGATGGATTTGGACTGGATGGTTTGATTTGTGAATCTGGGTGAATGAGCTCATTAATTTTTAATGGAGCTTGGATAAAATGATTTGCTAGTCTCATAATGGGATGGACACTTGCAAATTCATAATTGATGGATGCAATTATTTTCTGGGTATTCAACTTATCCCATCATTTAACATAATACTCTCTGATGAGGATTTCATTTTCAACCGAGTACTGCCATTTCAGAATCCAAGGTATTTTATATTTTATTCAAAAACAAAATATTTGGGGAAAGGAAATCTCAATTGGTGAGGGCTTGTAAGTTTTTAAAAATAAATTGAAACATTATTGTAAATCAATTGAGAAAATTTCTAAGGTAAGACCATAAATGGAGCACCATTTTAAGAACCAATTTAGAAGATCAATTTTGAAATTGTTATCATCAATATATTGTCATGCATCAATATATTTTCTACGTTCCCGAAATGGATCCTATCAAATATTTAACATTTTCTATGATCATCTCTATTTTAGGTATTCGGGGAATCCTCCTTAATAGATGAAATATTCCTATTATGTCTTCAAAATAATTGTATTTATTCAAAAGTATTTTGAAACTTGAAAGATGGATTTTCCAATCCTACATAGTTGTGATGCTGAGGATAGAGAAAAATGGTAAATTATTTTTTCTATAGAACTTTTGATTGGGCTAATTTTTATGGATTTTGTTTTTAAGAGGAAGTCTCTGTAAAAACTGAGATTTTTGTCTCTATGGCCAGGGATGAAATGGAAATTTGGAAGGAAATAGGATTTTTCTATTTTAGTAGGGTATTTCAAATGAGCGAATGAGGGCTCAAAATGAAAGAGATTTTCATTGAGGATATTTCTAAAGTATTAGGATGGTTTTTTGTATTTGTCGATTGGTTGACGAAACGATTTGTCATCAAGAGGTTGGATAATTGGGCAAAATTATTTTATCAGGGTTGATTAGTGATTGGATCTAAAGGGCTCAAGCATTGCTGATTGAGTTTCGTTAGGAGTATAAGACTCCTCTTTGATTTGAGTCTTAAAAGTCAATTGTTGAGCCGAAGACTCTTCTATTTTTGAACCATTAATCATTTTTACATGTTTCCTGAAAGTGATATTGATTCTTTTAGTTAGGGATTCTACTATATGCCTATGAACTTTTTTAAATTTGTCAGGCATGACGAAGAAAGTTCCTTAGAGTATCAGGAATTTTTTTATTGATTTGTTTAGAAATTCAATTTTAAAAATTGATTGTCCTAAAAGGTTCATAGTTAAAATTTCTCTGTTATCGTAACAAATTTCATTATCTTGATTTTAAAAGGATTTTGATTAAGTATTTTGGGTTCTACCTTTCTGTATTCTAGGAGATCAGAACCCTTAAATTTCTCCATTGTAGAAATTTTGAATGATTCCCTGCATAAATTTATAAGAAAGAATGTCAGGAATTGGATTATTAATAGATTGAACATCGAAACTAAAAGCACTAAGAATAGACTACGACCTGGCAAGAACTTGTTTGGAAGTAATATTCGCTCGTCCAAAACACATTTTGCAGATTTGTAGTTAATTTTTAAAAGACATTTTTGAATTAATGCAAATTGTATGATTTGAGTGATGGAATAATAAATTTCAAATTCTAGAGATCTAATTAATTGAAACCATTTGATTTTTCATCAAGTCTGTTGATTAAGTCCATTTTGTTTGGTGTTGGATATCTTATCCATTCCATGACACTATTAAGGGACTTGTAATTGATCACTAAATGAGAAACTCTCCGTTTAATGATTTTATCTTGATTTTGAAAAGCACGCTCTTCAATTTTATCTTGTTGAAAACATAATTGTTCTCTCTTACAAGAAATTAAGTTTATGGACTTAAAAACATAATTTTCTTTCAAAGTTTTCAATTTCTCATTATGAGGAAAAGAAATAAATTTGAATTTAACAGATTCATCTATGGGATAAATAATTATCCCATCATACTCTGTTGCAAAAGGATACAATAAAGAAATGAATAATAAACCTAATATAATCTTATCAATCATATGGTTTACTAAGACAAATGATGTTTTAAAATATGCACTGTCTTGGTAAATATGAATTTTGAGTATTTCATAATTGATATGCATCTAAGTACCATTAGCAGAAGACATAGACTTTTTCTTCTTCTTGAATTACTTTAGAGGAACTAATCCTTCCTGCATACAATTCAAGTCTACTCCTGAATCAACAAGAGCCATTGTGGTGAAATAAAAATCTTGAATTATTATCCTGACCATTATGTGTCATTTTTTGATTTTGATATGATTCAGAATTTGAATGTAGTTATCATCATCTTGATTGTTGATAATAAGTTCTTCAACCTCATTATCAAAAATTGAGAATCCAATAGGTTCTCCTAGTTAACTAGATTCATGATTTTTATTTAAACTCTCTATTTTCAAAAAGTTTAATTATTTTTTTCTGTGTTTGAATTTTTTAATTATTTTTTTAATTTTAATATTTTTAATTTCTTTCTGAAGTTCCTGTAAGGTAATTTCTTTTTCCTTTCCTAAATACCTTATTGAATTTTTCAAGGGTTTGTGAAACGCTTGTTGTATTTTTATTATTAGACTTAGTATTTTTTTTTTTAGAATTACTTTCCTAAGTCTTTCTAAGTATTCTTGTTTTAATTTTAGATTTTCAATTTTACTAATTAAGTCTAACAAGAGGTTTTATGGTTCTTCATTTTTATTTAAAACATTAATTTTTTGACAACAACTATCCCTACACCCCATAGTGATGTTAGGAGCATTATTGTCAGAACTCGAAGAGTTAGATTCAGAGGATTCCGGAGTTTCATATTCTCCTAAATCTTCATCACTATTTTCATAATATTTTATGATTCTAAACAATTCTTGTTTATCTTCATCAAAGATTTTTAATTGATTAATTTTATTTTTGACTTGACAAGTGTTAGAAAGATGACCATTTTGGCCATATTTAAAACACTTAATTTTAGTTTTATCAATAAATGATTTATTGAATTTTCTTCTAGAATAATTCTTATTCTTAGAGAAACGTTTGTCAAATTTTTTATTTTTTGAAAAGTATTGGTCAAAATTTGTATGCTTAGTTTTGTTGTATTGTCTCCTATAAGGCTTATGATTCCTTCTAGGACTTAAATGAAATTTTTTCCTATTTATCTGGAAAGGAGAAATAGTGGATAAACCATACTGCTCACAAAAGTTACCTAATTTATATTTTATCATTTTTTTCCATTTTAATTTGTTTATTGATTTTTATGTCAATACACATTTTCAGACTTTCCTTATGTATTATTATACCGTAGGTGAGACTGTTATAGCTATATTGCCTAGGTTATTACTAAGGACTATTCTAATTTTATGTGTGAATAAATTGGGTAATTTATTAATGATTTTTTCTTTCCAAATGGGTTGATTACTATCATCCCTTGTCAGTACTCGGGATAAAAATATATTTATTATACCAGTGGAAATCACTTAGGATTAGACTATCATGGATACATGAAGTAATATTACTTAGTGTTCCGATGAAGTGTTCAATAATTGTGTAAATGAGTGTATTGATGGCATCAGGCATTGTTTCCCGATGCTCTCCAATAATTGATGTTCCTTCCGCCAATCTTAACGGCTGAGACAATGGCATTTTTTGATACTACTATAATTTTGGCTTACCATGACAGCTTGTCTTTCATTTGAATGACAGTTACAAAAAACTTGTCAAAGAAAAAAAAATCCGGTTGGAAAATTTTGGTCTTTTGAGAAACATGACAGTTTTTAAATTAACTATTATAAATGTTTTAACTTTTATGATAGTCATTTTTAATAGTGTCATAAAAATATTTTGCTATTTCTGTAATGACAGTGTTTTATAAGCTAACATTATTACAAAAGTTATATTTATTTACAAAAATTCCAAGTATACAATCTAACCCTAATACTGAATTTTTTCTCATTTCATTACCACCACCACAGAAAGATCTCTTTCTCTCTCACAGAGCCCTAGGTGCAGGAAGTCGAGCTCTCCACTAAGAAGTTATCCTCTCTCTCTCTCGAGCCTCTTCTCTCCCCCCTCTCTCGCTCTCTCAATTTCTCTAAGATCGATCTTCTTATATCTCTGGAGCCGCGACTGATGGGTTAGGGTTTGAAGCTTGTTTGACGTGCGATGTGTGAGGGTCGTTGGCTCGTTATGTTTAGTCAGGTCTAAGATGGATGGGTCCTCTTTGCATCTCGCTAGGATGGTGAGCCCTCATTTCCTGTTATCTCTACATTTTCCCTTAAATTTCTTGATGTTGTGTGCTTATTAGTGGAGACTTTATGAATTTGTCGGAGATCTTTGTTGTGTTTAAAAGTGACGTTGGTGTTTCTGCATCTGATTTACATTGGCAATCTATCTTCTCGATGGAGGTTTAATAGATAAAATGAAAACATAATCATGGTAATATTAATGCATGTTTGTCAGTGGTAGGGGTTTGTTTTAGTTCTTTTATGTTTTTGAGATAAAATAAATTACCCATAAACAAGCTTGTATTCTAATTTTAAGAGATTTTGAATACAAATTTTTAGCTTAAGTTTTAGATTATTTAACCGGAGCACTTATTCAATACTACTATCTAACAAGTTTTTGGACATTATAAGTTTTTTGGACAAAGGCATTGTTTCCTTGTTTTCCCTTTTTTTCTTTCTCAAGATTAGTTTCAAATCACAAATCAGACATGCGAGCTCCATTGAAAATCTAATTGGCTGATTATTTTATGCTTCTATTAATTGGAAATCTTTGTGCTCCCGTTAATTGGAAATCTAACTGTTTGATTATGGAAATAAATGGTTTTAAACAAAATGATCCACAACTCATTCGTGGTCACTATTTTAAAAATGGTATTAAACTAATTTTTTAACTGGCTTATAGTTTTGGAGAATTCTGTTTGTAGCAATTGTTGTTCTCAAACCTTTATGATATTTTTGCATCATCTCCAGGTATATTAGTATGTACTTTTTACTGTTTGTTGATATGCTGGTTTAGGGTTTTAGGGTTTTAATGTTTAGGGTTTAGTATTTTAGGGTTTAGGATTTTAGTGTTTTTGGGTTAGGGTTTTAGGGTTTAGGATTTTAGGTTTTAGGATTTTTACGGTCTAGGGTTTAGGGTTTAGGCTTTAGGTTTTAGGATTTATGGTTTATGGTTTAGTGTTTTAGGGTTAAGGGTTTAAGGGTTTGGTCTTTTAAAGTTTAGGGTTTAGCGTTTTGGGTTTAAGATTTTAGGGTTTAGAGTTTAGGTTTTCAGGGTTTCTGATTTAGGAGTTAGTTATTATGGTTTTTAGGGGTTTAGGGTTTAGGATTTTAGATTTTAAGATTTTAGGCTTTAGGGTTTTTAGAGTTTAGGGTTTTTGGTTGTTTAGGGTTTAGGTTTTAGCTTTTAGGATTTAGGGTTTAGGGTTTAGTGTTTTAGGTTTTAGGGTTTTAGTGTTTATGGTTCTGGGTTTGAGAGTGTAGGGTTTAGGGTTTATGATTTTAGGGTTTAGGGTTTTTAGGGTTTAAGTATTAGATTTTAGGGTTTCAGGTTTTAGCGTTTAGTGTGAAGGATTTAGGGTTGTTTAGGGTTTAACGTTTATGTTTTATGGTCTATGGTTTAGGATTTAGGGTTTAGGATTTTTGAGTTTAGTGTTTTAAAGTTTAGGGTTTATGATTTTTGGTTTATGGTTTAGGGTTTAGGATTTAGGATTTAATTTTCAGTGTTTAGGGTTCTAGGGTTTGGAGTTTAGGATTTTAGGGTTTATGGATTTTTGGGTTTAGGATTTAGAGTTTTAGGGTTTTAGTGTTTAGGGTTTTAGGATTTAGGATTTTAGGGTTTTAGGGTTTAGGATTTAGGGTTTAGTAATTTTAGGGTTTAGGGCTTAGCGTTGTTTAGGGTCTAGGGTTTTGGTTTTAAGATTTAGGGTTTAGGGTTTTAGGATTTAGTGTTTTAAAGTTTAGGGTTTAGCATTTTGGGTTAAGGGTTTTAGGGTTTAGGGTTCATGGTTTTAGGGTTTCGGGTTTAGGGTTTAGTTATTAGGGTTTTCAGGGTTTTAGGGTTTAGGGTTTTTAGAGTTTGGGGTTTTAGGTTGTCTAGAGTTTAGGGTTTAGATTTTAGGATTTAAGATTTAGGGTTTAGGATCTAAGGGATTTAGGGTTTAGGATTTTAGGGAGTTAGGATTTTAGGGTTTAGGCTTCTTAGGGTTTAAGGATTAGGTTTTAGGGTTTAGGGTTTTACAGCATGCCTATGACCTTTTTGAACTCCATCATGCATGACGAAGAAATATCCTTCCAACATAAGAAATTCTTTCATTGTTTTGTCTAAAATTCATTTTTGAAAATTGCTTATGAAAACCTATTTTTTCACTTTTTTCGTACCGTTGAATTAATGATGCATCGAAGTCATGCTTCAACTCAAAATCTTCTAAAATTTTATCCAATTCATTAATCTAGTCATTTCTTGGATATTCAAATCCATTATGATCATAATTAATGAATAGAGATTTTGAACAAAAGGCGGCTACCCTGCCATTGAGCTTCTTGATTTTGAAAGAATTTAGATTAAGTATTCTAGGCTCTACCTTATAAAGGCGCGTTCTCACTACAACGTATAGTTGGGCAGTGACCGCTACAGGTCCCTCTAAAACCACTTTTTACGCAGGGGCCTCTCGACCTTTTCACTTTTGACCTGTAACCCACGCCGGGCCTTAACCGGAAGAGGCACACTGAGGGTAAGAACAAGTGCTTCGTCACTGAGAACCCCTCATAAGTCTTGATGCCTCTCATCACATAAGGCGAGGTCTTACATGATAGTGACTCTGATACTAAAAGGCATGTCCTCACCACAATGTATAGTTGGGTAGTGACCGCCACATGTCCTTTTAAAATTACTTTTTAGCAGGGGCCTCTCGAACTCTTTACTTTTGACCAGCAACCCACACCATACCTTTGGTATCAAAGCCAAACATGGTGGAATATTTACCGTTTACTGTTGTTGCTGAATTTCTTACCTGAATAATTGCTTTTATATAATCTCATTCTCCGCCAAAGTGACTGGTTATTTTTATGCTTGATTATTTCTCTGTAATATTTGATTATTTAATCTATGAATCTACTTTGACAGAGGCTGACATATCAATTTCTATTTTCTTAGCTTCAGGCACCACAATAAGATCTCTTAGAGATGTAAATCCTGAGGGTAGGGTGTTGTAGGGGCAAGTGGCGAAGAAAGAACCTGGTAGGAGGTTGTAAAAGTCACAAAAGATTATCAAATAAAATACAGTATGAAATTTTCAATCATAAGAATAATTTAATTATTTGAGTCATGAGTAGATTATCTAGAAGTAGTTCTTCTAGTAGCACTAAGTCTACAATGTCTTCAATATCTGATATAATGGATGAATAATATTTTGAATTAGCAGATGATGAAGTAGATCATAAATATTTTGAATAGCATCTAGATGATCAAGTAGATCATAGGGTATGGAATATACCCAAAATCCCTAATAAAATATATTTATAAATCAACAAGATCTGTTGCTTCCTTCAAGCCGCAGCATCATGTAAAAATAATTGAAAAATATATGTCTTGAGAAAGAGCATGAAACTTGCCAATTACTCCCCCCAATGCAATAAAGCATCACATTCAAGAAGGATATAATTTCTTTCATTTTGGTTTAGTCCAGATTGGAGTTAGCCAATCATAAGAAGAGGCCTAATTACCTCTGTCTTCTTAGCCTTACGATATGCAAGTTTAAAAATCTTAATGATAGTATTTTAGGATTAATTAAATCCTTACTCTATAATGGTCCAATCCATTTTGATTCTTTCTTTGATCTGTCTGTTAGTATAACAGATCCCCATATTTTAAAATCATTAACTTTAAACATTAAAACTAGTGGTTATCAAGTCCTAGTAGGCATCCAACTTCTAGCTTTAATCTTCAGAATTCATTACAAAGTTACCATAACAAATATGAATTTTCAAGCCTGATATAGGAGTCCAAAATTGATCCAATCTAGCCAAAGTAATGTCAATATTAGAGTAACTAAAACAATTAGGTGGTCTAATAATAATTTACCTTCAAATTAGCTTTTAACTAATGACAGTCAACCTAAATTCAAAAACTAATTGAAGATGTAGATTACATCCAGTAGTACATGGTGATGACTATTAAAATTAACTTTCAATCATCTTCTAGTTCTAGTCCACAAATTAGGGAGTATAGCCAGTCTAGCACCCCTAGGAATTCCTTTTTTGGATCATCTTTTAATAATGATCAAGATCTTAGGATTCAACAATTAGAGAAAGAATTCAACTATTTTAAAATTAAAAATTCAAGACTTAAAGGAATAGCTACAAGTTCCCAGGTTAGTCAGCTAGTCTTTGATAATAAGTCTGAACAATCTAATGAAGTGGAAGAACCCACTGAATCAGATTTTCAAGGAAACCTTCATCTTGTTAATCCTCAACTCTTAGTCCTAAATATAGGGACCCTGAGTCAAGAATATAAACCAGATTGGGAAGATCTAATCCAACTTAATGATGACTCAGTCAATCTAGATAGACATAATAGGTTCAAAAATTCATATAATATGGATAAAAAATGATCATACTTGCTGAATGGAAGACATTCATGCAAGAATTCAAAATTGATATATTTTTCCTTGATTATAGTGAAGATATTTATGAGAAAATATCAAAGTGATTTGAAAATATAAATGGGTCAAGAAAGACTCCAATGTAGTGTTTACTAGTCATCCTCCTCCTGAAAAAATTATGATTAATCATAAAAAAGTAGTTACTCAAATAATTATGATTAATATCCTTTCAAGATTACAAAGGAAGAAGAATCAAATAAAAAAATAGTTGAACAACTCAATTACACCAAGCAAAGACTAATTACAAATAAATAATTCTGTCTTTGGGCTATTAGGATATCAGTCTTTGGGTTTTGCCTGCCCTTTCTAATAAAGAATTCCGGTTGGCCCGGGAAAGTGCTGGCAACAACATAAAGGAAGGGTCCATGTAGCTGCTGCACCCGCCCCCTTCTTAGTCAATGGGGCAGCAGGTTCGGCATCCACTAGAAAAGAGAGAATCCAAATAATTAGACAAAATTGAGAATAAGGTTGATGATTTTCATGAATCTAAAACTAATGAAACACTAAAAGAAAAACCTTTAAGAAATCTTTCAGATAAAACCACCTTGAATATTGTTCCCATTAATAAACAGATTGACAAAATGCTTCAAGAATTGAAAAATAAATATATATAATCATCTTCTTCTGTTAAGGTTATTAACCAAGACAATAGTTCTGAGTCAGATAGCCATATGACAGAATCCTCCTATGAGTCATTCACAGTCCATGAATCTTCAAAAATTAACAATATTGAAGATACATTTAGAAATTTAGAAATTAATAAATTAGAAAAAAATGACATAATAAGCCTATGCCACAAGATATTCAAATTACTGAATCTTTTTTCGTTAATCAATTTTCTGTATCTGCAAAAAAATTGTATGAATGAAATATTGATGGACTTTTTGAGCAGGAAGTTCTCAATAAATTGCAACATATGGTAATGATTGCCAATAACTGCATTACTACACACAGTCTACCTCAAAATGAGCTATTCCAACTTTTAGTCACATGATTCATATGAATGCTTCATTCCTGGTGGGAAAAATACCTCACAGAAGAATCCAAAATTACCATTCTTTTAGAAGTAAAGATTGATGCTGAAAGAACCCAAATTATTGGAGAAAATCAGAAAACAATACATGATGTTATCAATACACTTCTCTATACAATAATTGAACACTTCATTGGTACGCCAAGTAATATTACTTCACGTATTCATGATCAATTAACTAATCTTAGGTATTCAACCCTAAGTGATTTCAATTGGTATAAAAATATATTCTTATCTAGAGTAATGTTAAGGGATGATAGTTGGAAAGAAAAATTCATTAATGGATTACCTAATCTATGCGCACACAAAATAAGAACAGTCCTAAGTAATGACCTAGGTAATATAGACTATGGTAGTCTCACTTATGGAACAATAATTACTATAATACAAAAATAAGGTTTAAAAATGTGCGTTGATATGAAGATCAATAAAAAAAATTAAAAAGAAAAGTAAAACTGCCAAATACGAATTAGGCAATTTCTGTGAGCAATATGATTTACCCTCTATTGCCCATTCCCAGAAAAATAGGAAAAAATCCTACTAAGGTCTCATAAACCCTATAGGAGAAATTACCACAAAATTAGAAATAAAATTTTGATCAATACTTCTCGAATAATAAAAATGTTAACCAACATTTCTCTAAAAATCATAATTCCAGCATAAAATTTAATAGAAAATTTACTGATAAAAGTAAACTTAAATGTTTTAAATGTGGCCAGGATGGTCATTTTTCAAATACTTTGCAAGTTAAAAATAAAATTAACCAATTAAAATTTTCTGAAGAAGATAAACAAGAATTTTTTAGAATCTTAGAAATAATAGATTATTATGAGAGTGATAGTGAAGATTTTACAAAATTTGAATCACCTGAATTCTCTGAATATAATTTTTCAAGTTCTGACAGTGATTCTCCTAACATCACTATGAGATGTAAAGATAGTTGTTGCCAAAAAGTTAATGTCTTAAAAAAAATGAGGAACAAGAAAACCTAGAATTAAACAAGAATATCTTGAGAGACTTAAGAAAGTAATTCTAAAGAAAGAAAATACTAAGTCTAATAATAATAATACTATAAGTCTTTCGCAAACTCTTGAAAAAATCAATAAGGTTAAAGAAAATGAAAAAGAAGTGAACTTACAGGAACTTCATAAAAATATCAAAAATATTAAAATTAAAATAAAAGAATTAAAAATTTCAAACACGAAAATAAAAAAAAGAATTAAACTTTTTAAAAATAGAGAATTTAATTAATAAACAAGAATATAGTGAACCTAGTAAATTATTAAAATCTGATAATGAGGTTGAAAAATCTATTATTAACAGTCAAGACGATAATAAATTCATCCAAATACTTAATCACATCAAAATAAAAAATGACACATAATGATCATAATAACTATTCAAGATTTTGATTTCACGACCATGACTCTTGTTGACTTAGGAGCATATTTGAATTGTATGTAAAAATGACTAGTTCCAACCAAGTACTTCAATAAGACAAAAAAAATATGTCCTATGCTAATGGTACTCGTAAGAATATCAATTATGAAATACTCAAAGTTCATATTTACCAAGACGATGTATGTTTTAAAATATCATTTATCTTAATAAAAAATATGACTGAAAAAGTTATTTTAGGTTTACCATTCATTTCTCTGTTGTATCATTTACCATAAAATATGATGAGATAATTACTTATCCCTTGCATGAACCTGTAAAATTCAAATTTTTTTCTTTTTCTCACAATGAGAAATGGAAGACTTTGAAACAAAATTCTATTTTTAAGTCCATATGCTTAATTTCTTGTAATAGAAAACAATTATATTTTCTACAAGACAAAATTAAAGAACATGCTATTCAAAATCAAGCTAAAATAATTGAACGAGGAGTTCCTCATTTAGTATTTGAGCACAAGCCCCTTAACGATGTTTTGAAATGGATAAAATATTCAATATCAAACATAATAGATTTAATCAACAGACTTAGAGATGCTGATGTATCCTCTAAGATTAACATAAAATCTGAATGTTGGCAAATCCAGATAAATAAGACTGAGAAATATGAGATTATGTTTAATCATTATAAATAGAAAATAATGTCATTTGATCTTAGATTTGCTCCAAGTAAATTTCAGAATATAATGATTAAACTCTTTAATAATTTACTGATTTTTCAATTGAATGCATTAATAATATTCTTATTAGACAATACTTGTTGCATTTCTTGATTGTTTACATTGACCAATATGTTAAAAAATACTAAAAATATTTTAAATTATTTGCCATGATGATAAAACAAAATAATTTAATTATATCTTTAAAATTTAAGAATGGATTTCTAGACTTTGAAATTTATCTTATTAAAACAATTGATCAAATCATGCAATTTGCTTTGATTAATAAATCTACAAAACATGTATTGAAATTAATTTCAAAAGAAGTTTTTCCAGGTAATAACCCAATCCTAACAATTCTGATTTCAATATTTAATTTATCCAATATACTAATGGTTAAATATCTGACTCCCTTACTTATAATATCTGGTAGGGAATCATTCCAGGATTTCGCAATAGTTAATAAAAATTTGATATTCTTTTATTATCGAACAATAGTTAATAAAAATTGATGTTCGAACAATAGTTAATAACTATTATCGAACAATAGTTAATAAAAATTGATGTTCTTATATATATATATATATATATATATATATTATAAATTGTTCATATAATGTATATTTTTATGATGTTATTATAATCTTCAAGCATTATTTTCATTTGTTTCATAGATTGTTATTGCAGCCTAATTGAATTAATAATGTATGTATATTCTTATAGCGGATCTTGGTGAATATGGTAAATTTGATTGATTCCAGACTAACCGAGTGCATATTTTTGTGTTGGATTTATGTTTCTTCTTTTGAACAGAGTGCTTTTAAGTTTTGATCTTTTATGTTTCTGCTTTAATTATAATAATTTCTTAGACTTATTTACATGTCAGAAGAATTTATGTAGTTGTTCTAGATTATGTCAAATAATGAATGTGTTTATTTACTATTTAAGATGTTATAGCTCTCTAAACACGTTGAAAGGAAATGCACATTTATTAGTAGATGATTCACTTCCAATTATTTTTTATTATAAAATGCTCATCTTGCATCATGTGTACTGTCTTGTACTCTACACAATGTTCACTAGTGGAACTGTATCACGTGATAGAATGTTATCATTGTATAGATTAAATGTTAATATAAAATGATGTTAGTGAGTATGTGTCATAAACCGTTAACATAATGTATTATCAAATACAATAGATTTGTTATGAAAGAGTTTATTTAAATTGTATCATGTCTATCTTTTGTACGTTAAATATGTGGTGATATATTTATTATTTAATGGAGGATGCAACATATCATTTTTGTGAGTGATAAAAAAACGGCTTGAGTGTTTTCAACGTATATATCATGTTGACTTTTAATAATCTATTTAGTTTCATACTTAGTTTATTGAATATGTTTTGTTTATTTATTATATGCTATATTGACAGGAGAATCATTTATTACTTGAAAAGCAAATTTGGATGCCATAAAAAAAAGTGTTGCAATATTCAAAAATTGATATCATTCTCACCTTAAGGAAAAGTCTAGGTTCTCACCTCTTTTGGACGGAGTGTCAGATTAACTAAAACTAATTATTCAAAGAAGCAATTAAGCAACAATACAATAATAACCAGCCACTTGAGCGGTGAATAACATAGTAAGTAGAGAAAGACTAGATTAAGCATAGTAAATACCCTACCGGGTTTGGCTTTGATACCAAAAAATGTGAAATTGCGTATAATTTAAGTATTAAAGACTGGGTATTAGAGAAGAAAGAATTTAAATAACAACAAGTAGTAAAATTATTTTTTGAAGTAAGATTTAAAACTTACAAGATTGAAGAAAAATAATTGGCAACGATTAATTAGTACTCCCGCTCACTAATTAATGTTGAGAAAAAAAAGAAGAAATGATTACAAAAGAGGAAGAAGAAGAATGCTTTGTTTTCAAAACAAGTTTTCTCTCAAAATTATTAAGAGTGGAAAATTAGTTCTGAGAAACAAATGGGAGAAGGCAGCCTATTTATAGGCAAGAAGAGTGTAGTCCACCGGGAACCCATCATTTACCTGCACTATTCTTTTCTACTAAAGTAAAAAATATTTTACATTAAAAATTTTGACTAAAAATAGTAAAAATGATAAATAGTTGCCTAATTATTTGACAACTAGTACAATTATTGTTAAAAAGATAAAACGCAAAGATTGTAATCTTTGATTTTGCGTCTTCATTATTGCTCTACATGATTGTTGTCTTTGGAAAGTCATTGTGACTATTGCTATATGTTGGATCCTTAATAACTGTTATCTTGAATTTTTGTGTTTTGATTGTTGATTTTGGAGAAGTCATTAATGGTTGTCTTGAAGATTATTATGATCGTTGCATTATGCTAGAAAGTCATTATGATATTATTTTCAAACTTATTGATTTTTTTTATTATTCCACCAATGGCATTTTGCCAAAAGTAAATTATTTTTATTTATTCATCTTCACTAAGATTAGTACTGTCAAATGAGTCTTGTCAAATGGGTCTTGTGAGTCTTGGAAGGCTTCATAAGCCCATTATGGTAAGATGACACCTTGTGATTAATTTTTATCCTTCAATTGCTGAGGGAAAGCTTTGGATGATTCACCTTTCTGGATATTTGATTTTATTAGGTGATTTGACTCTAGTATGATTCCGAGTCAGAATTGTTATTGTCTTCTAGGAGGAGAAGCATTTTCTGGATTAATTCTTGTTCAATTTGAATTTTGATTCTGTGGCCTTGGAATTTTCCTTTGAAGAGGGTTTTGATTTGGGTTTGGATTCTTTAGAGGAACTGGATAATTTGGTTTGTGAATCTGGGTTGACGGGCTCATTAAATTTTAATGGAGCCTGGGGATAAGGACTGACCAATTTTAACTGAGGGTGGATATCGACAAATTCATGGTTGATAGAGGCAATTATTTTTTTTGTTTTGAATTTATCCCACCATATAACATAGTTTTGTCTGGTGATGATTTCTTCTTTAGTTGAATACTGCCACTTCAAGATCCAGGGTATTTTGTATTTATTTGTAAAACAGACTAATTATGGAAAAGAAACCTCAATTTGTGAGGGTTTATATAATTTCAAAAATAAATAAAAACTTTGTTGCAATTTAATTGAAAATAATTCTAAAACAGGGTCATGGATTGACCACCATCTTAAAAACTATTTAGGATAATTTATTTTGAATTTTTTTTATCAAAATTCAAAATTAAGAGTGAGAAAAATACTATTTTGATGCAGGAAAGTCATGTGAGCATTAATATAGTCATAATATTATAATATTTTTTATTTAAAAGAATTTTGAGACCAGAAGGATGAACTTTCCATTCTTCTATGGTTAAAATTTTAAGAATGTAGAAAAATGATAGAGGATTCTTCCTTCCAAGCTTTTTATTAGGCTAATATTAATAGACTTTGTTTCAAAGAGAATGTTTATGTAGAAACTAAGACTTTTCTCCTTATGTCCAAGGACAAAGTATAAATTTGGAAGGAAATGATATTTATCTATTTCAGCATGATCTTTCAAATGAGCAAATAGGGGCTCAATATGAAAAAGATATTTGCTAGGGATTTTTCTAAAATATGGAGATGATTTTTTGAATTTTATGATCGGTTGATTGACTAATTGTGGATCAAAAGATTTAGTAATTGAGAATGTGTCAAATTGGTTGACCAGGACTGATTGGTGGTTAGGTCTTATGGACTAAAGTATTATTAATTGATTTGTCTGGGAGTTGAAGACTCCCCTTTGATTCTAGGTTTTGAAGCCTAGAGCCTAGACCCCATCTTGACGATCCTGTAAAAATTCACGAGTAAAGAAGTCAAGAATTGAATTATTAATGTTTTTTGAATAAATTCAATGTCAAAATAAAAAATACTAAGAATGGACTACCACCAAGCAAAAATATATTTGGAAGCAACTTTTTAATATCTTTTTCCAAAACAAGCTTTGCATATTTACAGTCAATTTTCAGAAGAACTTTTTGATTCAGTAGGTCATCCTAAAAATTTGGTATACATAAGACAACATATAAAATTTCTTTCTTGATTGTACTATAATTTATTTGTGATTGAGTCCAAATTTCAGATGCGAACCTAACAATTTACTCCGGAGAATTCTAGAGAATTTGTTTGTAATAAGATACCTCCATATCCAAGTTTAGATGCATTAGTTTGAACAATTTTAAAAGAATGATTAGTACGGATGTCAGACAAGGAAGATTCTCAACATGTGTTTTAATTTTCTTAATTTAATTGGTATGGACAATTCTCCATGGTGAGAGATTTTTCTTAAGCCTTTCAAAAAGAGGCTTGCAATCAATTCTCAACTTATTGTAAAAATTAGATATGTAATTCAATGATCCTAGAAATTTTTGCAATTGAGTTTTGTCAAGGATCTCATCAGGAAATTTATCAACAATTTATCAGCAATGACTCGATCAATTGGTTTAATAATGGAATGATATATTTCAAATCCTAAAAATCTAATCTTAGATTGAAATAATTTAATTTTACTTGTCGAGATAACTAAATCATTTTGTTTTATTATCTTAGCAAACAATTTAAGGTGTTTCCAATGTTGTTATATTGACCTAGAGAAAATGAGAACATCATCAAAGTTGACAACTGAGAAATCAATAAATTGATTAAAAAATTTATTTTTTATATTCTGGAATTCACTTGGAGCATTTTTAAGACCAAAAGACATTACATTCCACTCGTAATGGTCAAATGAAGTTACAAATGCAATTTCGTATTTATTATTTTCATTTATTTGGATTTGCTAGAATCTAGATTTCGTGTCAAACTTAGAGAATACAATAGCATCTCCAAGTCTGTTGATTATGTCCATTTTATTTGGTATTGGATATCTTATCCATTCCAAAATATTGTTAATGAAATCATAATTAATTACTAATCGTGGAACTCCTCTTTTAATTTCAGTGATCTTTTGGACATAAAAGGCCGAGTAAGACCAAGAAGATTTGCTCCTTTGAATAATATTTTTATGGAGCAGTTCTGCAATTTCTTCTTTACAAAACTCAAGCATTTCAGAATTTATCCAAATTGGTCATGCCTTTGTTGGGATATTCTTTTAATCAAATCTCTTAATGTAAGCCAGACTGATAGTATGGTGCTTCCTGCGTCAGAAAACATTGGGAATGTTAGCACATAATTCTTTACGAATATTTTGTTCAAAAATATTAGTTTGTTTTTGAAAAGTAGGATTTTAAAGCTGATTTTCGATTCTTCTGAATTTTATTTCATCTTGTAGAAAACATAATTATTTTTCTTTACAAGAAATTAAATTTACAGTTTTAAAAACAAAATTTATTTTAAAGTTTTTAATTTCTCATTGTGAGAAAAAAAAGAAATTTGAATCTAGGTTTAACCATGAGATAAGTAATTATCTCATCATACTCTGTGGTAAAAGAATACACAGAGAAATGAATGGTAAACCCAGAATAATTTTGTCTATCAAATTTTTTACTAAGACAAATGATGTTCTAAAACATACATTGTCTTGGCAAATATGAACTTTAGAGATTTCATAACTGATATTCATTCTAGTACCATTTACAGAGGACAAAGATTCTTTTGTCTTCTTGAAGTACTTGGTAGGAAAGAGTCATTCCTGCATGCAATTCAAATTAACTCCTAAATCAATATGACCCATTGAAGTGAAATCAAAATCTTGAATTATTATTCTAACCATTATATGTCATTTCTTAGTTTTGATGTGATTAATGATTTGAATGAAGTTATTATCATCTTGATTGTTGACAACATGTTCTTCAACCTCATTATCAGAAATTAAGGATTTACTAGATTCTCCTAGTTCAGTGGATTCATATCTTTTAATTAAATTTATTATTTTTTAAAAAATTTAATTCTTTTATTATTTCTGTGTTTGAATCTTTTAATTCTTTTACTACAATTTTAATATTTTTTTTATTTCTTTTTGAAGTTCCTGTAGAGTAATTTCTTTTTCATTTCCTTTTACTTTGTTAAATTTTTCGAAAGTTTGTGAAAGACTTGCAATCTTATTATTAGACTTAGAATTTTACTTCTTTTGAATTACCTTCCTAAGTCTAATAAGAGATTTTATTGTTCTTTATTTTTATTTAAAATTTTAATATTTTTCTAATAACAACTATCCTTGCATCTCATAGAGATGTTAGGAGAATCACTATTAGAACTTGAAAAGTTTGATTCGTCTGATTCAGGGGTTTTAAATTCTCCTAAAATCTTCATTATTACTTTCATAGTAATCTATTGATTCTATAATTCTAAACAATTCTTGTTTATCTTTGTCAGAGATTTTTAATTGGTTAATTTTATATTTTACTTGGCAAGTATTAGAAAAATGACCATTCTGACCACATTGTAAACACTTAATTTTAATTTTATCAACAAAATTTTTATTGAATTTTCTTCTTGAATAATTTTTATTCTTAGAAAAGTATTTATCAAAACTTTTATTTTCTGTTTGTGATATTTTTTCCTATAAGGTTTTTAGGATTTAGATGAGAAGTTATCATATTCTTTTGGCAAGGAGCAATAGCGGGTAATCCATATTGCTCACAGAAATTGCCTAATTCATATTTAGCGATTTTCTTTTCTTTTTTAATTTGTTTGTAACTTTTCATGTACATACACATTCTTAGACCTTTTTGTATTGTAATGATAATTGTATCATAGGTGAGACTATTGTAGTCTATATTTTTTAGGTCATCACTAAAGACTGTTCTAATTTTGTGGGCAAATAAATTTGGTAAGCCATTGATGAATTTTTCTTTCCAAAAGGGTCGATTACAATCATCCCTAGACATTACTCTAGACAAAAATATATTTTTGTATAAGTTAAAATCACTTAGGGTAGGACACCTAAGATTGATTAATTGGTCATGGATACACGAAGTAACATTACTTGGCGTTCCATTGAAATGTTCAATTATTGTGTAGAAGAGGGTATTAAGGGCATCAAACATTGTTTCCTGATCTTCTCCAAGGATTAGAGTTCCTTCAACATCAATCTTTATTGATGTAATGATGATATTTTTATATTTTTCAGTGAGATGTTTCTCCTACCAAGAATGAAGCATTCCTGTGAATCCTGTAACTAAAAGATGGATTACTTCATTGTGAGGCAAATTGTGTGTGGTGATGTAACTGTTAGCTACCATAGCCATGAGGATCTGTTAGCCATGGGGATCTGTTGGTAACCACTAGTTTTGATATTGAAAGTTAAAGAATTAAGAACATGGGGATCTGTTAGACTAACAGAAAAATATGAAAAACAATCAAGGGTTAGACCATTACAAAGTGAAGATTCAATTAATCTTTAAATACTATCGTTAAAATTTGTAAATCTTGCATCTCACAAGGCTAAAAAGACAGAGGTATTTAGGTCTCTTTTTGTGAGTGGTTTAACACCAATCTGGACTAAATTAAAGTGAAAGAAATTATATCCTTCTTTAATGTGATGTTTAATTACATTAGAAGAAAGTAATTGTCAAGTTTCATACTCTTTCCTAAGAGCATATATTTTTTTACTTGTTTTTACATGATGATGGGACTTGAAGGAAGTAACAAACTATGTTGATTTATAAATTTATTTACTAGAGATTTTGAATATATTTCATATCCTATGATCTACATGATCATCTGTTAAATATTCAAAATGTTATTCATTAATTATGTATGGTATTGTATTTACTACAGGTTTATTGCTACTAGAAGAATTACTTCTAAATAATCGACTCATAGCACAAAATAACTAAGTTATTTTTATGCTTGATTATTTTTCTATAATCTTTGATATTTTAATCTGTGAGTCTGACGTATAAGTTTCTAATAGATTTACTTCAGGAACCCCAATAAGACCTCTTAGATACGTAAATTTTGAGAGTAGGGTAGTTGTAGAGGCAAATGAGAGAAGAGTGACTTCTTAGGAGGTTGTAGAAGTCATAGCAGGTTTGAATATCAAAATACATGATGAAATTATATATATATATATATATAGTGTATGTTTTGTATATTTAAAATATACTGGTCTATTTTGTAGCTACAAATTATTCCAATTGAAGTTTCCTCTCATGAGATGGAAAGACCATACATGTTGGCATGCAACAAATTTTCAAGTCAAGGAAAGGAAAGCGTGTATTTGGAACCCTAGTGATTATTTTGACATACACATGGAAAATATACAATCAATACATGATGGTGAGACAAGTAATAACAAGTCTCTAGCTTGGAAACAATTTCTTAAACAAGTTAATAAAATACACAGCATGATTATAACTTTATGCAAAGATGTAGCGGAGCTAAAGAAACAACGAAGTGGAGTGATAACTAGTTAACTAAATTCTTAGTGTTTAATATTATTTCTCCGTTTTATTTTCATGTTGGTGATTGTAACAATGAAGCAGTAGCCAGATTCGGGATGGTTTCTTATTTGCTTTGATAGAATCTAAATATTGATTTAAAAATTTGAGGTATTGACATGCTAGAAGTTCTTCCCATTGTTAATTTGCTTAAATACATTCTCAATCTTGCTTTATTTTGCGCTACTTGTTAATGTAGAACATTATATACTGTTGCTTGGAAGCCTAGTATTCTTATAGAAGTGTCATTTTATTGTATTCATATGCGTTTTACTTGGGAATAGGACAACAGCCACCTCCTAGTATTCTTGTAGAAGTGTCATTTTATTGTATTCATGTGTTTACTAGGGAATAGGACAAAAGCTAACTCACAAGAAACACTGTTATTTACCTCTTACCTCTTTAATTTTACTTATATATACAGATATATATAAGTTATTAGGAACAAAAATAACTAAAGACGTTTCACAATACACTAAAAGTAACTTTAAAGTCTTATATTCAAGCATGTGTAGATGGTTATAGAATTCTTAAAGTAACAATATTCAAACAGAAACAATAAAAGTAACAGTATTCAAATAGAAACAATAAAAGCAACTTCAAATTCTCATATAAAGCATGAAAACATGTGTATGGAAAGAAAGTTCCGTCCCAATGAAAATTAAGAACTACTACAGATGATGTCCCTTCCATGCTTGCACGTTCTTCAGTTGTGTCTCAATTTACCACAATGACTATACCTCAAGCATTATTTAAATTCACCTGCAAAAACGTATCTACTCTTCTGAGATCTATCTGGTTCCTGTTTAATTAAAGGAGGAAATACATTCTGACTCTTTACATCTTTAGGAATAATCCACTTACATTTATTGCCAACACGAAGTATCACATCTCTTTATGTCACTTCCAATATAGCTTTCATATAGTAATATGACACAAAAGGATAGGGAGACATATTCCTCTTCACAAGAACCGTTCAAACATGAGAACAAGGAAATTCAATCATCTGAATTTTTTTACAACTGCATATTTTTTTATATAAATCAACAATATAATGCATGCTCTTTTCAACGCTTGAAACTTATTTAATTCAACCAAACGGACCTAAAAAAATAAACTATGTCAATTTAATATATACAATACATATAAATAGTACTGTAAATACTTACTTGTATTGTTCATACTTCAGTCATTGCATTATGAAGCTCAACCTCTATCGTCAGATGTCCTCCTTCTATAAGACCAACTATGCAACTTTTGTCTCACAAACTCAATCAACATATAAACCGAGGAAGATCTAGCATCAACTATGACATTATTAAAACTCTCAGCAATGTCATTACGCATCACATTAAATTTACGCCTCTTAAAATAAGCACATGCCCATCTACAATAGTCGACATTCTTAATGGGATTTTGGAAAATCCTGGAATTTGAGCTTCTCAATAGGCAATGGAAAAAATGGACTGTTTCAAAAAAAGTCCGTTTTAAAACCTTCACCAAACATTAATGCTTATTTAGATGGACTTTTAATTTCAAACGTCTATTTGAGATGTTTTCTAAATACTAACATATTCATTTGGCTCATTTAGAAAAGTAGTCTATTTTTAAAAAATAAGTAAGAGAATAACTGAAAAAATTATATTTTACAAGAATGATCATTTTTTTAACTGTAATGTTTTTCTTGATAAAACTATAAAATTTTATATACATGTATTTTATGATATATGTTTATACGCCATAATATATTTTAGGGTAAAAATATAATTTTGTCTCCTACAGTTACATTATGGATCCATGTTTATCCTTTCATAGATACTCCACTATCATAAATTAATGAACTGTCATAAAAATCATGCGTAGCATTATGTGGTAAATTACACGACGCCACATAACTCAAAATTCTTACCCAACGACCACGTCATCATTTATCCCTCTTATTTCCTTCTTCCATCTTCTTCCTCTGAGTGAAATTGTTACCCAACGAAAACTTAGTTGGCGATTAGGTTTTTATTTTCTCTCAACGTAAGAAAAGAAAAGCTGCAAATATGTATTTTCTCAGCAATAAAGTAGATGGAAAGAAAATTACCCAACAAAGAGGAAAATGCGGAATGAGAGGAAAACTTACAAGGAAGCCGCGAAAAGTAGTTTGGATGCGAATACCAGCCCATTCTTGTCTGAGAACCCTGAAATCTTTAGGGGGAGCTCGAACAACTGTAGCCATGACAGCTGTAAAAGCATTAGCTGCTCTTGGAGAATCTGAACCTTCTGAAGCTACTCTTCTCCCCCTTTGAAACCCTTCCATGCAATGGTAAACATGGATCAACAATGTAACTATAAAGTTTACACTGTTAGTTTTTAACTTGGATCTACAATGTAACTATAAGATTTATATTATTAATTTTTAAAGTGGATGATTGAAAATGAAAACTATCTGAAATTATATGAGGTAAAACTATATTTTATCCTATATTTTAATATATTATTAATACATAATATATTTTTAATATAATTTAACATATCATTTGTTTTTCCGATAATTAAATAAGAAGAATATATTATCTTATAAATTACGGGTATCAAACTCGTTCTTACACCCAAACAAACCCGTTCGTTGGAAAAATACCCTTCATCATCTACGATCCTTGCTCATACTCCGCAACAAACCTTATACTTCTCAATCACAACTCTAACCCCAACATTTTCTCTCCTTCCCTCCCTCTTTCCCAGTGAAATTCCTCAAATCCTCTTTTAAACTTGAATCAAATTCACCAATTTCAAAATCCTCTGAAATCGCCCCATTCTCGTCCACAATTCCTGTCCTCTCAAACGTGGGAGGCAGTGAAGGTGGAGGCACTGAAGGCGGAGGCGATGAAGAAGCTTCATGTGCAGCTAAAGGCTTCATGGGCGGTATGAGCACTACGAATCTTTGTAAAAGTACAAAAATTTCTTGGAAAAATGAAGGAAAATAAGTGAGAGAGGAGAATGAGAGTTAGATGAATGTGGCACAGAGCAGAGACCTGAGTAAGTTGAAGGTTACGAACATTACTGCATTAGTTCTGAGATAGAATTGAAAATCGGCTATTATTGCAAATCGGAAAAAAGTTGATCATTTAACAAAAGTGGTGCAAAAATTGGTTCAAATCCCTATTTTTTCCTATTCATTTTAGGTTAAAATACTTATGCGAAGTCGCTTACAGTTGTAAGATAATTCTTATGATTTTTTGGAGGAAAACATATTAAGCAAGTTCTGTATCGAATTTCTTTATCTATCTTCTTTTTAAAATATTTTGATCTATCATTTCCAATTAGATTTTTTTAACTTTGATGTGGCATCGTCTATGAATTGTCACTGACTTGTCGTTGATTAGTGTTTGCATGGAGGATGACGGGTGCAAATGGGCGCTGACGTGGTGGATCGCCAAACTGATTTTTTCGGTTATCTTATTCGCAAAGATCTTGGAGAGTTTGACTTTACCGTTGAAACTTTGACTGGTTTCAGATTCTTCATCGATTGTACCGACGAAGAGAACACTCTGTAATACTCAAATCTAAATTCTGAATAACTCAAATTTTTGAGAAATTCAGGAAATACGCTCTAGTCTACGTTTCTCAACTTTTTGGGAGCTTTGATATCAATGTTGGTGGACGTGGATAGATTGGTGTCAGTTGTGGTGTACCTTGAAAAAATTAATTTCACCCAAAATTACTTAGATTAAAAATTAAAACAAAAGCTTACATAAAAAACTTTCACACTCTCCGTCTCTCACTAACTCTCTATGATTTATGATTTAGAGTAATTCATTCCACTTCATTTTGTTTTACTCTATTTACCATCCATTCTATTTATAGTAGATGATGGAGAAAAAAGTTGCAACAAAAATCAAACTTACACGCACTATCCTATGGCCACCCTAAAAACTAAGATGGTGAGAAGTTTTCATTCTTGCATCAGCTATAACATTTTTGACTGTTACTTTTTTTACACTATCCAAGTTTACTTTCAATAATTTTAAGATAAAAATTAATAACTTTAAAAAGCTTTTTAATGTCACTTTGAACTTTTTGAAAAAAATTGCTGCCTCTACCTACATAAAATTACATATTTTAAAAAATTTAGATAATGTACCTTAATATGCATGAAATGAAAACAAGACTTGTGAAAAAACCTAAAAAATGAATCAAATATAACTTTATTAGTTAAAACATATAATTAAAAATAATAAAGTTTGAAACAATTATATATATTTAAACAAAATCTAATATGTTTTTATGAACTCTACAAACACATAATGCTTTGCAAGATTTTTTTTGAATATATTTTAGTATTGTATGTTTAGTCATATTATATTAATTGAATTTTTATTATGTTAGTTTATCGCGCAAATTGCACATGTAGGAACCAGTAATAATATATTCCAATGGATTTCAATAAATATTTACTTATTTTATAAGGATAATCGAAATTTATGAGTAAAATTTACTACGTTGGATTAACACAATAGCATAATTGATCCGCATCATTGAAAATGATATAATTTTAAGAACATAAATAAACGAAATCCTTTATGCCAATAATGTCGAATTCAAGAAATTCGAGATCCTTGATTCTTCTTTAAAATTATACATGACATAGACAAAAAGCTAAAGAATTAGATGCAACCTTATCATAGTAGAATAAAGGGAAGGGCCAATCTATCTTTAAATAGCATGCATTCATATCAATTTCATAGTAGCAAAAGGAGTAAAGGAAGAAGAAAATGGAGAGGAGCTACTACGGTCACCGTAACAATGGTTGGGACACCACATCCCATGACTATCATTCTCATCTTGCAAAAATGTCAAGGACACCTAGTGTACTACCTAATGTCCCTCACTACCCAACTGTACACAGGATCTTCAAAAACAAGGTGACTTATGAAGATGAGAATGGTGGTCACCACAAACATTACGATCCTGATGTGCCTGAGAAGGTCGAAGTGATCGAGTACGAGAGAGTCGTGGAGCGTTCGGGTGACGGAGACTGCCAAGTCATTGAAGAGACCATTGATGTTGAAGCTGATGGGTACATACAGCAAAAGCACAAGGGGTTTGAATTGTGCAAGTGGAAGACCTTCAAGCATTAAGCCCTTGGGAGTTGGGAGAATGTATTATTTTCGTTACAATCAGGCAACTTATCTCTATGTAGTGTTACCAACACACAACCCTTTATAAATAAATGCCTGTTTTCCTGTTCTTAAAACTTCTCTCTATATGTTGAATATTCAACTGGGTACTAATCATTTGATAGGCTTCTTTCGTTTTGGTTAAATCAACTGAAATTCTGTAGAGAAACTTCGAAAGATCTCCTTGAGCTCAAATAAGGCAATTAAGAAGGCTACTTTAGAGGTCACATAAGGCAATTAAAAAGCCTACTTAAAAAGATCTCCTTCAAATTCTATTTAGAATTCTCTACCGTTAGTCAAGCCAATGGGTGAGAGAAGTTCAATGATTTTAGGCTGTCTAATATGATTTGAAGGGTTTAAATTTCAGTGAAATATCAAAAGAAGAAAAAATTATTCCCTTTTATATTTTTTTTGTTTTTATGTTAGTCAATCTGGGTTGTCCAAATCTTAGTGGACGAGCCAGATTAAATTTTCTCTTTATCATTTCTTTAGAACGGCAGAGGATCTAGATCCCTACCAAATGATACTTATATATGCATGACTGAATGGTTGATCTTAATTCTCACATTTGCTTGTACCACAATTAGCTGAAATTTTTTTCAACATAGAGCTGCAAATTTCTGATAAACCTCGGTCCTCATCTTCTATCAAATTACTTTTTATGCCTTCGGGTTGAAATTTTCATTATTTGACAGTTGAATTTGCGCAGCAAAACGTGAATCCGACCTTAATTTCAAACGATCAAAGCCTGCAAATCATGGATCACTCTTAGAATTTTGATGAATGCTGATATCCTTTTTTCCCATAGTGCCATGGTCCTAGAGCCTACAGTAAATGCATAAAGAATAACCAAACTTTTCCAAGTTCGACTAAGAATACCAGACTTCAACCATAAAGCATAAGATTCTGAATACATAAATCTATATTATTCCTCACAAAAAAAGACTTTTCTTGATTCTCTCATTTGAAATTTGATAAGGACAAAAGGAACCCAATTCATTAACCGCACCATAAACACAATCTACCAAACTAAAAATTGTTTCAGAGCATCAGTCTTAATAAGAGAACTAATGAACCGACAAAAATTACAAAAAGAACTGCAAAAGAAAGAGTGAACGTCATGAGATTCAGAATCTCTCCTTGAACAAATCTCTAAGACTATTTCTACTTTCTCGCCGTCTCCTATAGACTCGGCCTGAGCGGTCTTGCTCCATAAATGGGTTGTCATCTAAATCTAAACTTGTCTCTAATCTTTTGGACACAGACAGAATCTCATAGGAATCCAGTAGTGATTTCCTGAAGTCCCATTTCGCATTTGAAGGGTCATTAGCTAAAAACTTGCTTATTGCTTCTAGCTTGAACCGAGAAGGCCTGCCTTTGTAATATCTCCGGTGGGCATCGAATTCATTGGTCGGCTTCGAGCTGCCAGAGTGGCCATGCCATGCTTGTGCCACGGCCTTGAGGATTTCAAGCTGTTGCTCATCTTCTAGCTCTTCCATTTTCTACATAGGTTTTGATTTGTCTATGATAATCTTGTATGGGCCATGTTATCTTTTGTCTAAACTATAGCCTCACGTTACTTCTTTTAAGGAGAGATAAGCTGCGGTATTCCAAATAGCATAATAATTTTGGTATTTCTCCAGAACTTTTTTTAATTTTTCTTTTTGTGAAATGTCTTTTTGTCCTAAATCAGTGACTACAATTACATTCTTTCTTTGTGTCTTGACCATCATTGTTTCATTTCTTCGTTAGATGAAAAAGGAACCACCGGTCATTTTGGTCATTTTCTTGTGTGTTGAATATAAAGTATTTATCAATTGTCATTTTCTCTCTCTAAATATTTTTCAAATACTTTATGTTTTTCTTTTTTTTAATAAAATAAATATGCTATATATTTTTTTTATAATAAATATGTCTATTTTTAGTGTTTAAATATATATTCTTTACTTCTTTTTCCCTGGTAATATTGGTTAAGAAAAGCAATGGTAACACAATTACTAATATTTTTTTTATCAAAGACGAATGATTACATAATTTGCGATTGAAAATCAGACCAAGTGGATGATATCCCCACTTGAAAACTGGATTACATCCCTGGTTAATGGCTGATATTTGGATATAAAGAAGCTGGCAAATATTACAAAAATAAATTATAAATAATCTAACATTCACGTATGACCTTTCCTGTAGGATAAAGAAACGAAACAACATGGTTTGATTGTGAATCAAAATTCCAACATATTAGGACATTACCAAGAAGTTGCAATTCATCAGAATATCTGTACTTCCCCAGTTGCCTAATTTAATGTTGCCTAAAGATTAGCTCAAGGTCTGTATTGATCGGGAAATCTCGAGCACCGGAGATGAAAAAGTTGGCTCGGTTTGTGATGAAAGATGACAGAATCAACCAGCAGTAGTGGTGCTTCTTTCTGCAGAACCAAACAGTTGGCATATTTCATGATGCTTGCGAACATGATGAGGGCATTTAAACAGCAGATCTTTGGCTTCAGAATATCTACCTTCCTTAAATAAGGATTCAAACATATGAAGGTAAGCTGAAGTGGAAGGAAATTCCTTTACGCTTAACGCCTTCCAAAACTCAGCCGCATCGTCCACAGATCCAAACTTAGAGATATATTGGACAAATGGTTCTGGGTCTGGAGGGTAATTTTGTTTTTTCATTAATCTAAGAAGATTTAAAGCTTCTTCGAGTTTCCTCACTCCCAGAAGCTTCTCAATAAGCTGCTTATACGTTGCTTGCCACGGTCTTAAACGAGCCTTGTTCACCATCTCGACCAGCAATTGATATGCACCGTCTATCTTCTTCTGATTGAGGAAACCATTTATTAAGACATCCAACAGATCAGCATCTGGATCACAGCCTTTCTCCATCATTTTCGCAAAACAAATTAAAGCATGATCGACTTTGTCGGCAGTACAATGCCCTTGGATTAAAATGGTCCACGTCTTGATATCGGGAAGGCAGTCATTTGATTCCATCTCATCCAGCACATTACATGCTTCCTCAAGTCGCCCTGCCTTACAAAGTCCAAAAATCAACTGGCTATATGTGATATTATCAGGCTCATACCCTGCATTTCTCATAACCTTTAAAATATTATTTGCTTCATCAAACCTTCCCATACTCGTTAAAGACCGATGAATCCCATCATATGCAGCCTTAGAGAGAGCATGCCCTGTTGATTCATATTTCTCTGCTACTCTATAGACCAGATTCAAATCCGGGTTGTCACAAGCGGAAATGCTCCTTAAAAGCATGCTACAATCCTGAACTGAGGGTTTATATGGACCATCCATCATAAGCTCATAAAGCTTCACAGCATCTTCCATCATCTTACTTTTCTGAAACTGCCTTGAAATCTTTATGTAAGCGTCAATATCCAATTCATGACCAGCACTCTTCATTTCCTCAATAACACTCCAAAATTCCCCAATCGAGTCGTCACGTCCAAGAACTCTTGAGATCGCGTTATATGTAACTGTATTGTGTTCATAATCCGAACATTGACCTACCCAATGGAAAAAGCACAAAGCTTTTGATGGGAAATTTCGGAGTTCCTTTAATACCCTTATCACGAAACTATCTGATAACAATAATTTTAACTGTTCCAAGTCATTTGCAACCTCATCACTCCATTCTGACCCTAAAACTATATTAACCACCTTCTGAACGACATTGTCCATGGCATTCTCTTGAAGCATCCTACCATAAAAGTGAGTTAAAGCAGTCGCATCGGAAGCCTTCTTTGCCTTTTTTAAGACACCCAAAATAGTTAAATATGTTTCCTCATCAATGTACAGCCCTTGTTCTTTCATTTTCCTTATAGTGATCCAAAACTGTTTCATTAACTCATTATGAACAAAAACCCTAAGCATTAAGCTATAAATAGAAGAACTTGGTTTAAACCAATTTTTCTCGCAGACCCAATTGAAAAAGTCCGAAGCTTTCTGTGGGTTTCTATCGAGCTTCTTCAAAACATAGATAACAGTCTCATGGCCCAGTTTTGGGTTCGATTCTTCTAACTCACCCTCTAACTCTTCTGACCAGTCATTAGCTAAAACAAGTTCTAGAATCGAGTTGGGCTTCGACGAGAAGAACAACTTCTGACAGGTATTAAGGAATTGAAAGGAGTGAGATTGACTTGAAGGGGAAGGATGAGACTCAGAGAACTGGATTACCTGGGAGAAAATCGACCGAGTTGAGGAAAACCGAGTTGATAGGAACAAGTTAGCTAGCCTGAGAGAAGGGTGGATTGCTTTTTTCCCGGTCATAGCTGCTTTCCCTGATTGATTCAGATGATTTGCTGAGGAATGCGACCTCGGAGAGGAGAGTACAGGGGTTTCCAAGGGTTTAAGACTTGAGACCTGATTTTGATTTGGGCCTTACAGGAGCCCATTTCCTCAACCAGTTAAACCCAAACTTTAAGCCCAGTTAAGCTATACCCGATCCAGTGTCTTTGGATTCGGGTGACCCGTATAAATTCTTAATTCTCTATATAAATCCCGAAATTTATCCATACGTGCATTTTCTACGTTATAGTTCCACTTAATCAGAGCATGTAACCCAATTGATCGTAAAAAGGGGATATTATTATTGATCCGAGTTTCAAAATTCAAGTTGTGTACCACATCTCCTTGACAAAATATATATAATATATATACTTCCATTTAAGTTTTAACTTCTCGTTTGATTCTTAACACGCTATGTTTGATTCCTAATTTTACCTCCCTACACTATGTTTAACATATACGTTCTTTCTTCCTTGGATCTTATATCTTAAATGGTTTATATGTCTACACACATATATACATACTCATGCAATAAATAAATAAATAAATGTGTGTACTCACACAAAAATAAATAAATAAATGTGCGTGCGTGCGTGTGTGTTTGTTTACTGTTAGGATTGTGTCTTAAAAAACTAAAATTCTAGTACTTATTGTGACATTTAATTATAATTAATAATAAATAGTTTATTCTTATATTATAAGCAATGCATTCTTGTAGCAATATATTCTTGTAAAAGCCCACAACCATATTGTTACTTAGTTTATGAGTCCCATGAAGTTTAGCTTATGAGAATAATGATTTTAACCAATAGTCTTTTATGACTTGTAAATACTTAATTTCACAGCCTAATAAAACTTAACGTTTTACTAAGAAAATACTGTAGTACATTAACTCTATTATGTAGAGTGACTTACCTTGGTCACTAGGTAAACTACCTAGTTAATGTATTAGTGCAATTGTAATACATTGAAATGACTAATGAGTATGATTTTCAGTTTAGTATTATCAAATGAAAATCATGACTTATTATTATTATTTTATGAGTACTCTCAATCTTGAGAGAGTTATAAACTTATATTTAATAATTTAGTTGTTTTGATATATTAATAATGAGACTCTATTAGTCAACATATTTTATAGGTTGTATAATTGAGTTGTTAGATAGTGAGTCCATAGATTCTCAATAGTAGAGTTCATAAATATTTTTAATTAAGTAACATAGTACCTCTTAAATAATTCATTTATGTGGTCACAGTAAACTACGCGTTTAGTATCTCTGGTGGAGTACTAGAGATTTGATAATTTTACTTGAGACGTCATGTATGAAAATTATCATAATTGATTGATAAAATGAATTTGAAATCTTAGGATACTAAGAAGTGTATAAATATTAGGTCGATGGTAATTAACCTAAGTATACATTGCACTATATTATGGATTGTCATTACATAATAAATAATAGGTCAATAATAATTACGTCGAGTAAAATAAAATATATTTGGAGTTTAATTATGATTGTATAGTGGAGTTGATCGTAATTAATAATTAATAAATTTGATTATGAGTTGATCGATAGAGTTTATTAATTATTTAATCAAATATATTTTTATCCTTATGGTCTCCTTATTAATCTCGGATTTGAGTTACGTTGTGACCGAAGTTGTTTAATAAACAAGTGACTCAACGTGAATACCCTATAGTCAAAAAAGTAATTTAAAAATTAACTCAGTCTTGATTCTAAAACCCAAAGATTATATAAAATTAATTAATTTCATTTTAATTAATTAAATTTTAAAAAAAACATTTGGTTGAGAATAAATTCCCAGCCTTGTACTCTTTTGAATGGGTTACCAACTGGTCACCCATTTATGAACAATTTGTCTTTTTTTTAAGCGATATTTTATAACTTCCTTTTTAGATAATCTTTAAAATGGATATGCAACTTTTCTTTTAAAAAGAAAAATATGAGTTAGTTTTGATTTGATTTTATTCGAGCACGCACCCATATGTTATTTTGATTGACGGTTCAAAAAATAGTAAGGAAAACTATGAAATTTTGATTTTCGATCTTCACACTTCAAAATGTATTTTTTTTTCTAATTCACAATTGAGTAGTCGAATTTTTCAAGATCCAGTAGTTTACGCTGCGTTAATTTCTTCAATTGGTATCAGAGCAAAAGTTTTGAATTATTCAAGAAATATCGTTCGAAATATTAATGATGATTTTGATTGTTTTCGATATTCCATTGCATAACCATTTAGATTTTAGGCATAAATTTTTGCTAGTCATATAATTAGAAGGAGAATCTATGAAGATATTGTTTTTCCCTTTAGGATTCGTATTTAAATTTCATATATTCTTGTAAACTTTTTTAAAAAAAGTAGGATTATTATGATGTAATTATTTGTATAAGATGGAGATCAAAACAATGTAGAAAAGGTAATAAAAAACTGATGTTAACTCATGTCCGCATAGAAGTGGTTGTACGATGACAAGTTCAGTATTTGGATCATAACTTTCATATCTGGTATTGGATTGAGTGGATTCAAAATCCTCCAAAAACATAACTCAGAGACCCATAGTTTTGTGTTTCAAAAAGAAGATTAAATTCGGATGTTTTCACTGTCAAATTTGAGGATGAATTTGATGTATCAGGGAGTGATGAGAATTTTTCAGTTTTTCTGGTTTTGTTCGTTGAAATCAGATGAATCTCGTGAGGCAGTGGGTAACGATCGGTGGTGGCCAGCGGTGAGTTAGCAACCAACGGTGAGATCAAGGGTGGCAACCAGCGTTATACGATTTCAATGTTAGATCACAGACTATCTTGAAGATCGTTTCTTAGATTTTCAATAAAGATAGGATTGGGGTTATGCAAGTTAGTGTATATTTTAGATACTTATCTTTTATACCCTGTGATTTTATTTATTATATTTTTTATCCAGTATGCTTAGATAATTTTATTTTATGCACATCACAATTAGATACCATGTAACTATAGGTTTTCAAAAAGATAAGCATTTGTGATTGCATAATGAAGGTAAAATTAAGCATAATCGATTATGGTATAAAATGGCTAACCTAGAAGCATGTTATTATTTTTATTTCAATATAGTTTTTAGTTTTAATAATCTCACTAGATATGTAATTTGTCGTTAATTAAATTGTGAGATTATTAGAATTTAGATAAATTATTTTAACTTAAATATAATACTAATTGAGCATGCTTGTTTAATTAGAGTAGGTTGCTAAATATTAGGTTGTCTAATTACCTAATGTTACTTAGTAATCCACACTAATAAGAATAAGAACTCACGGTCTCCATTATTAGATCATCGTATGGTGTTATGGTACCTCATCTTCAATCTTGGAAACTCCCTAAATGAGGGTATCCGATCAGATATTATATGTGTGATCACATTGATAAATGAATAATTATAAACGATTTGTCTAAGAAGGAGTTGACCACTTCTCACAAGTCTGAGGATGAAATAATGGTATACACTTGACTCGTTTGTAAGTATCTCACCTAAGCAGTTTTTATTACTTATTTCGAGATACCAAAGCTGAACTTTAGTTAATTGCTAGATATTAATACTAGATTAGTTGGATTACTATGCATTAATATCATATTGGTAATTAATTGGATTGGACTATCCTAAATAACTCTTAAATGTGCGTTTTGCCTAAATGTGTGTGTGTTTATGAGAGTCGAGGTATCATTCGTACATTGCACGTTAATTTTTGAGTTTTTATCTTCACGTTATGATGTATGCTCTGATTATAATGTGTATATAATGATTGAGATTTTTATTATTTTCAGTAATTAAAATGTCATCCATGAGCCCATTAACATATTTTTTGAAAATATTGTCGACATTAATGGATATTAACTTGGACTTTAATCTGACCGTAAAAAGAAGCAAGTATACTCCTAATTAATGATATCCTAGATCTTTCTTAGAGTTCACTTGGAGAAAAAAATTAATACCGGATATGAAGATAGGTTGAATTTTAGCTCCATGTTACATAGTATCATTATATGACAAATATGTTGGAACTATAGTAAATTCATTCTCAATAGAAGATGATATAATTATTATCTCCAGTAAGGTGTTTTAGGAGGTAATGTTAAACACTAAGATGACAAAGGAAACTCTAGTTGATGACCATATCCTTCTGGTTGTTTTTATTTAACTAGACAGAGATTCACGTTACAATTGATGGGGAAACCATACCAATATAGTCTCAGATACCAAAGTGGATTCCTTAATCAGTTCATGATTAAATTATTGCACATACAAAAATGTTTAATCAGGCCGAACTGAACTAGAAACTCCAGATAACTAAGAGTATCTTCAAGATGGTTTGCGTTAAACATGTCCCAATCCACTTCTTCTTTTGGGTTTAAGCTTAGCGCAGATAAGATGAAGAAGATAAAGTTCTCTAAAAAGAGTTGACTCTGAGTAAGAAAGAGAAATCAAGCTCTAATGGAAAGTGCTTCTATTGCGGGAAGACTGGATGCAAGAAAATCAGCTAAAAAGTTTTCATAACTATAAAGAGTTGAAACTCATGTCTCATTAAGAAGTGATCAGCGATTGATTCTATTACGTCCTGGTGTGTATACTTAGAAATCACTAATCATATTCACAATTTTTTGTGAAGGTTTTAGGAAACTAGAAAGCTAAATGAGAGGGATTGTATATTGTTCTTTTGATTGAGACATATGCACTATTTTAAATAGTACATTTATTTCTAAATTTTTTGCTGCATGATATGGAGTAAAATAACAGTATCCATAGTACATTATACAAGAGAAAAGTTTCTCAAGCCAATTATATGTCTATAACATATGTTTAGGTCATATTATCTAAGTACGATTTGAAGACTAGTAAGAGGCAGGCTTCGTGCCCTTTAGTTCTTTGAACTCTTACCTGTAAGCGAATTGACTATTGTTAAGAATATGACCAAGAGTCTTTTTGAGATAGAAGATAAAGGCACATGATGTTAGTTTGGAGTATGTTGCTTAAATAGACAAGTGAAAGTCTAGGTGAGGGGTGGCTATGGGTATAATGTCAATTTTATTGACGGGTACTATAGATATGACTATGTTTGCCTTATGGTTCTCGATTATGAAACTTTTGAGAAATCAAAAAATCTAAAAAACAAGTCGAGAAGGCATGGGAGAGACAAACTAAGTCTCTTCAATTTGATCGAAGAGGTAAATACCTCTTAGTGGCATTCATAGACTACATGGTAAATATGGAGATTGTATCTCAATTAGTTACATCTGGGTCACCCAAAGAATGGTGTAACAGTAAGAGGAAATGTTATTTTCCATCTCTCATTTTTCCCTTGGAATTGTATGGACTTCTCATTTCTTTTTCCCTTTTCAATTCTTATTTTACCGTATTTGTTGCTTCTTGTCTCCAACTATGTGCGTTTCTTGGCTTTTTTTCCTTCTTGAACTGTTTCCAGATTTTGAGTGTCTTCTTTTTCCCCAATTTTGCTGGCTACACTTTTAATTTTGTATTGCATGACATTTTAAGAACTTGTTTTCCCCCTATCTCTGTACAATCTATGCATACTTACACATAATACTATTATGTTTCTGAGTATTCTTCATCAATTTATGCTGTATGTAATCATTCATTCACAAACTTGGAACTGTATGTACTTCTCATTTCGTTTTTTTTTCAATTCTTATTTTACCATATTTACTAGATACTTTTATTCGACTTGGCCAAAATAAACCTTCAACATAGATATTCATCAAGTTGATTGCTGCTGTAGTACAGCTGAAGACGAGTTTGTATACACATAGAGAAGATGGATTAAATAATATGGCTTAAAACTTTGTCAAATGACGCAGCTTTTTTGTTCAATGATTGAAGTTTTTAGTTAAAGTGGACTTATAAAAAAGAAAAAAGAAGCACACGTTCCCAAAGCAGATCATCCCTGTCTCCGTTCACATAATGGCGAAACAAGTGAGTTTTGAATTTCTGAATAGAAACTTACTCTTTTATTCTGCATATTTAAAATTTTCCTCCATGTTTTAGAAAATAGTCACTAGCAGATGACTAAGCTGGTCTAATATAGAATTGCATTTGTCGCTGTAAATGAATTGAACAATCGTGTATTCGATTCGGTTCATTATAATAATTGCATTTTGACAATATATAGTTTAGTCATTAAGTAGTGATTGTTTATCCACATATCCCAGAAACTGAATTACCACGGGTTCGACCATTTCATTAAAACTTATAGGGGCGGGTAAACGAAAGTTGTTTGATTCGGTGCTTTCCAAGGCAAGGACTTTGATGAACAATTGGAGAGAGAAATAATTTTTGATAGGAGGGAATGAAGTTATAATTAAAGTTGTAATCCAATCGCTTCTTACTTATTCCATGGATGTTTTTTGGTTGCTAGTCTCTTTGTCAAAGAAGGATCTTTGCGCGGCAATGGCAAAGTTTTGGCGGGGATCTTCAGATCAAAATAGGAAGATTCATTAGTTGGCTTAGGAGAAAATGTGTAGGCCAAAATCAGAGGGGGGATTGGGGTTCAGGTCTTTAGAGGTGTTTAACCAATCCCTCCTCGCTAAGTAAGTTTGGCGCATCTTGTCAGATCCCTCTTCTTTGGTCGCTCGTATGCTTAGAAGTAGCTACTTTCTTGAATGAGTCAATCTTGGAGTGTGATACTAAAGTGGGTTGCTCTTTCTTTTGGAGAAGCCTAATATAGGGTAGAGAAATCATTCACAAGGGAGTCTACTGAAGAATTGGTAATGGCCTCAAGGTCAAGGCCCTTAATGATCTGTGGTTACCTAGGCCAAACTCGTTTTGCACCATTACCTAGAGGAGTGGAAGCAATTCCTTGATGGTGCAGATTGATTAAAGATGGAGAGTAGGATAACGACCTTCTCAACCTTCGATTTCTTCCTACTGACATAAAATTCATTTTATCGATCCATCTCTAGTGTGCAAACGTGGTAGATACTCTCATGTGGCATTTTGATCGTAAAGGAATTTATTTGATTAGAAGCGGGTATCAAATGGAATTGAACTCCCAAGGTAAAAGTTGCTCGTCTAGCGAAATCGCGCTTGAAAAGTGGTGGACGAAGATTTAGAATCTATGTATCCCAAACAATGTCAAAAAAACATTTGTGGAGAGCCACTTATGACTTTATTCCATCAGTGCTAAATTTAGCCATTGCCCCTTGTGTGGCCAAGTGGACTCGAATGTCCACGCGCTCTTTTTCTGTTAGGCCATGGAAGCTTATTTCCCCTTCCCTCCCAAGAGGTGTCAGGCGTGGCCCATGAAGGTTTTTGTGGGAGCTTACTGTGAGGAGTTGAGCCCAAGGGTTCTTAACTGGTTTACTCTAGTGTGTTGGGGCATTTGGTTCTTTGGGAACCTCCATCTGGACAACATTGATGTCTCCTCTTGGTATGATTATTTTCAGGAGGACTTCACAAAAGCAAATAAGAGTCTTTCACCGACTCCTTGATCCCCTCATGCAGGACTTGGCTCAAACCAATTTTCGGTGGTCTAAAACTAAATGTGGATTGTGCGATTGGCAGCAATGGTGGCAGGGATTTGGGGGGCTTGATTCGGGACTATACAGGGGAGGTGATTTTAGCTTTTGGCGTGCATCTTCAAGGGTCCTTTCAACCTACCACTGTGGAGGACCTTGCCTTGAGAGAGGGCCTTTTGTATGCACTCAAGGGGATTTTAGACATAAGAATAATTTAGTTAACTTGAAAGATGAGTAGGTTATTTAGAAGTAATTCTTCTTGTAGTAATAGATGTACAATAAATACAATGCCTGATATAATAAAGGAAGAGCATGTTGAATATTTTATTGATGATCATGTAAATCATAAAGTTTGGAATATACCTAAAGTGCCTAGTAAATAAATTTATAAATCAACATGGTCACTAGCTTCTTCTAAGCCACAACATCATGTTAAAACAATTAAAAAATATGTACTATGGGAAAGGAGTATAAAACTTGTCAATTTCTATGTTCAAATGCTATTATACATCACATTAAAAAAGGATATAATTTCCTTCACTTTGGTTTAGTCCAAATTAGAATAAAACCACTCACAAGAAAATGCCTAGATACACCTGTCTTGTTAGCCTTGTGTGATACAAGATTTATTAATTTTAATGATAGTATTTTAGGATTAATCAAATCTTCTCTTTGTAATGGTCTAATTTGTTTTGATTACTTTCCTGATTTGTCAGTTAGTTTGCTTGATCCTCATATTCTGAAGGTCTTAACCTTGAATATAAAGATTAGTGGTTATGAAATTCTGGAAGGAGTCCAGCCTCTAACTTTGATTTTTAGAATTCATTACAAAATCACCAAAACTAATATGATTTTTCAAGTTATCAATATATGTCCTAAAAATCAAACTCTTTTGATTCAATCCAATCAAAGCAATGTCAATATTAAAATTTTCAAAACTATTAGATGGTCAGATATTACTCTACCTACAAAGTGGGTTTAAGCCAATGAAAGTGAACTCACTCCTATTCAACGTTTTCTTTTAGATATTGATTACATTCAATATTACATGGATGGTAGTGTTAAAATACATTTCAAACCTTTCAAATCCAATCCCCAAATTAGGAAACTTAGCCAGGCTAGTACCCCTAGAAATTCTTTTTATGGATCCACTATTCATATTAATAAGATCTTAAGATCCAACAATTAGAATTAGAACTAAAAACTTTTAAAAATGAAAAATTTAAGACTTAAAAGTGTAGCCACTAATTCACAGGTCAATCAACCTATATTTGATAATATGTCTTGCATTTAATACATGAATGCAAGACATATTAGGAGTGATAAACACAACGTATGAATGACCTAACAAACTTTAATAGACGCAATAAGTATAGGGAAACCTATGATATGGATCAAAGAAAAATTATTCTAGCTGAATGGACAACTTTTATACAAGATTTTAGGATTGATATATTTTTTCTTGATTTTATTAAGAATATTTATTATAAAAACATTAAAGTCATTTCAAAGACTAAATGGGTCAAAGAAGATTTTAGTTGGGTAACTGCTAGTCATCCCCCACCTGAAAAAATTATTATTAATCATAAAAAAATTTAGTTACTGTCTCTCCTTTTAAAAATTCTAATGAGAATGACCCTAATAAAAAGGTTGTTGAGCAAGTTAATTACACTAATCAAAGTTTAATAACAATGAAAAAATAATTAGACAAAATTGAGAATAAGGTCGATGATCTCAATATGCCGAAAACTTACAAATCCCTAACTTTAAGAGAAACTCAAACTTCTTTAATAAATCTTTCCCATAAATCTACTTTAAAAATCATCCCCCACAATAAAAAGATTGATCAGATAACCGTGATCCTGCCTATGAATCTTCTATCATTAACAATTCAGAAGAAACATTAAAAATTCTAGAGATTAATAAACTTGAAAGAAAATGACATAAAAGATTTATTCCTCAAGATATAAAAATTTCTTAACCTTCTTTAGTCAAACAATTTTCTATATATGCTAAAAAATTGTATGAGTGGAATAGATGACCTATCAGATTAAGAAGTCATTAATAAGTTACAACACATGGCAATAGTGGCTAATAGTTATATCACCACCCATAATTTGTCACCTATTGAGGTCATAAAGCTCTTATTCACATGATTTACATGAATGTTTCATTCTTGGGGGGAAAAATATCTCACCCAAGAATCTAAGAATGTTATTTTAAAGGCAATAAAAATTGATGCCAAAGGAGCCCCAATTCTTAGAGATGATCAGGAAATAATGCCTGATGCTCAAAATGCAGGATCAAGCATTTACCGTTGAACTAAAAAGCTATAGTTGGTAGTTAAAGCGTAACTTTATTTCTCTTATTTAGTTCAAATACATGCGCTCAGGTTTCGACTGTGACTTGGCCCTACCAAGCCTTCACCACGTGGTAGGATGCTAGGCCAGCTGCGAACAATCCCCCCCAGCACCCGCCTACAAGCACAATGCTTTCCATGAGAGATCGACCCCTGACCACGAGACTCTGATACCAATTGTAGGATCAAGATTTTACCGTTGAGCTAAATGCTATAGCTGGTAGTTAAGGTGCAACTTTATTTCTCTTATTTAGTTCAAACACCTGCGCTCCAGTTTCGACTATAACTTGACCTCACCAGGCCTCCGCCACGTGGCAGGATGTTGGCTTACCTGCCAACACAAAATACATTCTTTTACACAATAATTGAACACTTCATTGGTATGCCAAGTAATATTACTTTGAGTATTCATAATCAATTGACCAATCTTAGATGTATTACCCTACGCGATTTTGACTATTACAACATTTTCTTATCTAGAATGATGACAAGGGATTATAGTAATCGACCCTTTTGAAAACAAATATTTATAAATGGGTTACCCAACTTTTTTGCTCACAAAATTATGACTGTCCTTAGTGATGACCTAGAAAACATAGACTATAATAATTTCACCCATGGCACCATCATCATAACGATAAAAAGAGAAGGTTTAAAAATGTGTATTGATATGAAAATCAATAAACAAATTCAAAAGGAAAAGAAAACTGTCAAATATCAATTAGGAAATTTCTGTGAACAATATATGGCTTATCTGCTATGACATCATCTCAAAAACATAGGAAAGCTAATCGCCTAGATTTTAATCCTAGAATAGCTTATACAATAAACAATTTCTTGATAAAAGTAAAATTAAATGTTTTAAGTGTGGTCAATATTGTCATTTTCCCAATACCTATCAAGTCAAAAATTGAATAAATTAATTAAAGATTTCTGATGAAGAAAAATAAGATTTACTTAGAACTATAGAATCCATAGATTACTATATGAAACCAGTAATGAAGATTTCGAAGAATTTGATTTTACTGATTCTAACGATTTGAAATCTTCAAGTTTTGACAGTAATTCTCCTGACATCCCTATGAGATGCAAGGATAGCTATTGACAGAAATCAATAAATGTTTTAACTAAAAATGAGGAACAAGAATACCTTGAAAGATTTAGAAAGGTTATCCAAATGAAAGAAGGATATGAAGTCTAATAATAACATTGTAAGTCTTTCTCAAACCCTTGAAAGATTCAATAAAATTAAAAGAAAAGATAAGAAAATTACTCTTCAAGGGCTTCAAAGAGAAATAATTTAAGAATGAAACAAAAGAATTAAATGATTGAAACTCATGAATAACAAAAGAATTAAATCTTGTAAAAATAAAAAATTTAACTATAAAAACATGAGTCGAGGGAACTAGGAAAACCTAGTATGACCTCTATTCACTCTGATGATGATATTGAAGAACCTATTGTCAATATACAGAATGATGACAACTTCTTTCAAATCCTTAATCGCATCAATCTTATAAAGATATAATGGTCAGAGTTATTATCCAAGACTTTGATATCACCTGTATAACTATTATTAGGGGTGTTCAAAACCAAACCGAACTAAACGAACCGAGTCAAACCGACCCAAAAATGACTGGTTCAGTCGTTTCTTTATATGTGTTCAGTTTGGTTTGGTTCAATTTTATTACCGAACCGAATTTTCGGTTCAGTTCAGAATTTTGGTGATTTTTCAACTGAACCGAACCGAACCGAACTGAAATATTAAAATAATATTATTTTTTTTTATTTTTTTTATATATAATTTCATATAAAACCGAATCGAACCGAAACAAATTTATGATTTTATATTATTATTTTTCAATACTATCATTTAAAAAATTATTTTTAATTAATAATACTGAAACGAAGAACCGAACCGACCCGAACCAAGTTCTTTTAGCATTCATGGTTCAGTTTAATTTTATTGCCGAACCGAAGTTTCGGTTCGGTTCGGTTCTATTTTTCATCAAAAAAATCGACTGAACCAAACCGTGAACACCCCTAGCTCTTATTGACTCAGGAGCTTACTTAAATTGTATGCAGGAAGCATTTGTTCCTACCAAGTACTTCAAGAAGATAAAATAATATTTAACTTCTGTCAATAGTACTCGTATGCATGTCAATTATGAAGTCTCCAAAGTTCATATTTGCTAAGATAATGTGTGTTTTAAGACATCGTTTGTCTTAGTAAAAAATATGACAGATAAAATTATCTTAGATTTACTATTCATTTCTCTATTGTATCCTTTCATAACAACGCATGATGGAATCATTACTTACCATATAGATAAACCTGTCAAATTTAAATTTCTTTCTTTTTCTCATAATAACAAATTGAAAACTTTGAAACAAAAATCTATTTATAAAACCGTAAATTTAATTTCTTGTAAAGAAAAATAATAATCTTTTCTTCAAGAAGAAATAAAATTCAAAACGATTGAAGTACGACTTCAAAATCGTACACTTACAAAATAAATTAAAGTCCTTGAAGAAAAAAATGTTAGAGAACTATGTGCTGACATTCCTAATGCATTCTAGCATAGAAAACATCACACAGCCAGCATGTCTCATATAAAATGATTTGATGAAAAGCTCACCCTATAAAAGCGCGACCAATTCAGATGAACTCTGAAATGCTTGAATTTTGCGAAAAAGAAATTACAAAACTCCTTAATAAAAATATTATCAGGAGAAGTAAATCTCCTTGGTCATGTTCTGCCTTTTATGTTCAAAATGCCAGTGAAATTAAATATGGAGTTCCTAGGTTAGTAATCAACTACAAGTCCCTTAATAATGTTTTGGAATTGATTATATATCATATACCTAACAATAGTGACTTTATTAATAGGCTTAGAGATGCTGTTGTATTCTCAAAGTTTGATATGAAATCTAGATTTTGGCAAATCTAAATAAATGAGAATGCCATATATAAAACTACATTTGTAACTCCATTTGGCCATTAGAAATGGAATGTAAATGTCATGTGGGCTTAAAAATGTCTCAAGTGAATTTCAAAGTATAATGAATGAGAGTTTCAACCAATTTGATTATTTTTCAATTGTTTACATTAATGATATTCTTATATTTTCTAAATCAATTGATCAACACCGGAAACATCTCGATTTGTTTCCAAAATAATAAATTAAAATGGTTTGGTTATTTATGCAAGTAAAATCAAATTATTTCAGTCTAAAATCAGATTTGTAGGATTTGAGGTCCATCATTCTATTATCAAGCTGATTGATCATGTCATACAATTTGTACCAAAAATTCTAGATGAAATCCTGGATAAAATCCAATTACAATGATTTTTAGGATCTCTCAATTACATATTTGATTTTTATAATAATTTAAGAATTGATTGCAAACCTCTATTTGAGAGACTTAAGAAAAAATCCCACCATGGACACATGTTCATACCAATTTAATTAAAAAGATTAAATCTCATGTTAAGACTATTCTTTGTCTTGGCATCTTTACTGTTAATTTCTTTAAAATTGTTCAAACTGATGCCTCTAAACTCAGATATGGGAGTATCCTGTTACAAAAATTTTCTCTAAAAATGCCTGAACGAATTGTAAAGTTTACCTCTGGTACTTGGTCTCAGTCATAGGTTAATTACAGTACTATAAAAAAGGAGTTTTTAGCTGTTGTATTGCGTATTAAAAAATTGCAAGATGATTTATTAAATCAAAAGTTTCGGTTTAAAATTGATTGTAAATTTGCAAACATATTTTGGAAAAATGATGTTAAAAATATTGCTTCCAAATTTGTTTGCTAGATGCCAATCTATTCTCAATATTTTTATATTGATATTGAATTCATTCAAGTCATTAATAATTTGGTACTTGACTTTCTCATACTTGAATTCTTGTAGGGTCAACGAGATTGGGTTTAAACCCCAAGCTAAGGCCTTTAAGGTCTGAGTTGAAGGGGAGTCATCAACTCCAAAATTGACCCTCAACGTCCAAATTAAGGAGGAATCTTCTACTCTTAACCAAACCCAATTAACAATCATTGGGTCCTTCAATCCCAATTACCAACCAACCCTAGTTTACCAATTTGAGAAATTTTCAATTTCTTAACCTTTTGATGTCCAATCCCTCAACCAACCATTAAAAAAAATCATACCAGAAATTCAAAAAAATCCCGGAAAAAATATCTTTTATATTGAGATTTCTTTTGCTCATTTAAAACATCCTACCTAAATTGTTAAATTCATTTTATTGTAGACTTCCATTATGCCCGGGTCACAAGGACAAAAATATCTTTTCTACAGAGATATTCTCTTAGAAATTAAATCTGTGAATTTTAACTCAATAAAAAGTCATGAAGGAAAGATTATCTATCATTCTTTTTACATTCTCGAAATTGTGACCATAGAGGATTGGAAAACCTATCTTTAATCTTTCAAATTTATTCTAAACAAAATGAACTACAATTATTTTGATTAAATTGATGCATGACATAAAATATTCCTACATCAAAATACGGAATTTTTACACTCTTGGTTTTTAAATTTTGATAAAAATTTCAAGTATGATTTTTCAAATTGGCTCTTGAGATGGTAGTCCATCTACGGGCCCATCTTAGAATTATTATCAATTGAATTTCAGCAAAATTTTACTTTGTTTTCAAAATTATACAAGCTCTCACCAATCAAAGTCTCCTTCCCTTAGCTTCTTTTCTTTTCAAGCAAATACAAAATACATAGGATACATAAATGGCAACACGCAATTAAAGATGAGATTCTCACCCAACCATTAACCAAGAATTTGCAAAAACTCACCCCTGCTATAAATTAGCAAACCTTTTATCTAGACTTCATTAACAATTATTGAACCCATTAACCAAAACTCACAAATAAAGCAAACTCATTCCAACTCTTCTAAAGAGTCCAAGCCTACTTCCTCCAAAGGAAAATCAAAATCCTTAAACCCCAAATCCAAACTCAAGCAAAAATTGATCCAAGAAATGCTTTTTCTTCTAGAAGATAATACTAATTCTGACTCAGAATCTTTTGTAGAGTCAAATCATTCAATAAAACCAGATACCTAGAAAGCTCAATCCACTAAAAAGGCTACCATTGAACGATTGAAGGCCCAAAACACCCAAAAGGGTCGTGCCATACCCCAATGAGCTTATGACGTATTTCAAGATGTCCAAGATCCATTTGAAGATATCCATCTAAGTGATGATGAATAAATAAATAAAAAAGAAAAAAGAAAAGCCAAAACTGTAACAATGAACAAATAAGCAAAAATAAAGGAATTCACTTTTGGCAAAATGTCGAAACTCCAACAATAAAAGTAAGAGACATGATCGAGATATCAAGAAAAATAATTCTCCAATTTGATGCACCTTTCGAGATGTCAAAGATGATAAAATAACAATAAAGGAATTTACTTTTGGCAAAATGCGAAAACTCCAACAATGAAAGAGAGAGATATTATCAAGATATCAAGAAAAATAATTCTCCACTTTGAAGTAAATATCAAGATGACAACTCTCTAACTTAAAGTAATGATCAAAATACAATTATCAAGAATCTTTATATTTTGTTTTATTTTATAAAAGGCTTAGAGATAAGATGTAAGTTGTCTAAAAAATATCTAGCTATTTATCTTTTTCTCATAATTTAGTCAAAAGTTACAATGTAAAGTGTTTGTTCTTTTGAGAAAAAAATAGTATAATATTGTAAAAAGTGTCTTTTACTTTAGTAGGAAAGAATAATACAAGTTAGTGATGAGTTTCCGCTGAACTCCACTCTCTTTGCTTATAAATAGAATGTCTTATCCCATTTGTAGTATATAACTTGATTTTCACTAATTACTCACTTTTGAGAGAAAAACTTATTTTGAAAAACAAAGTTTTGTTCTCCTTCTTTCTCCTCATTTGTAATACTTTCTTCTATAACATTAATTAGTGAGCGGGAGTACTGGTTAGTTGTTACAAATATTTCAATATTGTAAGTTTTTAAATTTTTATTCTTCAATAAATAATTGACTTCTTAATTTTATATCTTATCTTTGAATTATTTAATTATTATTGATAAGTATGTTCTATAGTTGTCTTTAAAGAAAGAATCCTTCACATAAGAAATTAATCGCTATTTTACTTTATTATCTTTAAATTAATCGATATTCCGCCCCCACACCGCTAATATATATATATATATATATATATATATATATATATATAATGTCTTCACTAAATAAAAGTTAATCCTAAAACAGATTGACTAAGAGCAGGCAATTGAGCAATGTTGGAAATTTAGAGACACAGTTACCACGTAATAAGAATATTAAAATTGGAACAGAATTTTCACAAATTGATAATATAAGGATTGAATTCCAAGCAATTTCGTCTGCAAGTCAACAATGAACTGTTCACTTTTCAAAAAACAATGAACTATGCAAATAGGGTTTCACTTTACTTGAATGGGGGAGATCGTCTGGGTCCACCTCCACCTCGATTGTCTTCTACGCGAAGTTTGATCCGTTAATAAAAGTCGACGACCGGTCCCATCCCTCTCTTTTACTCTTTTACACCAATCAAGCGTGCGAGACAGCACTGTTAAAAATAAAATCACACATAGCTCAGGGGCGTGTCCAGCTAGTATACAAGTAGAGATTTTTAGATGATATGAGCTGCGACAATTACTCAAGCTTTGGCATCCAAATCCACACTGAACAGGAAGTAATCCAGCACAGTCGCCACCTTACAAAAAGGAAAGCTGAAAGTCAACCGGAGAAAACGAAATGCATTGCTGAGATCTGTTTGAGTTGATATTTATGGTTAAGCCAAAAGAGAATATTTGCCAGATCATATTTTTAGTTTTAAATAGATAAAGTGTATCAAATTCCGTATAATTAATTAGAGCCTATAAATAAAGACTTATGTAACCTTGAAATCAATTCTAAATGAGTAACCATAAGTATATTTGTTAATTTTCTCTCATACTTCTTTATTTCTTGATTGTAAAAATTTTCCTTTATAATTTGACGTTTTCATTGAGAGCTGACAATTAACTCAAGTTCATAATGCAAAATGCCTCGAACTATATCACACGCTGCACGAGAAGTGCAAAATGAAGCAAACGTTGTAAATAACCCCGTTAACCAGCCTGCAGGAGTGTAAAAGATGATTCAAACAATTCTGGCAGGGATGTAGAACATGGAGAACCGTAACAACAACGAAGCACTACAAATGTGTGGCAGATAGTGCAATAACATATCACAACTTTACAACGGGACGTTGCGAAAACCTGGGCTGAAGTAAGCTAGAGAACGATCACAGGAGAACAGGAAAACATGAACCCCCATGATACGAAATAGGAAACTCGACCTGGCATACATCTCGATCCAAGTGTCAGTCAGAATGTGCGCCGCGATGAAGAAAAATTGATGACGGAACGAGCAGTGGAGAGGATGCTAGAGAAAAAAATGATGGAGATGCGGAATTGGGAACCACCAGAATGGTAGACTTGGAAACACTAACGCGGTCTCCGTTATGCCCTCAAATATAAGTTGCTCCCATCCAAAAGAAGTTTGTTTCAACGAAGTTCAAGTGCTACGAGGGCAAGACAGATCCCATCGACCACCTATGATGCTTTAGGCAAGTGATGCCCTTGAACCAACACAAAGATGAATTAATATACATGATATTTCCATCCAGCCTAGACAATTATGCATTGAAGTGGTATCATTCTCTTCCTTCATGTTCAATTGATAACTTCGCTAGAATGTCCTCTGTGTTTCAAGAACAGTACTCCACCTATCGAACGGGCATGGAAGACTTGGAGTACCTACTCAAAATTTTAATAAAAAAGAGAACTCACTACAAGACTGCAACCATTGTTTCAAAGAAGAGATGGAAAATATTGAAAATTGTTATGACAATGTAGCAAGGTTAGCATTCAGCCGCTCACCACAGTAAAAAGCCTTCATGAGGGTGCATACGTATATCACTCTGGAGTAGGAAAAAAAGTGCATGCAAAAGCTCTCGAAACAACGGGTTACAACACAATGACCAAGCATGCAGAGTTCAAAAACGAGAAAGAATAAAGCATGCATGCTTGAGAAAATGGAGAACATGGTGAAAATACAAAAAAGAAATTCAGGGCCATCGAGCGAGTTCATCTGGGTGATCGAGTCTATACGCTGTTGACTCTCACAGTTCACCAGATCTTTGAGTCAATAAAAGATAAACCTTGGTTGAAGAGACTTGCGCCCCTTATCAAGGAGCCCAATGAAAGAGATAAGAACAAATATTGTTGCTTTCATAGAAGTGCTGGCCACTTCACCAAGGATAGTTACCAACTGAAAGATATACTATAAGAAGCCTGCTCTCGAGAAAAGTGATTAGCTGAACGAAAAGAGCAATGATGCCCAATAATATTTGACGACAGTGACAATAGCTCAAAGATAGGCATAATGACACGCATGTAATCACTATCTAGATAAGGAACTGCCTACCACGGAGGGTCCTTGTTGATGGTGGTAGTACAGTTAACATACTTCATCGATCCACCATTGTCAAAATGTCCGTGGGAACTCGGAAGCTACGCAATGCTAGCCAACTATTGATTAGATTTAACGACACTATGACTTACTCTTAAAGGGTCTTGTCACTCCCAGTACATGCTGAGTCATTTAATCACATCATGGATTTAATGGTAATAGATGCACCTTCACCTTACAATTCCATATTGCACTGAACTCGCTGAAGGTAGAAAATGAAGAGTTTCTTAGATAGAATGTGGACATCTTTTCCATAATGGCTGCTGAAATGCCCGATATCATTGAAAAATTATTCTATCATAAATTGAGTACTAATCCTTTTATGAAACTTGTAAAGTAGAAAAAGTGGACATTTGACCTAGAAAGAAAGACAATTATAAAAGAATAAATAGAAACGTTGCACGACGCTAGATTCATCAGAGAGGTCAGCTACCCAGAGTGTCTGGAAAATGTTGTAATGATCAGTAATAAGATCAGGAGATGGAGAATTTGTGTAGACTTACCGATCTAAACAAGGCTTGCCTAAAGTATGATTACCTGTTACCATAAATCGATTAGATGGTCGACGCAATCTCAAGCCACGAGCTACTCGGCTTCATGAATGCATATCCAGGATACAATTGTGTGAAAATATTTCAATCTGATCAAGAAAAAATCATTTTATAACTGATTTAGGCATATTCTTTTATGCACAATAATGTTGTTTGGTTTGAAAAATACAGGGGAAATATATCAAAGATTGGTTTACAAAATCTTTGAGAAATGGATTGGAAGAATAATGGAAGTATACATGGATGATATGCTAGTGAAAGTAAGAACGGAGAATGGATGATATCTGTAATCTGAACGAAGCCTTTCAAGCCCTACGACCGGGCAATATGAAACTCAATCCTGAAAAAGTGTGGAGCTTAATGAGAAATTAGCCACGCTGAAACGATTCTTGGCAAGGTCAATGGACAAATGCAAGGAATCTTTCACAAAATTAAGGAAGAATTACAGGCATCAATGGGATGACGAATGCAAAGAAGCTCTATAGAAAATAAAACATTACTTAGCATCTCTGTTTCTACTCTAAAAGCCGTTGCGAGAGAAAGAACTGTTGCTTTACCTTACAGTTTCAGAAATGGCAGTCAGCACTACATTGGTTAGATATGACAACAAAAAATAATAAGCAATATATTTCATGAGAAAAAGTCATGTAGCCGCTGAAACAAGATACAAAAGGATGGAAAAATTGGTGCTCGCGTTGGCCATCGTGGAAAGAAAACTAAGTCCATACTTTAAAACATATACAATCAATGTGATAACAAAATTTCCCATAAGAAACTTGTTACGTTCTTTGGAGATGACTGGAATGTTCGTCAAGTGGGCAATTGAACTAGGGGAGTACGACATCCGCTACACACCTAGAATTTCCATCAAAAGTCAAGTACTAGCAGATTTCATACCAAATTCACATACGTGTGTAGGCCAACCTCACTCAATCACATTGGAATATGAAGAAGAGTTTTGGACTCTGTATGTTGATAGAGCTTCCAATCACCGGGGTGTGGGAGCAAGAGTAGTCATTCAGGGCCCACAAGGTGAAATATTTGAACAAGCATTATCATTTAGTTTCAAAGCATCCAATAATAAAGTTGAATATGAAGTTCTACTATTTGGAATCCATTTAGTTTGCGAATTAGGGGCAAAAAAATCAAAATCTATTGTGATTCCATGTTAATACTAACCAAGTTTCATTAAAATATAATTCAAAAAACACCAGGATGGCGGAATTCTTACATCGGCCAAAATAAATGTTATTGTTATTCAAGGGGTATGGGGTTAAATAGATACCGAGGATAGAAAACTCCAGAGTAGACGCCTTACCCTACTTGGGATTTTCAGTGCAACTCCCATACAAAAGGAACATTTTTGTGGAATTCATTAATCAGCCCAGTACCCGACAACCTAGACAAATTGAAGCTTAAATAGGAACAAGAAATCAAGAATGGGACTGGCAGGAAGATATCATCTGTTATCTTCTAAAGGATGATCTTCCAAGTGATAAAACAGAAGTCTGAAAGTTTCAGCAACGAAGTGCTAGATCCTCATTAATAGAAGGAAGCCTACATTAAAGATCTTTTTCTAGGCCCAATGTCAAATGTCTCAAGCAAATGAAAACGAAGTATGTGTTATCTAAAATACATGAAGGAATATGTGAAAATCTTGTTGGCAGAAGATCCCTAGCAAACAAGATACTGCTGACCTAAAATGCACAAAGAAGCAAAGTTGTTTGTCAAAAAATGCGTCAAGTGCCAATGCTATGCCCCGTTCCCAAAATGGCTCAAGAACAACTGAAAACTTTGGTGAGCTAGTGGGGACTAGATATAATGGGACGACTCCCAATGGTTCGCGCTAAAAAAAGATTCATGCTTGTAGCTACTAATTATTTCACTAAGTGTGGAAGCCTTAGCCAGGGTATGAGAGGAAGAGGTAGAATAATTCTTATTGAAAAATATCATATACAGGTACTAAATTTCTTAGGCAGTAGTCTCTAACAAAAGATTGCAGTTTATGGGAAGTCTAGTCAAAACGTTTTGCGAAGGCCTTCGATAAAGAATAGACTTTCTACACCCTACTATCACCAAGGAAACGAACAAGTAAATAGGTCAAACAGAATAATACTTAAAAGTCTAAAGAAGCGACTAGAATCCGCTAAGGTAAAATGAGTGGAAGAATTTCCATTAGTATTATGGGCTTACAGAACTGCACTAGAGAACCAATAAGTGAGACACATTTTTCCATCACGTATGGAGATGAAGCTTTCATACCAGCTGAGATAGGTTGCCAAATGATAAGGTCCAGCATTTATGAAATGTCGAATCTAGAAAGGATGGGAGGAAATTTCGATCTTTTATAAGAAAGATGAGAAGCTGCACAAATCTGGCTGAAAAAAATGAGAATTCCAAGTTGGGGAGCTTGTGCTAAAAAAATATTCCAGACAAACGAAGGAAAGCTAGGTCTAAATTAGGAAGAGCCTTTCATTGTCAAAACAATCGGGGAAACATATATTACCACTTGATGCCATATAATGGTAATAAATTGTCCAAGCTATGAAATGCTTTTCACTTACATAAGTACTATGTATGATCCTTCTCTATTTCTTTTCATAATAAAGATTACTATATCTCATTTTTTTGTTAAGGGTTTTTCAAATAAAAACTAATGGTCGTTTACTTTTTTTATATGAACAAAAGGAAATAAGGTCCCTAAGTTTTGAAAATAAATTTGAGTCAATGGGAGCTAAACTTCCTACATTGGATGTGAGTTCTTGAAAAGAAATACGGTGCTTGAGTTAAGAAAATGAACGTAAGTCCTTGTGAGCTAAACGTCCTACAACGGATGTGAGTTCTCAAAAGGAAATAGGCCCCTTGAGTTTAGAAAATGAACCTAAGTGCTTGGAAGCTAAACATCCTACAACGAATGTGAGTTCTCAAAAGGAAATAGGGCCCCTGAGTTTAGAAAATGATTTATGTCCTTGAGAGCTAAATATCTTACAACGGATGTGGGTTCTTAGAAATAAATAGGGCCCATAGGTTCTGAAAATGAACTTAAGTCTTTGGGAGCTAAACACCCTACAAAAGGAATTAGTTCTCAAATGGAAATTGAGCCCCTAGTTCCAAAGCGAATTCAAGTCCTTGGGTACTAAATGTCCTACAATGGACAAAAAGTCTCAGAAGGAAACAGAAATATCCTAAGCTCTACAATGAGCCTAAGCTATTACGAAGAACAACTCCCTCAATGGGAGGAATCATAAAAAGCATAAACGAAAACATTTTAGATCGATGAATAAAAATTTTCAAGTGGTCCACCATGTACTTCACTTAGAAAGTCAAAAGTAAACATTTTAAGTAGCCTGGAACGAATTTCGCTCGAGAAATCAAATAAATTGTTTCTAAGTATTTCTGAACGGTCCAGGAGGGATTTCATTTTGAAAAGTAAATATTTTCGAGTTATTCTTAAACAAACTCCTCCTTGGAAAATCTTTCTTAAGATTTAAAGAAAAAGTTTTCTTAAGTATTTTTTAATAGAGCTCACTTAGAAAGTCTTTCAATTGGAAATTTTCTCAAGTGTTTCAAAATGGTTTCTACTTAAATGCCCCTTGAATTCAAACATAGATTTCTAAGTAGAAAAAGTAAGGGCTATGAAACCCTTTGGGAAGATATTTCCCAAAGTGGGAAAGTACATTCTGATAGAAACTTTCAGAGTAAGAAAATTCAAGTTAACAAATTTTAGATTAAACCCGTAAAGAAAATAGAGGTAGAAAAAACCTTATAAAGGAAAAGCACTTTTCATTAGATTTGACAAATTACAAAACAAAAGAAGAGGAAAACAATGTAAGTAAAGAAAATTACAAAAATAACGAGAAAAGAAAAGTTCATTCATCAATGGTAATGTGCTCTTGGATGTTAACAACTGGGGCAACATTCGAGGCTTCAATTGAGGCTTGAGCGGGAGGAAGTACAGGGATAGTGAGAGGAGTTGGAGCTTCTTCAGTTAAGGCACGACAAGGTGGAGTCTAACGCATGGTGTCACGATAACCTAAACTATAGACTTCAACTTCTGCTAAGTCAAACTTAGCTTGGTAAAACATTTTCGCCTCCAGCTCTTTCTCTCTTAAAGCGAGATCCTTCTCGACCTTAACATTCTTTAAGCTTTCAAAAATCTTAAAGACTCCATCTCTAAGAGAGTCAATCTCTCCCTCTTGCTTCCCAGCAGCTGCCTGAAGGTCAATCTCTACCGTCCTCAAGGCCTCCATTTCTGCCTGCCTAGCCGCAGCCTCCGCTTGCAACTTGACAATATGAGCGTGGGCATATTCTCGCTCCTGGTAGTAGGCTCCGATTGTAGCATTGACATGAGATATGTACTCTAGAAGTGAATTGTAGCATAGAATGACCTATATGAAAGAAGCAGAAGTAAGCGAGAAAGAGTTTAAAAAATAAAGAGGAAAGTGAAAGTAAACGGTAAGTATTTTACCTTAGTGAGGTCATGGCTCATAGAAGATTGAAGGGCCCTTATCTCCATGTGCTTAAGCATGGACGAGTCGCGTTCAGAGGTAATTGCATGCACCAGAGTGTGGGATGCAAGTGGATCTTCCAGGAGCAAACTGAAGTGGGAATCTATAGAGCCTCATGGAAGAATCTAAAGCTCCATGGAGAAGCTTCTCCCATCTCTCCTTCAGTATCTAACGGAGTCCCCCCTCCACCAGGGTAGAAGCGGGAGGACTCGTGGACATCGAATCTAGTATAATAACCACCAGAGGATGAGTGCGAGAAGAATACAGAGGATAGAATGCGATTACCTCTTGGGCAGCGGGAAGAGCAGGACGGGAAGATGACGCTTCTATCCATTGACGAATGCTTCGCTGTTTAGAACCACTAGCCATTGTGGGTAGCATCCTCATCCTTTGATAACAATCAATTTGAATAGTTTCACTATCCAGAGAATCATCTGAATCACTCAAAGAACCTTCCTCTACAGTAACCTCTTCGTGGGATGGTGAAGTAATAGAAAAACGAGGAATGAGGACGGCAACGAGAATGGACTGGACCTGGTAAAAACAACTCTTCTAGTTGGGTCTAAGAATGAGTTCCAATCATGGATTGGCGAATGATAGATGTGCTACATGTAATGTTCTCCTACCTGAAGTAAGGATTCATGTTACTATGTTTACTGTAAAAACAGAGAGAAATAGGAATCTGTTATGAAAAGCATAATAGTAAAGAAAAAAAAGAAAGAATGAAAACAGAGGAAGAGATAGAATGGGGCTTAGGCAAGGACACTTACTGAAAGTTTCCTATTTTTAAGGCATTTTCCAGCGGCCATCACCGCCACATTCTCTTCAAACCAAAATAACTTTTATGTCCATCCTATGTCTCCCTTGCGGAGATTTTTTATTACCCCTCCCCTTTTATCATTTCTGGGAAAACATAGTAGTTTCCTCTTCTAGATTTGACCATATAGGCAATCCTATCTAAAAATACCATGTTTAAATCAAAAGCCTATTCATTGACTCAAAACATAGTAGAACCCTATAGGTATTCAGAGTGAACTAGCATGGGGCAAGATTGTAGTGGTTAAAGAATTCTTGAAACAACGGTGACCTAGTGAACCTAAACCTTAGAGCTATGTACATAGGGTGGAAGGCGATTTCTCCAAGAGGTCTATAGGGAAAGGTAACGCCGTTTTCACCTAAGGCACAATGGACATGATTTGGGAAAGCATGAGCATAAACCCTTGTAAACTCGTTAAACTCACTAGAGTTTCTTACTCTAGTAATGGAAGGGGAGAAAATGGACTCAAACATGGCTAAACGCAAAAGAGAAGAAAGAAAATAGGAGAAGAAGAACTTACGAAGAAGAAGACTAACAAAAACGCAAAAGTGAAGTAAAGGAGGAATCAAACTTTTTAACGGTGCGGAAGTGATAGAAAATTGAAATAGAATTTGAACGGACGCATCCCTTGACTGATGGATGTGAGCAACTAATCGTAATGAGGCGTCTGTGGTCAGATAAGCCAGGATGCCATCTCCCTATCACTTCACACCGACACGTGTGATATGCCTAAAAAGGTGAACCGTAAAAATGGATGCGAATAAATTCAAATTAATAGGGTAGAAGAAAAATAAGATAGCACGTGCCTCGCAAAACACGCACGGTTTATAACAGAGCAATCTCAGCGAAAAAAATCATCGTAAGACATCATCTTTTCAATGAGGGTATTTTCAATAAAAGTCGTCATTGGTTAACCCTACCATAGTGCTTACAGGGATAAAGGTGGTGTTATTTTTATATGATGTCGTAAAACTTAAAATGATTGACGACAACTATGAAGGATTACAAGGAGAGGAGTGTGAGAGCACCTCTCTCTCTCTCTCTCACTCTCAAAAACTATGAGGGATACAAATTTAAGTCTAAAACATCCAAAACCATAAACAAGAAAAAAGAAGAGAGAAAGAGTGGGGCTGGAATAGACTTCTCTTTGTCTAAGAGAGACATTTGCTGAGAGAAGCGATAGAGGTGATGCTCACCTTCATCTGACAATGGCAAACGGATAGCGACGGCGAGGTGGTGACGATCGCAAGAGGCAAAGCACATGAGAGGCAAGGGCATGGTTTCTTCTCTCGGCTACTCTCGGCTTCTTTGTTTTTCATTTCAACCACGTTTGTTTCACGACGTTATAAAACAAACCTGTCGTAAATGAATTATGACACTTTATAATTGTAGTCGTAAAATATCAATTTCTCTTCCCACGGTTGATAATTTTACTCTCATGAAAAATAATTAGATAAGTTTTTGCGACGTTTTAAACATTTACCATCGTGCATGCAAAACCACTTTGACGATTAGAAAATGGAACCGTCGTCTATCTATTTTACCTACCGTCGTTAAAGGAAAAGTTCTAGTAGTGACTAAGTCAAAGGAGAATATTTCTCTGATCACATTTTTAATTGTAAATAGATAAAGTGTACCAGATTCTGTATAATAAATTGAGATCCTATAAATGAGGGTTATGTAACACTAAAATCAATTCTGAATAAATAATCATAATTATATTTGTTAAGTCTCTCTCATATTTCATTATTTCTCGCTTGTAAAAAATTTTCCTTGCATACACCTTACAAATGTTTACAGACCTACGGTAACACTAACGGATCTCATGTCACCTTAGATTTTTTAGGTAGAATTATGAAAATGACCCAAACAGAAGTTGATTGTAAAAATGTTTGATTAATTTTTTTTTTGTAAAACTTGGCCGAAGTAAATAATTTAGTTATTATATTGCATATGTACAACATAACTAATTTAAATATATCTGTGTAATTTTTGTAACTAAATATGTTACCGCAGTCATTTTTGGTCGTTTTTATAAAAAGAAAAAATTTCTGATCATTTTTACAGCTCACGCTAGAAAGTGACTTTTTTTATCATTTTTATTTTTTTACTTCTATTACAGATATTGGCAGTTTCGTAGAGGTTAATTAGGATTTCAATCCTCTTGAAATCCTCTCATAATTAAATTACCTTATTTTGTTAGAATGATTTTTAAATTAGACAATAATTCTATTTTTCAGGTAATCATAATTTACCTTCTGAAAAGACAACTAAATTTTTTTAAAAATGAAAGCAATCTAGAATGACTATGATAAAACAATCCTGAAGAGTTAATTATATCAATTCTAAATTATCATCAATTGTTTTATACAGTATCACAACCAACCATACATATCAATCATATTTTGTTATCAATTCAGCTACCACAAATTCAATTGCTACCAATTTAATTATAATGGTAATTTTAGATTTCTGATACGAAACTGCCTCATAAATGTTTGTTTGAGTTTGTCTCTTTTACCTTTACTATATATCTTTTCCTATTTAGTAAATATAAATGTGTCGTTTCACTAAGCTTATAAGAGCATAACACGTGTGGGAATGTGAAGAGCATTAGATGTGTTTCAGGATGTGGGAATGACATATGAAAGAGTGATATGATTCGCTTAATCTACGATAAATGGCTGTGACTAAATACAAGGAGTGAACGAAAGCAAATGAGGGGTCTCGCCAACAGGGACAGCAGACAAAACTTTGTTCGCAGTTGTTGGATCCTAGGAACATAACAGAATGCGAGAATTGTTGAGGGTTGCAACATGAGATATTCCATTGACTCTTACATCTCAACGCAATAATTAAGAAGAGCCTGAATTTACGAAAGAACATGAAAGTCAACATATTATCAATAAGAGAAATATAAGTATCACGAAACCTAATGTGTTGTTGTTACTAAAATCTTAGGGCTTGTTTGGTATGGAGGTATGTTGAGGGATGTGCTACAAATATGAGGTATTTACAATATGTCCTTGTTTGGTTTGATATTTTTGAAGGTTAAAAGATTGTTGGAATGTTCAAGATACCCTTAATGGAGGGTATCTTGATATCCCTCTAAATCGAGGGGTATTTTCATTCCAAGCATACAACTTCAGCCCTTCTCCCTCATTCACGAGCTTCAGCCCTTCTGATCTCCCTCTGATCTCTCTCTGTGTCTCTTTCTCACCTATTTCTTTTCTTCAAATCCATTAAACAATCAAAATATAACGGTGCTTTTACATTCTAACCATATTCTATTGTATTTAGGTAAGCCTATTTCATTTTACCGTTGATAATTTGTATCTTGGTCCTTGACACTCTTCTACAATAACATATAATGGCCTAATTGGGAATGATGTGAGTTGTCAAATCTTGTTGTTGTGCAGTTTTATTTTTCACTCTCCAAAGTTTTTAATTGTTGTCGACTTAATCTCTAAATGAATTGTGTTAAGTTTTAGAAAGGGTCACACATGACGCTCACATATTTGATAATATCAATCCACTCGATATTGTCAATCGCAACGGTCACAGTAGAAAGTGTATTTTATGCGACTAAAGATTATAAACTAAACACGTACATAGAACATATAAACATATACATAAAGCCGAGAAGCAAGAGATTAAAAATGAAAAATCTTTAGTGATACAAACCGACCAAAAGAGAAAAAGAAAGAGGTGCCAAAAATTCAAACTACATAAATAAAGGCCCTTTTATGAAAGGATTAGCTTTAAGAGAAGCACAGCCCCACCTTTAGGACACCATATGCTTTTGCCCTCATTCTCAAAACACACAGAGCCCTCCACTTTTCCATCTCTTTCCATCTCCCTTTTCTTTTCTTTTCTTTTTCTTCCTGTGGAAACGTGCCCTTACCACTGTACATTAAAGAGAAACATGCATGCGGGAATATATACGAATTTCTACAGTATGCGTGCTCAACAATATCAATTTCAACATCTCCTATTAACCTATTTACCTATATATATGCACATATATGTATATTGTATGTGAATTTTTATGGACGTATCATTTTATCATCTGACTATCCGAATTATACTCTCTCTTCTTTCACTTGGTCTAGCTAAAGATTGAATTTTGACTATGTTTGCTGGGTTCAGTTTTGTAATATTTCGCATGTCAAAGATTTTCCGTTCGAGGGATGAAAGTATTGAGGATTTTGCTCAAATGTGTAGCCATTGGAGGTGGCTTTTTGAGAACTTAGAGACCTCTCTCTCAGGTGAAGATTAATGAATGGAAGTCTAGTTTCTGCAAGGGGAATCAAGCGCTCCTGGTCCGATTATTTACTACTTAAGCAGTTACTACTCTTTTTTTAGACGGTCTGCTACTCTCTTTGTTATTGTGTGTGTTGCATTTGGTTGTAAGATTTTGGAAGTAATAGGTGATTTGGTGTTCTAATATGTTTCTAATTAATACAATTAGACCAATAGGGAATGATAGGGTGATGTTGCTGATGATTGCCTAGTGTTTTATCTAAAAGAATGTATGTCTTTAATTATCATTTCGTTCTCAAATTTATGCCTTCTACAGACGCCTTGAGAGTCTTGGTTTGCTTTGGCTAATTAGGGGAAAAATAATATTTGAAACTGTAACAATATTTTGACGACAGAAAACCTCCATATGAATAAACATGCATCTAAGTTTACTATAGGATTAGAAGCTAAAGTCATTCTATTAAGTTGACCCTCGTAAGTCTGTCGTCTATTCACTAATGACTTTGACACCAATTTACACCCCAAAATAGGGGTGGAACCAGTACTTTGAGGTGTCAAGATATAAAATATAAAACTAATTTTTATATTGATAACATCAATATTTGATAGTTTACAATCACTTCTATATTACAAAATTTCGAAAAAAAAATTATAAATTGTTGTTGTTTTAATCTTTCAATTTAAACTAAGTCATATATCAACACGTTTAAACTCAACTAATGGTACCCATACTCTGAATAGTGGATCGAGTGCAAACACTTTATATATCTTATGAAAAGTAACGTGAGATAACAAGTTATCATAACCATTAGGTAATGAAATAGAAAATTTGTCTCAAAATTTACCCACTTGAATAGATAAGAAATTTGAGTGAGAGTTTCTTATAATTTTTTGGAAAGACATGATATTTGACTTATACATCTTCGATTATCGTATCTCTTCATAACATTGTCAAAAGTAATCAAATGTTGATTCGAATGGCCACGAACCGATCGATATATAGTGGTTACTTGTTGCAATAACATACACAATACATTCTTCGTACATATAGTCATACTCTCTTGCATTTGGGTCTGTTGTGTGCGATTATAAGATAAAATTACGTTCGTTGGTTCCTATCGATTGGAGTGTTACTTCTGTAGGAACGAAAGATTCGTCTTATCTTGGGAGACGATTACTCAACACCTTGAGCACTTGTAAGGGTAATGAATTTGTCTTAAGAGGAGTGTTTCCGCACTAGATTCAGATCATCATTTTATTTGACTAACTACAAAATCTTTAAGTTTTCTATCTCTTTTCATTTGTAGGTACTAACATTCTTAAGACGAATTTATTATATAATCTGCTTACAATTTTTCGTGTCTATTGATATTTAATTCAGAATTATCTTTAAACGAACTAATAAGTCTGCAGTGTTGTGGAATTTTATTATTTTTCTGTTTCGATTTAATTTTTCCATAGACAGTATATATTCTCTTCGTAATTCTGCACCATCATAGAATATTGGATCAATTTATTTGTTTTCCTTATTCATAGTTATCATTTTGTAGTTATTTTATTTACTGCTTGAATTAATTATATGTTATAATATTTGGGACAAAATTTCACTTTTTTGTTTTCTGTAATAAGTGGTTTACACAATTTTGTTGCTTCGTTTATACACTGCCAATTGTACAGCACTGAGTTCTATTTTAGGGAACCTATTATAATACCCAGGAATAATTTCTCAACATTCATGTTGCGCAATTGTGACATTTAGATTGCTTTTAAAGTAATTTGGGTCACACAAAATCTAGTAGGTAACAGATTTTTTTAGACCGGTTCACTAAACACGTACTGCAGTTCACTAAGTACATACAAATTAATAATTTTTGGAGAGATTCATCAAATACGTATTGGGATTCATCAAATACGTATTGGGGTTCATCAAATATGTATTGGGGTTCATCAAATACGTATTGGGGTTCATCAAATACATACAAAATAATAATTCTTGGAGGGGTTCATCAAATACATAGTGAGATTCACAAATTACGTACAAAACAATAATTATTGGAGGAGTTCACCAAATACGTAGTGGGGTTCACAATTACCTACTGGAGTTCACCAAATACGTACAAAATAATAATTCTTGGAAGGGTTCACCAAATACGTACTCGGGTTCACCAATTACGTACAAAATAATAATTCTTAAAGGGGTTCATCAAATACATACTAGGGTTCACCAAATACGTATTGGGGTTCACCAAGTATGTAGTGTGGTTCACCAATTATATAGTGGGGTTCACCAAATACGTACAAAATAATAATTCTTGGAATGGTTCACCAAATATGTACTGGGTTCACCAATTACGTACTAGGGTTCACCAATTACGTAGTGAGGTTCACAAAATACGTACAAAATAATGATTCTTGTAGGGGTTCATCAAATACGTACTGGGATTCACCAATTACATACCGGAGTTCACAAATTACGTATAAAATAATAATTCTTAGAGGGGTTCACCAAATATGTATTGGGATTCATCAATTACGTACAGGAGTTCAGCAAATACTTACTGGAGTTCACCAATTACATAGTGGAGTTCACCAAATACGTATAAAATAATAATTCTTGGAGGGGTTCATCGAATACGTATTGGGTTTCACCAATTATGTACTCGGTTTCACAAAAAAAAGAATTTTTAATTTTGGTGAACCCCTGAAGAATTCGTTGTACATCATTACGTATTTTGTGACACCTAAAACCTAATAGGCGAATCACCTATTTTTAGCTCCTAAACGCCATCCTGAAGGTGCTAATCGCATCATCAAAACCAAGCGCTAGTTTTATGCCTCCAATCACCTGTTTTCAGTCCCCAAATGCCATGTACAAATAGGCGATCGCTAGTTTCCCTCCCACTCGCCACTTTTTTACTCCTAATAACCATTTATATGGCTCTAATCGCCATTCATCACAATTTTCCTTAAAATTGATATTTTTATAATTATTTACCATACACCGGAAAAATCATTGATAAAAATAGAAAAAAAACTCATTATTTCAATGCAAACATTCAATGATACTCACTTAATATGTGAAATTAGGGATTTTTGAAACAATTGAACACTTAATTATAAAACTCGATAAAAGTTGTCATTGATAATGTTGTTGTACTTTTGTGACAAGTATCGAGCAAGATGGTTTTTCATCAAATATAATTAAATGTCGTGATGTTATGATGGTCGGTGAATCTTATTCATCAGTTCGACGAACACGTATAACCCTTAAGGTTGGATTCTACTGTTAAATCGAGCATATCAGCTAAAAAGTTTGAAACTACATATTGAAATTTGAAACTTAACCTTTTCATTTTATAATAATACATAATTTTCAAAAAATAACCTTTTATGTTTCAATTAATTTATCCCTATAAAATTTAATTTTCAAATCTCACCTTTATCAAAATTAACCCCAACATTAAAAAACCCCTTCCCACTTATTCTTAAAAAATCGATACCCACACTTCCCTCTCTCTCTCAACACTTCATTTCTCTTCACTCAAACCCTATTCTCTTTATTCTTCATCTCCATCTTAATATATATCTTCATAGCCCGAAATTCATCAAAACCGATCCAAATTCGTTGCAACACATGAGTCAAACCTGCAATCTCTCATTGAACACATCCATTGCTACACACGAGTTAAAGCCCGTGCCAAACCCGAGTCAAATCCCTCCAACCCGCGATTCCAAACCCCATATCATTCTAATATTGTAATTTTCACCAATAATGGCTAAAGGAAAGCATATAGTTACAAAGGGAATATTGAGTGTAACGACGCAACCAAGTTCGAGCTCGAGCATCTCGAAAGAGCCATACGATGCCACCGGTTATGGGGTGAAAAGAATCCATCCAAAGAATCAAAATCTTAGCAGCCCTACTCTTCATATAGCTCCAATAGAGCATATATCTCACCCAAGCAAACAAGATGTAGGTTTTTCTTTAAAGAATTTGAATGTGTTATATTGTTAAAACCTAATATATGCTTGATTCATTCAGCAAATTGGGTGTTTTTTATGTGATGATTATAGAAATGTATGGTTTTTGGTAGAAATATATGTCTTGGATGGAAAACTATAGTATTTTCATGAGTGCCCGTAAAATGTTCGATGAAATGTCATAATGAATTATATGGTGTATTTTTTCATTGTCCGTGAGGTGTTTGATAAAATTCCGTATTGAGGTTTTATAATATATTTATATGAATGCCCATAACATGTTTGATGAAATTCTATATCCCATCCAAGGATAAAATGTAAGTTTCTTTAACAAGAAATTTGGTTGTTATGTGTTATATTGTTAAAACACCAAATAGATACTTGAATCATTTTGAAAACTGAGTGTTTTTTATGTGATGCTTCTAAAAATGTATGATTATTAGTAGCGATATATGTTTTGGATGAAAAATTATTGTGTATGTTTAGTGCCCGTAAGGTGTTCGACGAAATATCACAATAGGGATTATAGTACATTTTTCTCCACACACCTTTTTCACTAAGTCATGCTTATATTTTGGTTTTTTAGATTGAGTTCTATGATCTTGGTATTCGTGATTTTGGGAACACTACACTAGTATCTCGATGGTATAATAGGCTTCCTGAAAATGTGAGAAGGAATTTCGATGGCTCCGAGTTTAGTTATTTTATAACTATATTGAAAACGGGGAAGATGATAACGTCCTATTGAAAAGTCTAACCGAGAAATGGTGGGATACAACCCACACCTTTTCATATAGATGAAGTGGGTGAAATGGCAATGACCCCGTTGGACTTTGTTGTGATAACTGGCCTGAAAGTCGATGGTCGACAACTAGACTATGATTTGGAACTCTACAAGGACAAGAAGGCTTTGCAAAAGCTAGTTAGCAAATTGTTGTCGGAGGTTGGAGAAAAAAAGTTACTTATCAATGGATATTTGATAATTATGCAGGTACGAGTGTACTACTCCTAAGCAGGAGGACATTTTGACGAGAGTCTTTCTTCTTGTGCTCTTAGGTAGTACAATTTTTTTACAACAAGAGCAATAAAGTTTATTTGTACTTCCTCCCTAGCCTACATAAAATAGATGAGATACGAGAGTATAATCAGGGTGGTTCGGCGTTGTCCGTATTGTATTGCAATATGGACTCTTTATGCCGCGGCAAAAGTGTATGGACATGGGGTTTTTGAAGGATATAGAAGGTATATGCTTGTGAGTACTTTCCATGTTTAGTAGTGAGTAGACCATTAAGTGGTCCAGACATGTTCCTGAGGGCAGCACGTTGGATAGACATTGAGTCGGCAACAATGGATGTTGGTCACTACCTAAAATAATTTCATGTTAAACTTTGATACGTGAGGCCCAATGAAGTATGTGTTTTATTATATCAATTATTATATTGCCCCCTGAGTATGAATAATGTTTTACTGACAAACTATTTATTTTTGAACTTGTAGATCAATTTGTACCCTTGGGGACAATGTACAAACTTGCCTTATTATTGCATCGACAGTATACCTCCTACCACCATGAGAATCTTAATGCAAGGACCTGCTACAAGAGCATGGTACTTGGGTAAGCGCATCTCAGGGCAGAATATGGGATCCGAGGCACCGTACATCCTGTACAGACCCTCAAATTCAATGTTATATGATCAATCATTCACCGGAGAGGATCTGTCTGGTGGTCTTGGAGGTTTTAGAGTGATACATTGTATCGAGGATGTAGATGGCGATAGCGAAGATACTTATGATGAATTCTAGAAAAAGTGGTTGTTTTACAACTATGATGGGGCATCTTCGTCTTCGCAAGTGATAAACGTCTCTAAGTGATTTTTAAATATAGGAGATTACTCATTTTGTTATACAGTGTAATTTTGTAATCTACTATGTATAGGCACCAGCACCAGCGACCATAACAGCCACATCAGCACCAGGAGCATCAGGGTCGGCTAGAGCGACCGTTGATTATATAAGAGTGGATGACATCCCACTACCATCGTGGCAGATTCAGTTACCACTCCTAGATGGTGGTCTTGAGTTGGTTGACTTTCCAAATGTTCCACTCCGGGGTCTTCCATCTACTGAATTTGATTATGTGAGTTATGATGTTAACATTTATTATTTAGTCATTCAATATCATATTAACGCATAATTCGGATAATGCAAGTGTCGGCAGCTTGCGCGGCAGGCATGATGTGCATGATTCACTACAATAAAAAAGGCTAGGATAACGGCCAAAAAAAGCTATCATAGAATTTTAATAGCATTTTTTGTAATGCTATGTCTGCCAACGTTATGAAAACTTCGAACCTACGATAGCGGTTGTTAAACGCTATCATAAAAACTTTTAATAGCGTTTAAAAATGTTATTGTAACCTTTGAATAATGTTTTTTAAACTCTATAGAAAGGTTTCCATAGTGTTTTATAAACGCTATTATAAGCGTACAACAATGGCAGACTTTCTATAACGTTTAAAACGCGCTATTGTACCATTTCTATAGTGTTTTATAAACGTTATAGAAAGTGTGCAACTGCGTTTGATACGCTTATAGCAGCGTTTATTAAACGCTATTGTAACCTTTCTATAGCATTTTCTAAAAGCTATAGAAAGGTTACCAAGCGCAATGGGACACTTTCGATAACGTTTAAAAAATAATATAGAAAGGTTACAATAGCGTTTGTTAAACGCTATGAAATGTGTATGATAGCTCTTTTCAAAGCTGTGAAAAGCTTTCTATAGCGTTTTAAAAACGCTCTTGCATGTCTAACGATATCATAACTGCATTTGCCTATTGTGCTTCTTTATGCTATTGTATTCTCTTATAGGATTTTAAATGTTGTAAATAATTTACGCTAATGTATCAAAAAAATAATATAAAGATCATTCATTAAATTATTAATTTAAAATATTTAATTAAAGAAATTTACTAATAAAGATCATATCAAATGTCCAAAAAAAACCCTACAAAAGCATTCCAAAGTGTTCATATTACATATTACAAATATTTTGAGTTTGTACTAAATATCATAAATGCAAGTCAAAGTTTTCATCAAAGAACTTTCATATCTTCTTGTAGAATCATATTCCCCATCACTATGTGGAACCATGCACTACTTGAATTACTATGTGTTTGTTGTATTTTCGGTGGACCTATATGAAAAGAATAATTGTTATAGTTCAAAATCCACTTATAAACATATATATGATCTCTATAAAAGGCTTTTCAATATTTAGACATGTTGATCTATAAGATTGTAATCTAGATTGCAAAACCTTATTTCTTGAAATACATACTTTCCATGCATCTATGTTCTATTCTTAAAAATGCATATATAATAGCAAGTTGGAAAAACAACATAAGCATATGAGAAAAGTTCAACATAATATTCAATGCACATGGCTAGCACCCCCCNAATATCCTGGCTCGCCCCCCCCCCCCCCCCCGACATTTCAATAATGTCCTGCATTTATCTCAGCCCATATTTTTAACTCCCACAATACTAATCATCATATGAGAAAAGTTTAACATAATATTCAAAATACAAACTCACCAACATAAACAAATCCAACACAAATGTCAATCAAACATTTCAATGCACATGGCTAGCATCCCCCCCCCCNAACCCCCCCCCCCCCCCGGCCTTTCAATCATGTCCAACATTTATGTCAGCCCACATTTCTAACTCTCACAATACTAATCATCATATAAGATAAGTTTAACATAATATTCAAAATCCAAACTCACTAACATAAACAAATCAAACACAAATGCAAGAACACAAATGCAAATCGAATATTTCAATGCACATGGCTAGCACCCCCTGGTATTTCAATCATGTCCAGCATTTATGTGAGCCCACATTTCTAACTCTCACAATACTAATCATCATATGAGAAAAGTTTATTCCAATCTCAATTAACACCACTAATGCAGCCAATAATCAAACTCAAATCAACCTAAGTTCAATCATGTCCAGTAAAATATCAACCAATAGTAGATGGAAAAGAAGTACTTACAATGGGGCAATTCTATTAGAGGGCCATGCAACTGTGCTACCTACTGCATCTTCAATATATTTCATTGAAGATGTAGACCTCTATAAGTAAGCTTCTAGTTTTGTTGCAACATTTATCCAAACTCTCGTGGCATCAAGTCCAAGAGGCACATGATGAACAAGGTCTTTTGGATCATTTGAAGACCAACGTCCTTCAATAACTACCTCATTTGATCCAATCCAATCTAATAACTTCAACTTTCTCACGTGCAAGTTATTATTCACACTCTATAACTAACAATAGAATATCATCAATTACCAATAGTAAAGCTCTGTGTGCAAACATTTAAAAGTTATAAAATTTACCGAGGGTGATGGCATGTCTGAAAAGGATGGTCCTTCATTTCAGTGAAGCTAAAAATTAATTTATATTAGAGTATGAAATTGTAATAATTGGGAAAGTCAACTACATTCACTATTTACATATTTATTATACATGCTTCACTAGCGCTCCATAAGGTTTTGCATATGATCAAATTTGTTCTTCAATTCGATATTATATTTTTGAAGCTCCGTGTAGGCGCGATCCTTTTGAGATAAAATGGAATGTTTAGTAAGAGTCATCCCGTTTCCACACGCTCTAAGTCATCCATGTCTCTCAGGACCAAGAACTTGAGATAAACAATCGTCAACCAAATTTTGTGTCCGGATGATGATGCACCTTGACTTAACTCATTCAACTTTTTTCTGAAAGGCAATAATGTCATGGAACATTGATTATCTAGTTATGTGACACTAAATAGATAAATAATGAAACACTTACAATAGCTTCAGTAGCAGCCGAGTTTGTAGGTTCACCACTTTTTTTATATGTGTCTTCATCCAAACACTAATTTCGGAAACATATTCAGGGGTTTGACTGTTTTTTTTTATAAAGAACCAAATTCAATAAGTTAAGGATGGTTAATTTCTTTCTATTAAAAATATAAAAATCTACATTTTACTAGATCTTCAGTCAATCGCGCAAATCCTCTACGACTGCATGTGTGGGGGATTCATTTTTTCTTCATCTCTTTGAATTTGGCACTTATTTCCTAGAGTAATGTATACGTATGGCATAGAAGTATTAATTTAACTATAAAAAACTATCAAAACTCAATCAATGACAAATTACCTTTGATTTTTCTCCCACCATATCCTTTACATAAGCCTCCACTCTTGAATTGAACTAACATTATCGGGCTTCAATTTCATCATTTCTTGCTCGTTAGCCGCATTTCTTATGCTAGTAACAATTTTTTTATTTAAAAGACCTCCACAACTCTCCCACGTGTGAAATTATTATTTTCTTGCATGATTCATCAATTCTATATCTCGCCTAATAATAAAAAATGAAGTATGTATGTCAATGTTAAAAACAATATACTTTTTGCCTAACAATTAACAATGCTATATTTAAAGTAAAATACCATACCTGTATTGATTCTCACATAACCTCATTCATTCCCGCGAGAACCTTTCTCCAATCTGCAATTGTTATGGGTACGATTTCCCGCACAAGAGGTCTAATAAAAGATTATAAACTAACAGAACCTTCACTGATCGGTTGGCCCATGACGTTCATCTCTATGTTAATTCAATTATTACCCTCGACAACAATACTCTTCAACTTAGTTGCACCTCTCCTTCATGTGGTCTCTACATGAGAATCAGGTGTAGGCCCACATGAATCGATAGTGGGTTTAACTAAAATGTCTTCAGGTGCAGCTCCCCGAGTGTTGGATGTGAGAGAATCATACGACTGGACATGGATGACTAGCTGAGCAGGTGGTGTCATGTTAGGCTGAGGATGTGTCAAACTAGGTTCTGTAGATTTATCTCTAGATACTATGTTTCGTATCGAGCATTTCTTTCTTGGTGGATGGGAATCTGAAATTGATTGGAACTCAGATTCTAAGAGTTTACGTTGCAACATTTTCTTTTGATCCTCCATACTAATTAACCTATTCAATATGAACAAAAAATGCATTAGAAAAAAATAGATTGTAAAATATTGATAGGAGAAAGAAATATACATAGAATATATTTATATAAATTGACATTTAGTCTAGAATAATGTCTTCACTATCAAGTCTTACATAACTACATTCATCATTATCACCATCATTCATTTTCAAGTATTGAAGACAACTCTTGAGGAATGGAATTCTCATCATCATCACCATTCTCATTGCACATCTCCAAATCACCTAAACCTCTAGGTGGAGCCCTAAGAACACTATACCAATTAGAGGTCTCATGCTCTTTAGAATAAAAAATTTGTTTTGCTTGTGATGTTAGTATGACTGGTTCCCTGGTAAATTGGGATTGTCCTTGGTGTAGATTGACAATGGTGAAACCATCTTCAACCCTAATGCCATTACTTATATTTGCTCATATACATTTAAAGATTGGAATATGAAAAACATAATAATCTAACAAAATTATATCATGGATCACTCCATAATAAGAAACCACATCATAAACTTGTGAAACATCTCTAGCACTTGATCTGCACATAGTTGTTGCTTCAATCGTGACACCACTATTTTGAGTTGACTTTTCTGGTATGAAGTTGTTGTCCGTTAGTAACATATCCAGTATAAGATACTGCTTATTTTCTAGGACCAAATGCAAGCCTTTTTAGTATGTCCAACCCATCACTCGTAGAAGAATTCATCTGAATCTATAAAAGAGCATTAAATTTAATATGTCAATATCATAAAACTTTCACCAATCATTTGTAAAACAATTTGTAGCATGTAATTCACCTTCTCCTTAATCCATGATGAAAACTTTTCTGTATGCCTCTTCCATAGCAAGGTAGGATTTCTTTCAAGATCTTTATGTGATCTTTGTAACTCGCTCAAATGTATCCTAACATCAAATGTACACATATTGATAGGTGATATATCAATGTCGTGTCAATATAAATTAGTTAAATATCTAAGAAACTTATAATTACTTACTCAAAGAATGGTTCGACCACACCCGTATTGAATACACATAACAATGCACACTTTCTAACATTTCATCACTCATCATAATTGATGTTCCTGCTGAGATTGGACGTCGTTCAAGAATAATGTCACTAATGAAATCTTGATTGTGACATTCTCCATGGCGTACTCCTATTTATTTCTCGATAAATTCACTACAGAAGTCCACGCACTCATCTGCTAGATAACATTCTGTAATACATCCTTCAGGTCGTGCATGATTTTGAACGTACCCATTTAGTATCTTCATATACCTAAAGCCAAAAATGCGCATTTTAAAGTATTTTATATGTTTAGGAAAATATTGCAAACTGAAGAATCATGTTTTGATTATCTTTCAAAATGGTACATCCAACGGAAATGGACGGGACCACATCGACGTGCTTCTTGCCCCAAGTGAATTACTAAGTGAACCATTATGTCAAAGAATGATGGTGGGAAGAACCTTTCAAAGATGCACAATGTTTCAACTACTTCATCTTCCATCGCTTGTATTCTTTCTCTATCAATGAAATGCTGACACAGTCTATTAAAAAAGCACATAATCTGAATATTGCATCTTTGGGCCCTTTTGGAAGCAATCCTCTTAAGGCTACAGGTAAGAATTGTTGAATGAGAACATGACAATCATGTGATTTAAGACCAATGACTTTACAATCTTCCATTGATATGTAGTTTCTAATATTAGAATTGGAACCATCTAGTAATAATATATCAAAAAGCCTCCTACAAAAGGTTTCTTTCTCTTTTTTGGTTAATGGGTACAGAGCAGGAGGAAGGACGATTCTAGATCCATCATCTTTTGGATGCAAGCCATAGTTAATATCCATGTGTTGTAGATCCTTACGTGCATTAATTCCATCTTTTGATTTTCCTTTCACATGCAGCAATGTACCAATAATGCTTTCACATATATTTTTCTCAATGTGCATCACGTCCAGATTATGACATAATATTAATACCTGAAAATGTGATGACAACATCTAAAAATGTTCAAAATGAAACTAACAATAGAAAAATTGAAAGATACTAACCTCCCAATATGGTATATCAAAGAAGATTGATCTTTTCTTCCATATAGTATCCGCTTCTTTGCCTATTTTCTTCCATTTCTTACCACATTTTCCAAAATCATTGACATAGACTTTCAGTTCTAGATAAACATTGCGACCAGTCATGATTCTAGGAATTTGCTCATGCTCCTCGTTCCCATCAAACCACGCTTTCTTTGTCCTAAATGGATGAGATGGACGTAGAAAGCATTTGTGACCTATGTATGCACACTTACTATAGTATTTTACCAAGCAAGAATGTGTGTTTTCACCACAAACTGGACATGCTTTTTTTTTCTTTCGTAGTACATCCAACAAGATTTCCATATGCTGGAAAATCATTGATGGTCCACATCAAAATAACTCTCAGATAAAAAAAAAGATTTACTAAAAGCATCAAAAGTGTGCACCCCATTATTCCATAAATTTTGAAGATCTTCTATTAGAGGTTGTAAATACACAACGATATAATTCCCTTGTTGTTTTGGGCTAGATATTAACAACGTTAAGAAGATAACCATGGTGGTAAGTTGTAAGCACAAGCATGATTGGCCAACAACTATATGTACTGCTCAAACTACAAAAGGGATTAAAACCATCTGCGACAAGTCCTGACCTACGATTACGCGGATTAGATGAAAAAGGCCATTTTTAATTCACCAACTCCCACACCACAAATCTATAGGGTGACGCATCTTCCCATCATCACTCTTATTGTTTTGATTGCACCTTAAAGCTTCAGCAACTTTTACAGACTTAAACATGCTTCTAAACCTCAGAATTATAGGAAAGTACCACAAAATGTTAACTGGTACACCCTTTTTTATCCTATTTGCATGTTCATCAACTTTCCACCTTGAAGAGCCACATCTTAGATATTTCTCTAAATGTTCTCTCTCTTTTCTAAACAAGCAGCATTCATTCACACAAGCATGAATTTTTGTGTACCCTAAATCAAACTCTTTGAGAAGCTTTCTTACTAAATACATAGATCTTGGAATCACATTCTCATCTGATAATATATTATGTAAAATTTCTAAAAGTCAGTAAAGATTTTTTCAGACCAACCACTCTTAGTTTTAACTCTATATAAAACTACAATGGCTGATAACTTTGTGTATTTGGTACAACCTGGATACAAAACAATTTCAGCGTCTCCTAACTTATCCATGGAATCCTCATCTCTCCCTTCAAAATCCCTAGAATGTTCATCTTCAAATCCATAAGTTGATTCATACATGTTGTGTGTGTATGATTTGTTTACTTCATCCATTTTATCTTCTCTCAGTATTTGTTCTCCATGGTGGTACCAAGTTGTATAGGTTAGATCCATTTATTTATTATGAAATGCTCAAAAACCATGTCACTACATTAATGACACATATTTTTCGACATTCTTTGCAAGAACATAAAATTTTATCTACATAATTTGCATTTCTTTATGCTATCTTGACGAAATTCCATGCTCATTCCCGATACTCTTTTATAGCTCTATCAATTAAAACATCAACTACTAAGATATATATTTATGATTATATTTTACACTTATCTTAAATAAAGTAACCAATCTTTTTACCTATTAAAATGCACCCAATCTTTCTCCATTCTGGTAAGTTAACTACTGAAATGTAGAGATATTATCCTTTTTTATTTTCCTTTCAGCTTATCAAAAGGAAAAGAAAATAAAAAAAAGAATTCATGATCACATGCGACTAAATGTCACTAAAGCTATGATAAGATCGTTATTAGTAAGGCTAGTGAAAGTCAAACAAAGTCAAGTATGTTGCTTTTATGAAAAGATCGTTATTAGTAATGAAGAAACTAGAATCCAGGTTTGCAGAGTGCATACTTCTTGATTCATAAACAATAAGAAACATGCTGCTGATTCTTGTGATACCATCGATCCAGATAGGATTTGAATTCTAAATATCTAGACAATAGGTTTAGTACTTTTCCAAAAATGATGAAGTAATAGCATACCATTGATAACTTCAGATCAAAAGTGAACATGTACATCAACGAAATGCAATTCACCTAGGACTTGGTGCAGAAAATATAAGCATCATCCTGCAAGGAAATTTTGATCAAATTTTGTCAAGAAATGATGAGCGTTAGGAACATAATCTTAATAGAATAATCTAAGATAGTAAAGTGCAATTCTGCAATAGAGAAGACATCGAGTAACAAATAACATCATTATTTTTGGTAGAAGACAAAGTTAATAATAAACCATGACATCTATGCTTACATGTTGAAACCTCCTCACACGAGTTAGTCTAGTTAATGCATCACTAGCCTCATTGCGATGCAATACACCAAAATCAGCCAATCTAAGAAGGATTTCTACACAATCAAAAGGGAAATAAGAAGGATATATAAAAGTTAATATTGATTACAGATATAGCCAAAGAAAGAAGATAACAACCTCATCATAACTTTAAGCTAGTGAGAAAAAACTACAAAGTTCTTTTCCAAATACTAGGTATCACAAGAAATTATATGTCATAACAGCTATACATACTTAAATGCTCAAAATATATGGCATAAGCTAATAGCCATTTGTTGAGATTTTTCATTTTTTATTTCTCAAAACACTAGAATCCTAAGCCAACGACAACAACCCAGATATAAGAATAACCCACAAGAAGGAAACTACACTAAATAGGGTATACATGCAATAATGTCCATGACTTTCATTGAGGGAACAAAAAATCAAAACAATATAAGAAAGCATCAGAACAGTGTAAGGACAAAAAACTTTGAGAAGACGGAGAAGAAAAAGCAAAGAAAACACTAACTTGAACATAACCCAACATCAAAATCAGACATCACTCTCTCATAAAAACACATAGGAGACGAGAAAATAGAACAAAAATTAAAGAAAAAAATGAAAGAACAAGACATAAAATAAATAAATAAATACCATCAATGAACTCAAATAGAAAATTGTGCAGAAGATGGATTTTAACCCAAATGTAAAGTGAAAACATGAATTGAGACAAAACAAGGCTGAGAATCAGACCTCACTTTCAGAGATATTTGCCATGTTGAACAAAAACTTCCAACAGTTTCTAAAGACTTTTAAAAGATTACCCCATGGATGTTATATACATATATCTCACAAACAACAAAACAAACCAAATAAAAAAATCCCTTAAAAGGGAATCATAGTCAAAGCCCAAAGTTAGAAAGAACCCATACAACTACATCCCCAGAAATCATGAACACAAACCCTAATTAACACATATGAAAAACTCAAAAATCACAACAACCAGACAAAAATCATAAATGGATTTGAGATTGAAACCTACCTCGCAAGAAAATAGATCCTTACCACTTGTTCTAAGCTATAAAATCAAAGTATGAAAGAGTAGGGAGACTCAATATTGAATTGAACTTGCAAGATCTGCCATACGCTCTCTGCCTCCCTCTCTCACTCTCTCTGTTTCGGTGTCTCTCACTCATGTTTAGGGCACAACAGGTGATTGTGCGCATAAACTTAGAGGGTTCTTTTCTATGCGTCTTCTCAGATTTCTCGCCAATCTTCAGTGTTGGGGGATCTCCAGCTTATTGTAGGCTTGAATCCAGTGAGCTAGGGCTTCTCAATTCGTTGGTTTTTGGCATTGGGACATCATTGCCCTTGTCTGAGTGATGTTATCGTTTACTGGGCTTAAATCAAGGTTGGTAGGACATTCAGGAGAGATTTTGGCCGTGAGATTCTTGATACAAAGAGAGATAGAGAGAGAGGAGAGTGCTTGTGTGAGATAGGAAAATATTTGGAGCAAGAGTGTGTGAGTGGGTAAGTTTTCACCTCCCTAAATTTCGATCAAAATTTCACAATTCCCTTCCCCCACTCATTTAGCGCTCATTCTTCTATTGTGTTTTAAGATAAAACACCATAACAAATTGCAATAAAATATGTTTTTTTTGTAGTGATTGGTGGTCTCAACAAGCTGTTACTCGAGAAAATGTTGAGCGCACGCGGGGAGATGATGAAAGCGATGATAAAGGTCAAAGCATCAATGAAAAAAAGAATAAGAAAATTGTAAACTTATGATCTTTCCCTATTTATTTTTTAGTTTGAAATCAAAATATACTGAATATGTACGCTTATAGGCGAAGTTGCAAAGACGTCTGCACATGTATCACTACTACAAAAGGGGGTTAGATTATAGGTAAAACCCATCATTATAACTCTATATTGACGGCTGACCAACTATCATCTACCAGGATGTCACCTTTAGTCATTTACTCTGCCATTATAAGGGGTACAATGACGGAGAATCCCCGTAAAAAAAAGACCTGCCGGGAAAAGGAGTTAGTTAATGGGGATTCCCCGTCAACAAAGGTTGTCGTGAAAAGAAGTTAGTTGACGGGGAACCCCATCAACAAAGGGTGCCGCAAAATGATATTATATGATGGGGATTCCCCATAATCCAATGTACCGCAAAAACATGCTAGTTGACGGGGATTCCCCGTCATTAAAAGATGCCAAAAATGTAAATAAAAAAAACTATAATCGAAAGGCAAAAACTGCCTTCCAATGATAATTTACACGCACGAATAATCACAAGCGAGCGATTATATAAATGAAAACCTCTACTCATCATTTAACATAATGTTGGAATGAGAAGAAATATAATTGCATGTTAATTCAAGAACACAGATTATCATTCAAATTCAATAAAAATAAAGAAAACCCAAATAAGATTATAGTAAAAGAATACAATACAAGGCAAATCTCAAGGCTCCCACTTGCAGAAATCCACTTCAGGGATGGATTTAGCAAGAGAGTCACTGCCGAGCAACTTGTTCTTCAAGAAGTGGCTGACTAGCTTCTCATCAGTTGGATGGAATCGGTATCCCACTATGTTTGAATCGAAGTGCATCATTTTTCCTCCTTTCAAATCTCAATCACATCCAATTTCTAATTATATCAGCTGGGATAGAGTAAAGTTATGATGTAGAAATTGACATGAAATACTTGCAGTGGAACATCACACCTTCTAAAACTAAAAGCCATTGTCAAATAGATCCAGCAAAGTCACTAGTTTCCTTTAAACAGTCATTTTCATAATTCCAAAAACCAAGAGTAAACCCCCATATGCGTAATTAACACTACCCCAAAAAACCAACAAAAACAAAACAAGAAAAAAAAGAAATAAATCCCCAACACCACCTTCTCCACGAAGAATTAAATCGAATAAAGGTCAAAAGCAAAGAAAAAAGAGATGAAAGTACAATTTCTATTGACAGTCAAAACTCTTTAGCAATTATGAAATGAAAAGGTTTATGTAAAGGAAAGATTTTACAAATTTTGAATAAGCTACATGCTAACTTTCAACACTACTTATCTACATCACTGCTCAAAATTTAGAAGCAAACATAGAATAAGCAGCCTTCTTACAAGGAAGAAACCAACAAAAAAACAATGATCATCATCAGTGCTACTTCAAAATAAAAAAATGTGCACACTGTGGATAACAATATAACTTGCAAGAAGAAAGAACAATACCATAGTACAAATTATAGTGATGCTTCATATTAGCTATAACCTCTGCCTGAACACATGGTTATTCAAAAAGACAAGGAAAAAAAACTCAAATAAAAATGTAAACTAGTGCATGGGTAACTAAAATTGCAAAACAATTAGGTGTTGACAAATCAATAAATTGTAAAGAAGTTGTGTGAAACAATATGCAGCATCATCCACGCAAACACTAAACTATGATAATAAAGTACTTAATTCTTTAGCCATAGAAACTACACTACTGTAGTGTCCTTATTTATAAAAAAAACCTGTTCTAGGTGAACTCTTATTATTGGTTGTGCAATAGGTAAAAGGAAATCAAATAAGGCCTACAAGGTAAATTAATAGCATATTCTTCAATCACGTACACTAAGGCACATGATGCAATGATTTGTAACTCATATTGAGAATAATATACATAAGAAAGAGTGAAATGTATTAAAAGATAATAAAAACACAGTTACATAAGCAAGACTTAACCTAAGTTATTTTTATTCAAGCCATTGGAATCCATATCCAAACCAAAATTCACTATAAAGCAGCGAATTCAATTCATGCTAAATACATTTTAGGACAAGTAATATACAAATAGTGTTGTAGTGGCATGCAAAAAGTCCAATTAGCATCAAGAAATGATTAACTGGGCTGAAACAAAACAAAGATTTGCAACTAACATATGTATGACACGGTCGTTCTAAAATTTTGCATCCTTAATCATTGAATCAAGAGGTAGTTTTCAAGCTTTTAAACAAGGGCTCACATCAGTTTTATCAGCTCTCATCTACGTATATAAAAATAAGAAGCCAAGCTTTCTCTACTAAATTGATACTACAATAGAGCATTGACCCGCTTATTTGTAAAAATGAGGGCAACTGCACATTTCAACTATTCTTCCAGCCAAAGACTCAAAATTATCAAATTGGATTTGTTATAATAATGAGGTTATATCACATGAGACTAGTAACAAAAATGTAAGATGAACGAAACTAGTATAAAAGTGTAGACATCCTGCTACCAATAATTTATTGCGTGGTATGGGAGATTGAAGAAAATACAGAAGCCAAAACTTTAAACTACACAAACAGGTCAAGAGAGAGTTGTTCACAACCTTACAGAGACAGGTGACTTGTGTTTCCACTTTCCACTTTACTAAAACAAAAATTGACCAACATGAATCGACATAAAATATCAAGAATTTAAGGCTAATATTTTGTTGAAGTTTTCCTCATGACAAAACTTCCTAGAATTTGCATATTAGACCCACATTCATCTATTTTTCAAAATGTTTGATAAAAAATACCTAGCTCTTCTAATAAAAACTAGGAGACCAACAAATAATTTTACCAAGTTTATCAATTAACTTAGTCAAATGCCTTTGTTAAGGTAACCATGAGTGTCACTGGCATGTGCATCCGACTAATCCCATGAAACTCATGCACTGTGCCCACAGAAGTTTTCCTACACGAGTCAGTGTAAATAACTGGCTTTAACACCAGTGGGCAATGGCCCCAAGGAATTTGCATCCAAGAGAATTTGAACAAAGGACCTAGAAGGAAGTAAACCTCCAAGTCCAAGTTATTCACCACTTAACTAAACCCAATAGGGTTCAAATGCCAAATGCCAAATTACTTCTTAATTCTAACATGTTAACACCCAAAATTGTACCTCTAAGATTGCATGGAACTCCTCTTTAGCTTTCACCAACCTATCAGTATCACTTGAATCAACGGCGTAGATTATCGCTTGAGTATTTGGAAAATAGCACCTCCAATAAGGCCTATATAGAGTAAAATCTAATGATTAATTACCTAAAAAAATAAAAATGAAATAAAAACGTAAAGTTTTGAGAATGACTGAGACATAATAAGCCAGAAATACTCTAGAATTACCAAACTATCTCTCAAAACATATGCATTATAAAGCCTAATTGATATGCACATGAGATGATATTACAATAAATCAAATTTCAGGTTCCAAACCCTCTTCTGTTCTGTTTTTCTATTTCGGTGTCCGCTGTCTAGAGATTGAACTCAAACACACCACCTAAAACAACAATATCAAATTGACATGGCCTAATGTATAAACTCAAACACGCCTTAAGAAACAAGAATAATTGTAATATTTTATAATATTATATATATTAACAATCATGTAAGCTTGCCAACGTGATGTAGTAGATCCTTAGGAATACGGTATTGCATTTAATCGAGGAAAAAACAATCTGAACATGAATTTCTTGAACGTAAGCATCCAACTGAGCACTAATTCATACAAATAAGGAAAATTTGTAACATAGAGTTGTATTCTTGTTAAATGATTCATCCTAGAAGGTGTGGAAAAATGAAAAAATCTTGTAGTGCTTATCGATGTTGAACATTTTACTTTGACACCACTATAACAGCTAAAAGTTTCCCAAGCTCAAGCGCTAAAAAGAGCTAAAACGGCTCTATGCATAGTATTTCTACAAAAAATTAATATCTTTCTGTTTAGAAATTGAAAATAAGATTACATGATACTTGTATGTCCACCTATACAAGCGAACCACGGAATGTTGTCAATGACATAGTATTTTAGAAAACATTTGAATAGCGTAAAGGGAGAAAAAAGGTTGCCGCTACTATAATTGACAAAACGTAAAAGCTTTAAGAGTAGTCATAACCATTAGACAATTAAGTTTTTCTCTTTAAGCAAAATCATAAAATAACGCCATAATCTTTCATGAGTAGGAAAAAAAAGAGAACAGGTTGAATCAAGATCACTTTAAAGTACCCTAAATAGAGAGAGAGAGAGAGAGAGAGAGAGAGAGAGAGAGAGAGAGAGAATGTGTTTGAAAGCTCAGGAATTTAAGATGAAGAGAGGTTAAAAAGAGAAGATATACAAAAGAGAACAAATCCTAGGTTTTCAAATACCCATTCTCTTTGCTGAATATAGGCTGAGGGTGAAAAAATACATATATAGAGAAAATGTACCATCAGCTCAGTCACGCTAAGAAGAAGAAATTATGGAAACAACGGGAGAAGAGTCGTCAGCTCAAACACGCGGTGGCCAACCCTTTTCCAATCACTAGCTCAAAGTTTAGGATGACAACTTTGCTCGACTCGCAGTGGAAGCTCGCTTCATCGTAGAACCTCTCTGTCAAAGCTCACATGGAAGTCACTATGAAGCCCGCCTAGCACGCGGTCATCTCTTTGAAATCGCCACTCGTCATTGTCAAAGAGAAAATACACTATAAAGAGTAAAATTAGGGTTAGGATGACATTTTTGTAAATAAAATAAACTTTGGGTAATGAGCGAGTTTTCTTATACTACAGAACTATGATAGGTTTTTTTACACTGTCATTACAAGAAGTTTCTATGACAGCTAAAAAATTAGTTTTCATAGTAAATAATACATTAATGACAGTTAATTTTTAGCTGTCATCTTATCCAAATTACCCCACCCTACATCATTTTCCTTTGACAGATTTTAGAGAACTGTCATTATATTATATATGTGGTTGTAAGTGTAAGCCAAAATTGTAGTAGTGTATGAAACTCAAGTAAGAAAGTATGAGAGTGATGATGATGAAGATGATGACAATGGTGAAGATTCGGTTAAAGATGATGAAGACGACCATCATGACGACACCAATGAAGATACTGAATCAGAATGAGAACATGAAGGACGTACAAAGCATTCACATGATGCTTTGTCGAAAAAGGGAAAAGTTGCACCATGATATTTTGTCAAAGTTGATATGAAACTTTTGTGGATATAAATATGGTGGATTCAATATTTGTTCGGATTTTAAGTTTGTTTGGATTAGATTGTGTGTTTTTTTTATTCTAAAATTGTCAAAGTTGTTTGATATTGCATGACAGACGTTTGACATATTATGGATATAAATATGCAATTAATATTGTCGGTTTTCTAATATTTATGGGGAGGTTCTGTAGAATCGTTGGTTAAAATTTTTAACCGGATTCTAAGGATAACATTTACATACTGTCAATCTATCCAAATGGATTCTACGAAGAGTAGATTCGCCCCTTATGTTATGGCTCGTCTTGTGCTTACAAACTGTCAATCTATCCAAACATTTTGTTGGCGTCAAATAAAAAATAATTTTTCCATCCAGGTTTTTTACGCATAATAGGGAGTATTGGGACCAAACGCTTGACACAAAGGCGTTAACTTGCTTTCATAGTTTTTTGAGAATGTTAATATACATATATTTATAAACTTGCTTATTTATAACAATACACAATAATTCTGGAAAATCTATTAATTTATAACTATACAAAATAATTCTGCAACAACTATTTATCATCACTGTACACGATAACTTACAAAAACCTTTTTATTTATAGTTGTACACAATAATATACAAAACTATTTATCATCCTTGTACCCAATAACATACAAAAATTTATTTATCTTCACTATACACAATAATCATATACAAAAGATGACATAATAATGTCTACTTGGAGGGATGCTCGGTCAAGACAGGCTTATTTATTGTGTCCTATTATTTATGTTCTTATTCAAACACTCTCACATTTGTCATTTCTGAGAAATTCGATGAGCTAGAGGTTATTGAAGAAGACAATAACGACGGAGCAATCAATTTCAAAGCATACGAAGATATCACTTTTCAAAATTTATTCATCGTCGTTATTGTCTTCTTCAATAACCTCTAGCTCAACGAATTTCTCAGAAATGGCAAAAGGGCGAACGTGTAGAACATCAAAAAATAGGACACAGTAATTTCATACAATATTATCTATCCCTTCATTTTCCCCTTTCTCAAGCCTTTGCTTTAAAGTAGGACTCGTCTTCAGTGGTAGCCAGTTCTCAGAGACAGATGAGTTCGTATTATAAAATCGACCAACGCTATCGTGTAACATATCATACGAGATGTTCCAAGGATGGTTGACGATCTTCAACAAAATGTTACACCGAAGATCGTGAGATTTATACTCTTGTGAAAATATTCTCAATATTCAACAAACTATCATACACCTCAACATATTCAACAACGAAATCCATAAACGAGCAAATCCAGAACAATCAGAAAATTCCTAATTACATAACTAAGAGAAGCCTAACTCCAAACTAAAATAAAAGAGAAAACAGAGTTGTAACATTCACCAAACTATCATACAACTCAACAAATTTAATAATAACAATCACAAATGAGCAAATCTACAACAATCAGAAAATCCCAATTACATAACTAAAAATTCCCAACTAAAACAAACAGAAAACGGGATGCTCTAAGGCTTGAATATTCACCAAAACTATCATACACCTCAACAAATTCTATACTGACAGCCACAAACGAGCAAGTCTAGAAGAATCATAAAAATCCTAATTACATAACTAAAGGAACCCTAACAAAGAACCAGTAATTACAACCACAAATGAACGAATCCAAAACAATCAGAAAATTCTCAATTATAGAACTAAAAGAACCCGAAACTATAACAAACAAAAAGCAAAGCTCTCAAGTTTAACAAAATGTAAATTATCTCTAACAAATTACCTAGGAACAATAGTCGACAACAATTCCTACCCTGATGTCATCCATATATCTCAAGACCCACACACCACAATCACTCTTACAAACGTAATAATAAGGTCATCATTAAACGGTGAAGGAAGCCTAATCAAATTTAGGATCAGTGAACTTACCCATTTGATTGGGTGACCACTTGAGGCGGCCTTGAAATTTTGAATGAAGAGAAGGTTGTTGGCGGGGGTAACAAATCTATAAGCTTAGGCCCAAATATCAAGTCCATACCTTCTAACTATAATTTCATTCACAAAATATAAAAAAGTAATAAATGTCAAAATCACACATGCTATAAGATAAATTACAAATCATGATGAGGGGTTAGTTCATACAATCTTTTTTACCTTTTTGGTCCTGTGTTAAATCGGCCATCTGGCAAGGTGTCACATACAGTGACTTCCTCCATGATGGAGATCTTGGTCATAAACCAATTATCTCAACCATCATGTACTAGAATACAGATCTAGATTACACAATACATTTATACAATCATACTAAGTCAACATTTAATATCTTAACTACATTAAATTTATTTACCGTCATTTCTAGCTCAAGCGTTGATAAGTATCTATCCACGATCTTGTGTCTCCTTACAAAATTAGAAAGCTCTACTAGTTTTAAAATACATTGACTCTGCAGTGGCACAACAAAAACATGATAACAACGTACATAATTTCCTAAAATAATGATGATATTGAGTAGTAGATACTCACAACAAAAAATTTGGGAAAAAACCAGAATCAGTTGCTCATCGACACAAGACGAGCCTCCAGGTTAAAAATACTGGCAAACAAGTCTTTAAGGTCCGAGCCAAGCCAATTTTCTGGACCAAGAGTCTTTAGGTCTCCCCATTTAGCATGAAGTTCAGAATATCTAACGAGAATCTCACTGTAAAAGTCAAATAAAAGACAAACTTAATCAAAATTTGGCGATGATGGTGTGTCAAATTTTGTTAGATTAGTCTGACTACTACCTATCCTCTAATATTTTCTAAAAAATATACTCCACTAAACGATCATCTTTCACTTCTAGTGGGTCCTGCAACATGTACAGACCCACTTTAAATAACTTCTTGTTGCATTTAGTGATCGGTTTACCCTCCAAATAGGGTGAATTGAGTAGATGATCATCTCTCCTATCCTGAGTGTTGTGCAACTTCATCGGGATTTGGCTTTCGCTAGACTCAGACAAGACTTGTTTACCCTACCTAGGGGTGTTCAACGGTCGGTCTGGTCAGACTTTTGGAGGAAAATAAGACCAGATAAAACAGACCAAAAATCTGGAAAAATTTTGGACCAAAGAGACCAAAATTCAACGGTATATGCGGATAGACTTAACGATCTGAGCTGAGGCTAAGGGAGAGGGAGAGGGTCTGAGCTGAGGTCGAGGGAGAAGGTCTGAGCTGAGACCGATGGAGAGGGTCTAAGCTGAGGCAGAGGCAGAGGGTCTGAGTTGAGGCTGAGGGAGAGGGTCTGAGTTGAGGCTGAATGAGAGGGAGAGGGTCTGAGTTGAGGCTGAGGGAGAGGGTCTGAGCTGACGAAGACGCAAGAGGCTGGCTGGACTCTGGAGGCGCAACGCTAGAGGTTGGCTGGACTCTAGAGGCGCGACGCAAAGAATGAGAAGGTGTGCATCTGACTGAGCTGAGGGAGAGGGAGAGGGTTTGAGCTGAGGGAGACGCGAGAGGCTAGCTGGAATCTGGATTGGAGATGTGACGCGAGAGGCTAGCTAGACTGAGGCGTGAGTGGCGTGACGCGAAGAAGAAGAGGGGCTGGGTCTGCATCTGACTGAGTTGAGGGAGAGGAGAAATAACCTAACCCTAAAAAAATTATATATATATGCGAGACGCGGTCACTCAACAGATGCGAGACGCGGCTTGGTCGCCTCTTATTATTTTCACTCCCTCTAGTGACGGGTACTTCAACACTTGGTAGAATGTAGCGGGTATAACCTTCATTATATGAAGCTAGATTCTCCCTAGGATTGTGTTGTACGGGGAAGTTGTTCCCATTACCATGCATTCGATCATATAGTTAAATGGATCTACGCTCACTGGGAGAGTCAGAGTTCCTTTCGATCAATGGTTGTGAAGTTCCTTGCTACTTTTGCTCTCCCATGGACATTTTTTCCAATGTCACCCGGTATAGGACGTTCTCTGCGCTCCCATCATCCACCAAGACCCTCATCAACAAGTAGGTGCCAACTTGTATTGAAATGATGAGGCCATCATAGTGGTGTCCATCATGTTCCAGATCAGAGTCGTTGAACACTAGCGGTGAATCCCCGTTACCGCTTGAGAACTTCTACTTATGTCTTTCTAACATTCTGCAATATTTATTCCTTTCCTTTCTTGTCATCTCCTCTTGCTTGGTTGATGCAATAACCATGTCGACGATGCAGAGGGGTTTTTTTCCCTTATCTTTCTTGTCTTCTTCTCAACTATCTTTCTCAGTTTCATGTTTATGTTCATCCTTTTTCACAAATTGGCTAAGGTATCCTTCTTTGATCAGTTGCTTAATATAGTCTTTGAGCTGGAAACAGTCTTGCGTGTAATGCCCATTACTCTTATGATAGGATCAATATTTGTCTTTATCTTTGTAGATAAATTCCTTGGTGAACAGGGCCGGTCTTTTCAACCAAGGTTTGTCTTTAGTTATCTCCAGTATTTAGTTGATCGAGATAGTCAACGGCGTGTAGACTTTGTCCCTCGGGTGGACTCTATCAAAATCTTGCCTCTAGTACGTATTCCTGTCTTGTTGGACTTTCCTCTCATCCGTTCTTTTCATTTCATCATGCTTCCTTCTTTCAGGTCATACACTTCTTTCCGCTTCCTCGACTCTTCTTTGTTCCATTCAACCATTCTTTGCATACTCCCATTCTTTTCCTCCAGGGTAATATAGGCATGTACCCATTGGCAAACCTCCGCCATAGAAAAGGGCTTCACCTTGAACAGATCCTCAAAAAAAGGTGATCCTGGGTCCAGACCTCGTCAGAAGGCTAATCTGGCTAATCGATCATCGCAGTTCTCGACCTTGGCCATTTCATCTTTGAAGTGATAAGTGTACTCCTGCAGGGACTCCCCTTCCTTGGTAGAGATTTTCATTAAGTGTTTCCAAGTCTTCCATGACCGTGCGGTACGTAGAGTATTGTTCTACGAAAACAAAGGACATAATAGTGAAGCTCGTGATCGATTGCGTCGATAAGGAGTGATACCACTTTAAAATTCTCTAGTCTAGACTGGTGGGGAACATTCTGCACATCAACTTGTCATTATGTTGGTACAATTCCATGTCTTGTCTGAATCGTTGAAGATGGTCTACGGGACCGGTCTTTCCTTTGTAGCATTTGAATCTAGGAGTAGCAAATTTTTTGGGTAAGGGCGTTGTTAGGACTTCTGGGCTTAATGGGGTCCGGATAAGAGATTCAATGTCGGTTTTTCCCGTACTCCTGAGATTCCTTATTTCCATCATCTTTTGGTCGAACAGTTCTTCTATTGCTTCCTTTGACATGACTCGGGGTTACCGAGCCTCTCCCCTAGCTTCCTTCACAAGGTTTTACGACTGGACTTCTTCTTCCTGTCACGTGTTTCTATTGTTCCCGCGGTTTCCTTACCTTTTGTCTCGAAGGTTTCCCCTAGAGTGGGCTTCATGTTCATCATCATTATTCACCCGTTGGCTGACCTCTACCCGCGTTTTTTGTGAGTTCTTGTTATAGTGTGTTGATCTGATCTTGCACATTCTGCCATGCATTATGTATTATTTCAATGTTCCTCCATTCCATCTCATGCATCCCGTTTAGGATTGTGTACAAAATTTATGTGGATGGGGTTGGTTGATCTACGTGTTCATCTTCATTTCTCGTCATGTTATCTCCATTGAGAGCTACGTTGGATTTGGTTCAATGCATGTTTATGGATTTGTAGGGTGGGTATCTTGAGCTTTTCTCTCAACTCCTAAATATAGCACCGAAATGTACAGGATTATTTTAGCTAATCAATGATTAAAGGGACAAGTATTGATAAGGGAAGCCTTATATGAGTATTACTGAAAGAGAGGGAGATTTTAAGAGCAAGAGGTTGTAAGGAGTAAATGCTCTGAGTTATATATGCTTTAAGTTATATTGAATGCCTGCGTTACACTTAATACACTGGCCTTTATATAGAGTTCCTAATTTACATGAATTGATTAGAATAATAATAAAAGGGAGGAGATGTCCCTTCCAAGTATGGCACTCTTTTCCGTCCTTATTTATCATTTCCATTTGTCTCACTCGGCCACCAATTAGTCATTGTTACTTGATGTTTTCTTGTGGTTTGATCCAGTCAATCGTAGCCACTTAATGGTCTACCATCCTGTCTCGTTTGAGTCATTCAGCTACCTAATTAATCAAGCCACTTGACTGTCATCCTGGATCCCTTTCGTACTTTCTCGTTCTTCTTCTGATCCTCATATTCCCGCTCTTGCACAGTTCAGTGAGTACCTTACCCGTTTAGGGTAGTTCTCCAAGTCTCGGCATCCATTTTTTAGAGGAGTGGATCCACTTAGTATTTTTTCGTTCTTGAAGGCATGGGTCCCCCATTTGTTAGTCCCCGTTAACTAGTCACGTTTTTCCGTTCTAATGTTATTTCTCACTTTGATGCTCTTTCCCGTTCTTAAGATGTTGATCACTATTCTTGAGGTGCTGGTCATTTCCATCTATTTACGAGTGCCTTGCGACTTCGACCTTGTAACTTGTTTGCACTTTTCTACTGCTTTCTGTGAGCTTTAGGTAGGTCCCCTTATCCACGTGGTAGTGTGTATTTTTTACATGTTTAGATTCTATACTCAAAACAAAAGAAAGCTCTTTGTATTTTTAAGCATTCATTTGTTTCTTCATTTCCCTTATCATTTAGTATATGTAGCTTTTTTAACGAAAGTGGCAAATTTCACAACATGCTTCGAAAAGGAATATATAGGGAATGATTCTGGGTCTCACATTTATGTCTCTCCACTAAACCCTCGACATGTCTCAGAAAAGGGCTTCGTTTTCTGAAAGAATACTCGTTTCCCTCTTTCATGTGGACCATAAGATTAATCATTTTATTGAAATAAATAATTAAATATTAGAGTGAAAACTTTGCTTAAAACTTTTAGATAATAACTAGGTTTATTAAGTCACTAGATTTAAGATTTAAATTCAAAGTTTAAATTCTGGATTTAGATTTAGAATTTAGATTCAGGATTTAAAATATTGTGTTTACTAGGGATTTATATTAAACTAAATTAGAAGATTTAGATTAGGTTGGACTAGATATTTTATTATAATGTCATTCAATTAATTTTTTTTATAATATTTTGGAATTATAGTGTCTTTTTAGATTTCAATAAATCTTGTAATACAAAAATAAAAATCCAACAATAAATATTTAATAAATAGAATTAAATATAACATAAATATCTTCACTTTTTCTACTTGGAAATGTGATTCAATTCGCATAGCAAACTATAATTTTACCAAATAACAACAATTTTACAGAACTACACTTGAAGGCGATTATGACCATTTACCCGTATGTTGATTGATGTTGACCTTTTTAAGCCACTACCTGAATCCATCATGATAGAAGTTGATGATGGTCGTCTTTTTCCAACTCGTTATTTTCAAAATATTTCGAATTTCTGCTCGGCTTGTTGTTCTATTGGTCATCTGGCCACATCGTATCATTATAATGTTCCAAATATGATTAATGTAACCAGCGAGGTAAAAGATAAAAAATTTGAGAGAGGTAGATCTATAACGCACCAAGAATACTGGCCGAAAGAAAATTTAGGGGAGGCACTTAGCTTGATTAGAGAACCTTGCTACAAGACTTGGTGCGATGACAAAGTATCAATGATTGATAAACTTGTAAGATTCATTTCATACATTGTTCCCGAGCCAGCTACCTCTTCGAGTTCAACTAGGCCGATTAGCCCACAATCAAAAGACATCCAGTAATGATGATATTAATGCAAACATGTACACTATCCTTTGGATGCTTTAATTGAGCCATTGCAGGTTGATCCTAATAAGGTAAATATCATAGATGATCCTATAGTTGCCCATTTGAGGCTTCCATATACTGAAGGTTCAGATCATCCCCTTCATGATACAACTCTTTCAGAGTTTGACAGTGAAAATATTGTGTCAGATCATACTGGTGATCAAGGAGATACCTCTTGTACTGATAAAATAGAATGTTTTGATTGGAAGGTGGTTAATGTTAAACATGTAAAAAAGAATAATGAAATGATTATCCTTTGTTGGACTGTAGAGATATTGCAAAACATGATACTCAAGGTGCTTTGAAAGATTTTTGTTTTCGTCATAAGTCGGATTTTTTTTACATTGCTAAACCTTTATGCACTTTTGATTTAGTTGCTTCTACTTTTTGGAGATCCGTTGGGTTACATTATATTTTTTCTAATGCTAGCTCTTTTTCTAAGTTATAGATCTTTAGATCATCTTCTACTCAAGATGCTATGGTTATTTTATCCCATATTCAACATGTTACTATTTCTACTAGTTTATATGATTTTATCCATAGAATTTCTTTTGTTTATGGTAGTGTGAGTTACATCACCCCAGGTCTCTTTGGAGTTCTCTTATGGACATTTTTTTTACTCTGATATTCCTTGGCTTGTTCTTGAGGATTTTAATTCTTTTTTGGGAGCCCATTAAACTAATGGTAATATCACGCCTAGTTCTTGTGAAAACTTTCCGGTTGTTTTAATTGTTTGTAATCTTGTGAATATTGAGACTAAAGGAGCTTTTATACTCAAATTGGACAAAGTCGTCACGATATGGTTCTTTCTCACTTGGATAAGACTATTTGTTCTACTTCCTCTCTCGATACTTGGTCTCAAGTCTCTTGCATTACTTTACTAGGATTACATTTTGTCATCATCCAATACTGGTTTCTTATTCAATGAGCATTTCTTCGGGACCTCGACCTTTCAGAGTTGAGGGTATGTGGTTCTCACATCCCTCTTTCATTGATTTAGTTTGGTCAACCCCTATTACAGGTTGTGATACAAGGATTTTTGTTCAAAGGTTAAAACTTGCTAAGACAGCTTTAAAAAATGGAATTGGGAAATTTTTGGGAATGTTGCCCTAAATCTTTTTAAAGCTAACGAGAAAGTGACTATGATTCAAGATAGGATCAGATCTGAGGGCTTCTCTGATGCTTGTTGATGATCGTCATTTGTTACATCCTCTTTTGGAGACCCTTGCGAAAGATGTGTACAATGATCCTGGAGGTTAGCGTCTCCTTGTGTCTTTTCATTCTTCTCATGTGGCACTTACTTTTGAAATTGAGGGAATGGTGGTTAACTCTGACACAGACTCATTAGTTTGGACACGCTCTTTGAATGGTGTCATTTTTTGTAAAGTTGTTTATGCCACTCTTAATGAAGTTGGGAATTTTGTTAGTTGGGGTAAGCAGATTTGAAAATGATTTATTCCACCATCTCGGTCTGTCCTTATTTGGTGCTTGTTACATGGAAAGATACTAATGATTCTGCCTTGCATGCTCATGGCTATATTTTTCCTTCTCGATGTCATCTTTATTGTGATGCGGAGGAGGACTTACGTTATCTATTTATAGATTACTCTTTTTCTCGCAGACTATAGTAATGATGTGTCAAGTGTTTTTAGAAAATATATTAAACTTGACGGTACTCTCTTAGATCTTTGGCAAACGGTGATGAAGATATCTTTTAGCACGCAATTGAAAGATTTATGTCAAACTTCAATTATTACCGTATTTTGGGTTGTGTGGTTTCTTCATAAATTAGCCACTTTTGAGAGTAAAAAATCTATCTTTGTTAAAGCTCTTGTAGTGCTTTTATGTTCAGTTTGTGAAGTAGACTCTTTTAAGATTGGCACAATTTAATCACTAAATTGTCATTGCAGTGGGACCCACTGTAATTTAGTGCATAACTGCAGTGTCACACGACACTGCAATTGTCGTGAAATAACATAGTGCCTCACGACATTGTGTGCCATGACACTACTGTAGTGCTGTGTGGCACTACAGTTGCCATGAAATAAAAAGTGCATCACGACAGTGTTTTCCACGACACTACTGTAGTGTCGTGTGACACTACAGTTACCGTGAAATAACACAGTGTCGTTAGGCACTGTGTGCCACGATACTATTGTAGTGCAACCAGGCACTACTGTACTATACGCATACTATTGTAGTGTCACGTGACACTACAGTAGTTCATGTCAATATCTGATCTCTAATCAGTGATTGACACGTGACAATTGCTGTGAATTAAACATTTATTTTAATCAGATAAATATCTAAATATCAATTAATTCAAAATTAACTTATATGATCATCCCAATCAACTAGCTTATTTGCTAGTTCACAAATAACAGATTTAGTTGATTTCATTATTATCTAATAATTTATAATTATCTAATTTTATAAATTAGATATTTTATCTCAATTATCAATCGTTGAAAAATTAATCGATATAATTATTTATAAATAATTTTTGAAAATTAATATAAATAATTTAATTAATTAATCACTCATAATTATGTACTTGCCCTAGAATATAAATTTCTTCTGCAAGAAGTCTTTCTCAAGTCCTGAAATATTCACACTCTAGACTGCGCAGTACAAAGTGACTTGGGAACCATAGACCTATAATCATAAGCTCTAACAAACTAGATTATTAATTAAACTCTTTAATTAAGTAATCTTATTTATTAATTCTATAATTACTCCACTATAAATATGGAATTGCACTCTTAAAGATTATAGAATGTATTTCTAGAGGATTCTCGTGTAGTCCATTTATATAATCATTTTATGTAATTTTATCCTCCAATTATTGGTTCCTAAATTAGAGCTGGTCAAAATCATCATTTTACCCTTTTAATTATCTCTTGATCTTCAAGTATCATTAATTCACTAGTGAATAACTAATTTATAATCGTATTATAAATTTGAACTCAATAATCATTCAGTTCTAGAATTAACACTTAAGGGAACCAATATACGATCCGTTAGGGAAACTTGGATTCTAAATCTTGTAAGATCATTCAACTATCCATATCATTGAATCTTCAAAAACAAAAATCACTAGCCTATTTTACGAACAAACTTTAAGGAGTGAATCAAAATATCAGTAAACGTGCATATGAGTTCATGACTACTCAGGATTCAGACTGGTTTATATATGATTATCAGTTGATGTGTATTAAATCATATGATAAATGGTAAATTAATAAAGATATTAATTCACATCGGTCCTGTCACATATAATCTTATTATATAAATTATATTCACTAACATGCATATCCATATCAATGATCCGGATCTATATCACATGCATTCATAATCCTTAGTGAGCCGTACTAGCAACCATTCATTAAAGATTATATATTTTAATATGTTGCTGATAATTTTATTCTTTATTTATGATCTTACTCATCTGGTACTAATACAAGATCATGGTCTCATTAATGAATATGAAATTTTTCAGATATTTATATAAATTATTCAACAATAATTTAAAAGAAAAATTATAAAGAAAATGTAACTCCATTAAATTTCATATTAAAATGTCAATAGACATACTTTGATGACATTACCTCCAGCACTTTTAATATTTCCTCAACTTATAGAATAAGAAGAGTTTTTGTTAAAAAAAATAAGAAAAGTTAAAAACAATTAAATTTATGATAGCTAACAATTAATGAGAGAGGGAAGGGGATAATGTAATTATGTAAGAGAGAATATGAATGTAGAATGACTGTTCAAGAACATTTAATTAGGTTATGTAAGAGGAAGAACAATAAAACGGGTAATAAGGAAAAAAACTCTTCAGTTCTTCTATAAGTATTTAGATTCATCTCTAATTTCCCTTTTAAAACTTTTCATCTTTATAGATATATCTCTAGTTTACTTCAAATAATTTTGGCTTATAACTTTTTCAACATTTGCAAAAGTAAGTATATAATTTATAATAAATTCCGTACTTTAGAAAATTAATTAATTCTCAAATTAGTTTTTGATAATACAGAGTTTTAACTATCAATGCCAGTAAATATATTAGTCTAACTCATCAATTAATTGATTGTGACATTGTCAACAAATAATTAATATATTGATAAATCATAAAATATATTGATAAATCATAAAATATCAATTATTTTTTTAAGAAAATATCAATTAAATTATTAAGGACATCAACTATACATTTATAATTTTTCCTTAAAACACTATACATTTACTCTTGAAAATTGGATATAAACACTTTGACATAATCAGAAGTGTTCATACTCAACTATATATATATATATAATTAAAAAATATACATTGACTAAATTATTTTAATCAAATTGATTCTAATAAATTTAATTTGATTCAAATATTTACAATAATATTTTAATTATTTGGATTAAATATTTGGTAATACAATACATTCTTCGGGTGGTCTTTTGCTTTTTCCTAACCTACAATTCAAATAATAATTGTTGATTGATTTAATTATTACCTATTTAGTCTTTACATTAATCATTTATATTATTACATATATTTATTAAAGATGAATTGAGGATGGACACTTACTATTAGGTCGGGTATGACACTTCATACATATTCATGTATACATATCGAACTTTATATATATAAAAACTATATAAGATTAGTTAATGAAATGAAAATAATTTTAATTCCCAGAAATAAAAATAATTCAAATAAACACAAGACAATTTATTTTTCTTATTAATTGTGAATATTTTAAAGAAAGTAAGTAAGAGCTTGTGCTAACATAATTAAATAATAAACAAATCATATTTTTAATAATCTTGCCACATGTCATACAAGTCGCTCATGTGTGTCCCGAAAGTTTAGCCGATGGGGGATCCTATATATAAAGAAGCAAACAACAGCCCACACCACGCCGAACTCATCAAGCTGCTGACGAAGGAACTCTCTTTTTCGCTCTTTCTTCTTCACAAAAGCTCTCAAACCCCTTGTTGTACTGCCTGGTTTCTACATTTCTCATCGCCAAAAGAAAAAAACCAGACTTGATTTTCCAGGAAAATTAACGCCATGGACTTCGACTTCTGGGCTCGGTGGGTTCACCCTGCCCAGCGTATCTCTGACAATCAAGCTGCTTTGATGCAATCTGGTAGTTGTTCTGAATTCTGTCGCTAATTATTTGATGATGCAGTTGGATTATAATATATTTTTTTTCTACATATGGTTGGTTTACTTGTTTTCTTATAGCATTATTAAAAGAAGTATCTATTGTCTATGTCTTTGGAGTGAGAATAGGGAAGGAAATAGGAATACCCAGTTGGGAGAATTCTGTGTTGAGATTGACCAAACGAATGGCTTTTATGATATTTTTTAGGGCTAAATTCAATTTACAGCCTTGTTAATTTATACCAAAGAACTTTGACATGAGCAAAATTTAGTCCAACTTTCTAAAAGCTAAATTGGTCCTTTATGGCTCAATTCTGTCAAATTTTAGATAGAAAAAATACAACAAAGAGGCAAATAATTATTTGACCAATGTAGATAAATCATAAAAATTCAGAAAAACAGACTAACTGGCTGTAAAAGAAAAAAGATGGAATTAAGCCATCAAAGACCAATTTTGCATATTTCAAAAGTTCATAAGTAATTCTACTCATTTCAAAGTTTGTGGGTATAAATTCTGCAATGACTCGAAATTCATGGTTAGAAGTTGAGTTCAACTCTATTTTTAAGGAAATGGGTTTGGTGGTGTTGATAATTATATGGAATGCACAACATGTATGTGTATGTATTGAAGTCGTATCGTTCTCCTTATTTTTACTAGTTTCTTGTCATGAGCATCATCCATTTGATTCCGTTCAAAATGTTTCTTCAAGATAATTATGTGCAAATGTGCAATTGACATAAGCTCCGGTTGTTTTAAACATTGTATTATGATATGTGAACCATAAGTCACTATGGTACTGGTACTACAGCCAGTCTATATGTTTTCTTATACTTTATGTTTCTAAGAGGTTTGTCTTTCTCGTTTCATGTTGAACAGAATATCATATAATATTGGATGCTTCTGATGGAGATGACGATGCAAGAGCTTGTTTTCCATGCGCTTTCTGTAATGCTGATTTTGAACTTCCCATGCTCTGCGTCCATATGCTAGAACAACACTGTTTTGAATTCAAAACTGCAGTATGTGCTCCACTTATTCTATGCATTTATCGTTATTTACAAGAGATACACTCTTCTTGCCTCTTTGAATAGTTGATGAGCTTATCAATGAAGTAGGACTGGAACTCTGACTTTGGTACTTGGTTTTTGATACATCGATTTTGTTTCCTATCCATTATTCTTCTTTTACCGAGTTTGGTTCAAAAAATAATAATGATAATAATTTAGCCTGAATTTGGGAAAAGAAGAATAATATGGAAATACATAGTTGAAAGATAGAAGGTGTTGATGCATATCGCTGGGTTTTCAATTAGAATGAAGCTGTTTATGCTTTTCTCTTCAGGTTTGCCCTTTCTCTGCGGCCAACCTAGCGAAAGACGTTGTAGGACATCAACCGATCCCATTGAATGAATAATTGACCTGGATCCTAAAAATAACACTTTCGAATAAGTATGAGTAATCAAATGAAATGAAGCGGCTCGATAAAACCTTATACCCAAAGCTAACATCATATAACCCAATTGCGATATTGTAGAATAGGCTAAACTTCTCTTAATATCTTTTTTAGCAAGAGCTAAAGTAGCTCCGAATGGTACTGTATGTTGCAGCATGCCAATTCGTTAAAGTTATCGCTAAATAAATTAGGATAATTGCATTAGAATCAAGTACAACCAGTCTAAGCTCATTTTACTCTTTGCAGTGGAGGAGATATGAGAAATTCAGCTCTTCATCAATGCTTGACAAGAAGCTGTGGGCAGAGGGAGGAGAAGATAAACAAGAATCAGCACTCGACCCCCTTCTCTCACCGTTCATATGCAGTATTCTGTTTTCAGACCATAAAAGTGTCCATACAGATGAATGTTCCATAAGAGATGCCTCTGTCCTTGCTAATGAGGGAAGGTATTACACTATAAGTTCCATTCTCATCTCATATCCTTCTTAACTACTAACTAGCATGAATGGTGAAGCGGACTAATGTTATGTTCAATTTCTGTGTTGCGGTCAGCATTACATAAATCTGAAGAAGAATGTCCATTCTCAAGGAATGATAATTAGATTTAAAAATCTTAATGCCTTGTATTACCGTGCTCGTTTTCAAGTTTCCATCCTTTCTCTTGCAGTGCCGACCCAGATTTGGTTGAAGAAGATCATGATGATGAGCGTGATGAAAAAAGAAGGCAGAGGGCAGCTTTCGTTCGGCAATTACTCGCATCTTCCATGCTCTTAGAATTCCCTTTCTGAGAACCAGCATGCTTCGCGTCACACTAGATTTTCGGATCCTAAAAATTCCTTGATGGATACTTTGAATACGCAGCCAAGCCAAAAATCTCTCCCTTGTCAAGTGTGCATATAATACCCATCTATCCTCATCTTCATCCTCAATAATTGATGGATCATATGTTTAGACATGTCAATTAATACAGTGTTTAATGTATGTAGCAGACTCAAGTGTGTTCATTATTAACTATGTTTAGTTGACAAAGTAATGATGGTATTTCATCACACGATAAGAATTACCATTGCCATGCACTGAGGGTAAGCTCTTTTAACTAAGATTTTTGACAATTTATCCACTTTGAAGGCATGGTTAAAGATTGAACTATCTTTCAACACAACAGTTTCTATAGATACAACTTCTGTGGGTTCTATGCTTCTCAAATCTGTGTTGTTTCAACGGCTACACCACGGGAAAACCAAAAAAAAAAAGAATAAAAAAATCCTGGTCGTTCAAAATCAAAAGAACAATGTAGATGTTACATGATGATCTCCTATTTGCCCAAACATGAACATGTTCATTAACGAGCTCTGAAATAGCAACATAAATCAGAGCAAGAGAGAACCATAGTAGTCTGTTACCCGACCAATCACATTTACTATTTCCCCTTGGCAAATTAAAATTAATCTGCTGCACCTTAGTCCAAATGAAACATATTCTTGATGAGTCTCTAACATGAGTGTCATCTAGCTCACTCTATCTTCCACACCAAAACAGGGCAGCAAAAATATGGTTAAAGGCCCAATAGTGCACCTTCTCTGAGTGTCATTAATAGGCAATGTCAGAAACTTAGATTGGCAGCAGGCCACTCACCAGACCATTTAGTCAATGATGAGTTTGTGCAAAATTGAGATCTTTCTAACTTGAAGACTGAAATAATTGATGAGATGAAGAAAATCAATTTTTGACCAAAGATCAAAATGTGTAACAGGATCATTACCCAAATGCTGCATTTTGAAGGAAATTTTACCATATGAGAAATGTTCATTCCAATTCAAAATAAAACTCATGTATTAGAGAACTTCAATAGAGGAACTGGGTCTCTAATGCGAAAATCAATAATCAATATACAAACTCAGTTTAGCAAACCACACAAACTCTGTTTTCACTGAACTTTGATTGCAGTATATTAGTATCAAGAACATAATTAGAAAGACAAGGTGAAACAGCTTAAGGCTTCGAAGAATAAAGAGATACAGCTATGTTGAAAAGAATTTCATGCAAGGAATTTCAGTAGAGGAACTCAAAGCAGCCATAGAAAAGAAAGTCATTTGAATTATCGAAAAAATATCATCCAACTAGATTAGAAATTAACGCAAAAAGGGGAACAAACCTAAAAAATATATGGCATTGGATTCAAGAAGTTAAAATGGGAAAAAAGTAAACTCAATACAGAAGGTTGATGGAAAGTTTGACCCCATTTGGTGCCATGACAAAGTTGTAACCTCTCACTCGATAATGGATTGAATAACACCAGCTCCAACGGTCTTCCCACCCTCTCTAATAGCAAACCTCATTCCTTGTTCACAAGCTACAGGCATGATCAGTTCAACAACCATTTTCACACGGTCACCAGGCATGACCATTTTAGACTCTTCATCCTTGTCATTCATAATTGTAGCCACCTTACCAGTTACATCAGTAGTCCTCATGTAAAATTGAGGCCTATATCCTGCGAAAAACGGTGAATGCCTACCACCTTCTTCCTTCTTCAACACATACACAACTGCCTCAAACTTGGTATGGGGGGTTATGCTGCCTGGCTTAGCCAAAACCATCCCTCTCTGTATATCCACCTTCTGAATACCTCTCAGCAACAACCCCACATTATCACCAGCCATAGCATCATCAAGAATTTTCTGAAACATTTCGACTCCAGTCACCGTAGTGTTTCGAGTTTCCCTCAATCCCACAATATCTACTGTATCTCCGACCTTAATAGTACCTCTTTCGACACGGCCTGTGGCCACAGTTCCACGTCCCGTAATCGAAAAGACATCTTCAATAGCTAGCAAAAATGGAAGATCAACTTGTCTTTGGGGGATGGGTATATAACTATCTACAGAATCCATAAGCTCATAAATCTTATCCACCCACTGGTTTTCGCCTCGTTTAATACTAGGATTTGCCATTAAAGCTTCCAAAGCTAACAGAGCAGACCCAGAAATAATGGGCACATCATCACCAGGGAATTCATAGGATGAAAGTAACTCGCGCACCTCCAATTCCACAAGCTGCAAAAGCTCCTCATCGTCAACTTGGTCCTGTTTATTAAGGAAAACCACCATATTGGGCACACCCACTTGCTTGGCCAACAAAATGTGCTCTTTAGTCTGTGGCATTGGGCCGTCGGCACCTGAAACGACGAGAATTGCGCCATCCATTTGGGCTGCACCAGTAATCATGTTCTTGACGTAGTCAGCGTGGCCGGGGCAATCGACGTGAGCATAGTGCCGGTTCTCAGTCTCATACTCGACGGTGGCAGTGTTGATAGTGATACCGCGGGCTCGTTCTTCAGGGGCAGCATCGATTTCATCGTACTTCTTGGGCGCACTATTACCCATGGAGGCTAAGGCCATGGTAAGGGCGGCAGTGAGTGTAGTTTTACCGTGGTCGACATGGCCAATTGTGCCAATATTGACATGGGGTTTTTTTCGCTCGAATTTTCCACGGGCGGCTCGAACTGTGAAGGAGCGTTGGCGGATAACGGTGTTGGTGGATGAAGATGGAGATAGGTGGAGAATAGAGGAAGGGTTGAGGAAAGAAGAAGATAGATTGGTTTTCGAGGACGGTCTGGTACGGAAGTTGGAAACAGAGGTGGGATGTGAAGATGGAGATGGAGAAGCAAGTGGGTAAATGAGCTTCGAGGAAGCTGAAGCTGTTGTGGAAGAAATTATGGCCATGGCCGAGTAAGATTCTTCTAATAGAGAGGGAGGTAGTTTTAGGTTTAAGGATTAGGCGAAGGAGGAGAAGGAAAAAAGAGTAAGAGAGCAGTGAAGAGTGTTATCTTCAAGGAAGACGAAAGAGGACCTCATATGGGGTTCTATCCTTTTCTGCCAGAATTTTATAGGGGTTACCGTGGTATCATGGATTTTCCGTGCTACCAGATTTATATGGTTACACATCTTAGGCTCTCTATCAACTTCAATTTTGAGGTAATTAGCCAAATTAAAAAAAACATAAAAAAAGACCTTAGGTATCAAAAACGTAAAACATAGACAATCATGAACAAAGGTATTTGAAAGTATATACCCACTAAAACTTTACTTTGAAAACTACACATTCCATAAAACTAAGAAATTTTATTCCTGATCCATAAAATCTAAGATACCTAATAATCTTTATGTTTTGTTTCTATTTTGAATTAACTTATCAAATCAAATAAATTTGATAGTTAATATTTTTGAAATAAAGTTTGAATGCACTAATCAAATCAAACAAATTTGATAGTTAATATTTTTGAAATAAAGTGTGGTTTGTTCATTTTCTTCATTTTTTGTTTCTTCTTCATTTTTGTTCCTTCTCTATTTTCACTTCTTCTTTTGGTGACCTTTCTTCTTCAACGAATCACTGCCTAAGTGGAAAATTGGTGATCATCCTTATTTTTCTTCTTCACCAATGAGACATTGCTTCTTCAGCGAGAAAGTGATTCATTATTCTTCTTTTTCAGTGAGACAAACTCATTCTTTTTCTTACTCTTCAACGAGACACACTTAAGTACCTATTTTTTTATGCAAAAAATGAATGATTGTACCATTCTTCTTCTTCTTTCGTCCTATTTCTTTGTTACATTAAAATCATAACTTTTTTTATACTGAAGGTTAGGGAAAAATTGTCTACGGTTATAAAAAATCAAAACTTTATTTTGTAATGGGGGTTGGGGAAAATTCATCTACTCTTAAAACATTTCTTTGCTTTATACAAATAAAATTTGATTTTTGTAATTAACAATTTAAATGGTTTGTGAGTTTTGGCTTTAACTTGGAGTTCTTGTAAGAAGATATAGGAGTTACTCATATGGTTGTGAGTTAGAAATTTAGATACGTTTTAGATTAGGTTACCTCTCTCGATGATTATAATCTTCTGCATTATTATGATTGCATTAGTTTTAAATTCTTTACAATTGTTTTGAGCAGTAATGACCACAAATGCTTTGTGATAAATTTGTATCTTCTGGCTGATGTTGAGATATTGTATCTAGTGGATACTTGATAGGTTCAAGTAGTTGTATTATGACTACTTCTACTCGTCAAGTAGTTTTTTTTATTCTAGCAGTAAACAATTCAATGACCAATGACTACCTTAAGAGTTCAAGTAGTTATTTATGACTACTTCAACTCTTAAAGTAATTCATTTATCTAAATACTTGAACTCTGCAAGTAGAAGTTATGTGTATAAATAAATCGTACAAATTACATCCAATCTGCATCCTTAGACATATGATCGCCCCAAAGGTTCTATTGAGTTGTATCTAAATAAAGTTGATTTTATTCTTGGAAGAGTGAATTGCTTATCAAACTTACGTGCTATTCAAAACCTAAATGAAAAGGTGACAGAGTCCCAAAATTTTTTTTTTCACCAAACATGTTTCGATCATCTACTGGACACACAAGGTCTCTAGTTTTCTACCACCATTTGTCATCATATGCTTTTTAGAAAAGCTAAGTCCAATGATGATAACGTATCAGATGATGAGATCTGGTTCCTTATTGTTGGGAGAGCAATTCGATAGTCAAAGAGAAGATTCTCACTCATAAAAAGCCTTCGCTTTGGCACTCCTCCATAGTGGGAGTTACGACAAAACAACCTCCATTAAATTTATTGATCAATACTTCAACCACGACAGGTGGGTCGTGTTAGTTGATAAACTAGATACTCCCTCGTCTACAATCGCTAGAGTGTGTGTCCACCCCAACAGAAAAAAAAACACCCTATCATTTTAGAAAGTGCAAATTTACAACATGCATCTGCTCATACTGACCTGGACTCATCCTCCCTTTGGATCTCCACACTGTTCGTTTTTTCAGAATGTGTATTACATAAACTCGTCCGGACAAGGATTTGTTAATCATCTTCGTTAATTTTTGCCACGAATTCCGAAGATTCACGGCACCACACTCCTCAGCAAATTCGAGTCTGCATATTAAATCATGCTCTGAAATGAATTGGGAAGGGGTCCTATTTATAATCATTTAGCCTCTGAAACTCGCCTGGTCTGACCCTTTGAAAGTTGGGCCTTTTCCTAATGAAGAAGATCAATATAACTGGGCTGTATCAACAGTAGAACTAGGATTTTTTGCTGGATATGGATTTTCTCAACTAGACTTCGACTCAATTAGGAGTCTACGCTAGTTTATAAAAGAAAAGAAAAAATAGTCTAATATTTACGGATTTACAAATATGGTCGTATTATAAACTAGCTCAATAAAAAAACTCAAACCAATATCTTATATTTGACAAAAATACCTATGTCTACTAAACTAGCGGAGCAACCCACTCGCACTCATCTCTCTCGAACACCCTCACAAGCCACGGACATTGAAGCCCCAGCATAAAATTTTCTCCATCACAGCCTTCTCTCAGCGGTGAAAAATAAGCAGAGTATCGTGAATCAACATCAAAACATCATAACCTTCACAAGCATCACAAATCTAAGGCAAAATTTTCAATTTTCGTAACAATATGTACGAGAATCTCAAGCCTCAAAACGATATATTTCCTCACTCTCTCTTTCTCTGCCTCTCCATCTACGAGTTTCAAGATTGTTTGTTCTCTTTGTGTTCAACTTTTTCACCTTTTGTAATATTAATGTTAAGTAATGCATTCTGTGAGTTTATTGGTTTAGAAAAAAAAACATTGACATACATTTGAAACAGAAGTATATTTTGATTCGAAAACTTCCTCAAAATTGTATATTTTAATTCGAAAACTTCCTCTCCCCACTGTCTTTGAAAACCGAAGACGGTAAATCTTAGTAAACATTCGAAACAGATGCATATATGTTACATCAGTATTTATGCTCCATCTGATTCAAATGTGTATATTCATGTAGCTGGATGTTGGTGAATAAGGTAGATTTGGTTGGTCCCTCACTGACAGAGTGCATGTTTTTATGTTGAAGTTTTGTTTCATCTTTTGGTCGGGAGTGCTTTTGTGTTTTTTTACATGCTTTATGTTTCTGCTTTGAGTATAGTAATTTCTTAGACTTATTTACATGACAAAAGAAGTTATATAGTTGTTATGGATTCTGTCAAATAATAAATGAGCTTATTTACCTTATGATGCTATATCTCGCTAAACATGTTGAAAAATGATGCATACACTTTGATCATTTAGAATTTAAATAGCTGTTATGGTTTATCTGGCCTCTACATTATGTTCAATAATAGTAGGTGATGCACATTTATTAGTCACATTTAGCAATGCAGAATAGATTTTGAGCTAAGTTCTACCCCTGTTCTTAAAAGTTTATTTTTACTTAAATTTCAACAGTTCCAAGCTATTAGTTTAAAAATTGAAAAAGTTTACTATATAGAGCTTTACGAGCAATAACAAAATATTTATAAACATGTAGTATATTAATATATATTTACTAAATCTGACTACAGTTTACCATGTTTTTCTATTGTTCATTAAAGTACAATATATTTACTGTTGGGGGTTATGCCGTTAACGAATGTGTATTGACATTTTGATATAAAATTTTATGAGAATTATATTTTTTTATAATTTATTTTTTAAATTATTGTTGAACAATTTATATAAATATCTAAAAAATTATATTCATTAAAGAGACTATGACCTTGTATTAGTACAACAGTATTAAAATCATAGATAAATTATCAGCAACATATTAAAATATGAAATCTTTAATGAATGGTTGCTAGTACGGTTCACTAAGCATTATGAATGCGTGTGATCTAGATCCGAATCATTGACGTGGATAGACATTTTAGTGAATGTGCTTTATATAATGAGATTATATATGACTAGACCGATGCGAATTAATATCTTTATCAACGTGATGTTTATAATAAAGATTTAATACACATTAATTCGAAGATCATATATAGATCAGTCTGAATCCCGAGTAGTCATGAACTCCTATATGTATTTACTGGATCTTTTGATTCACTCGTTAAAGTTTGTTTGTAAAACAGGCTAGTGACTTTTGTTTTGGAGATTTAGTGATATGGATGGCTGTGACATGATCTTACAAGATTTGAAATCCAAGTTTTTCAAACGGATCGTATATCGGTTCTCTTAAGTGTTAATTTTGAAACTAAATAATTATTGAGCTCAAATTTATAATAAGATTATAAATTAGCCACTCACTAGTTGATTAATGATATTTAAAGATCAAGAGGTATTTAGAGGGGTAAATGGTAATTTTGACCAATTCTAATTTACGAACCAATAATTGGAGGACAAAACTACATGAATTGATTATATCAGTGGACTACATGAGAATACTCTGTAAATATATTCTATAATCACTAAGAGTTCAATTCCATATTTATACTAGAATAATAATAGAAATAATAAATAAAATTATTTAATTAAGGAGTTTAATTAATAATCTGATTTATTGGAGCGTAAGATTATAGGTCCGTGGTCCCCAAATCACCTCTATACTATGCAGTCTATGGTGTGAATATTTCAGTACATAAGAAAATGACTGACTTGTAAAAGAATTTTTATTCTGTGGCAAGTACATAATTATGAGATAATTATGTGTGATTAATTAATTAAATTATATATATATATATATATCGATTATTTTTTTAATTTATCGATAAGTGAGACAAAATATATAATTTGTGAAATTAAATAACTAAATTATTTTTAGATAATAATTTGGATCAACTAAATTTGTTATTTGTGAAATAAAAGATAATTTAGTTGATAGAGATAATCAAATATGTTAACTTCGAATTAATTAATAGGAAAAATAGAAGGAAAAGATAGGTTTCTAGGGTAGAGTTGCAAAAATGACCGAAATTTTTTTATTTGCAAAAAATGGCTGAATATGACCGTGGTAAAAAGTTTATTCACCGAAATTACACGATCGTAAATATATTATTTACCATATTTTGGATATTTTTGTAACTTGAGCTAGGAAAGAGGTCATTTTTACAGTTCTCCCTAACTAATAGCTAGATACTTTTCTAATTAAAATAAATATTTAATTTACAATATTTGCTACGTCTCGTTTAATGATGGAGAATCATAAATCACCATGGACTGTTGTAGTGCCACGCGCACTACAACAGTAGGCATATAACACTGCAATGCAGTGTGACAACGTAATTGTGCATCATAATAAACTGGCTCCCACTTATTGGGTAATTTGAAATTAAATATTAATTTATAATTATTCTTAAATATCTGATATGCTATTATCAAGAATATGTACAGATTTTATTCGAATGACCTGAATTAATGAATGAGTTGATCAGATTATCATTTGATCAATTAGATAATTGATTTGTGAACATAATTACTCAGAGTGATTTATCTCTGTGATTAATAGTTAATCAAATTACTAAAAGAATAATCATCACATTCTTTTGGAGAATCGTCTCACTAAAGTCATTCTTAGTAAATCTCTAGATCTCATGTGTTGATAAAATCTAAAGATAGAAAAAGTGTCTTGTAATATTCTATGTGCTCACACATGTCCTGGTGCGTTGTTAATTGACTTGGTAGATCTTGATGTGGATCTCAGAGTCTACTGATCATTGGAACAGTTTTGTGGGAGTGAGGATCAATCGGTTTTGCAAGGACGTTTCATTAAGATAACAAGAGGTATATGATTCATAACCTTATATGTTGTAGATTTAATATATAAATATATAACAGATCCTAATTAATTGAAAAAAAGTTTTCAATAAAAGTTTTTATTTAATTATCCTTGCGTTGCGCAAGTTTTTTTTATTAAAAGATTTGATCTGTATTAAAAGTTTAATTTTTCAAATGACCACGTGCCACACTCTTCCACCGCGCACGCGTCGTGATGACCAATAAGTGGTACCAGAGCGGTTTTTATATATTAATATGTTAAATGATGTGTGAGTTTTCTTACATTATTCATATAATATGAAATATGTATGAATGAATGGATGATTATATATATTTTTTGAATGTATGAAAAATAATAGATCGTTAATTATATGGTGATTATTGGGTTACGCTATGTTCTTTAATTTTTTCTTGAGATCTTGTGTAAGCCGTTTTGGGGCGTAAGAATTTTTATAATTTATTTTGAATATTTATTGTAATTATTCCGATCACGAGAAGACGAACGATGGAGGAAAAAGAAAAGAAATAAGAATTATTTAAGTATTCCAGCGTCTGTACCAAAAATTGGATTTTTGGAGCTGGCGCCGTCGATTAATGATTACCGGCAGTCTCGCCGATTAATGATTACTGGATGTGGCTGGCTGTCAGTGATGGGCAGAAGTAGTAGAGTCCTATCGTTGGTGGCAACTGTTGTCACATTTGGAGAAATTTTACAGAAACCCTGATACTAACCAACTTTATCACTGCAAAGTTTGATGATAACCATATCTCTATCTATTATCTTTTTAAATTTTGAAATTAATGTACTTTTAAAATTAATTTTTAATTTTTAATTTTATGAAAATTAAAAATTAATAGGTTGATTGGGTTTGACCTAAGTTTGACCAAATCAAATAAAGTATTTATTTGACTAAGTCAAAGTAAACTAATTTTGAAGGGATAATTATAGAAATTAATTTTAATTACGAGAAATAGTTTTTCCTAATTAAACACGATTTTGTTCAAAACTTGAAGATTATGATGATGGACATCAGGAGGAGAAGACAATATTTGGAAAATTTGTATTTTTGAAGTCCGCTTTGTAATTTTATTTCTTTATTTCAAAAGTTATAATTTAGAAATACTCAATAGTCACTCGGTCCATTATTATTTTATTTAATTGTTAAATAATTGTTTTAATTGTTACGTTTGATAATATGTTCATGCATTAGTCGATCACATGTCATACATGAAAATCTCACACAGTTTCAATTGATCATGCATCTCATAAGTAGAAACATGATTTAATAGGATTGTCCTAATATGTTTATATGTATTGTTTTACGAAATCAATAGCATGTAAACTGCTAGGTTTTAATTAGTTAAAACTTGGTAATCACACCACACTAAGGGCTATAGTAACATTTAGGATAACCGACTTTAGTAAAAGAGTTTTATTAAAATTTGATGAATATAATTAATTAATTAATCTAAGTTCACATAATTATGACTTAGGCTTGGAATGTTTTTCCGTCTTAATAGTCAACTTCTGCACTGCCTCTTCTGAAAAGACATTTTTGCAACTACCAGGGTCAATCACGAAATGACATACCATGCACAAGATGATACAAGTGGACTGGAAAATATTACACCTCACCAATCATCCTTAGTTACTGTTTTAGGCGTCAAATATGATCTTCTGACAACCAAGCAATCCTCACATCTCCTGTAACCACCTCATCATCATCACCCTACTGCTCATCATCAAAATTTGGATGTTCAGCAACTTCAACGTCCTCATCGCCACCTTCATCAGTTTCAGCAAACAACGCCCTCTCTTACTAGCCTTTTTACAATCAAACTGTCTATGCCCTGGTTCACCACAAGCAAAATATTGCATGGTACTACTGCTCGCGCCTTTGTTAAACTTACTTCCCACGACTTTGCCACTCATGCCGCTCAATCCACTCCCACCATTAACACAGTGTGACTGTTTCTCCACCATCAAGGATCTCTAATGTGCTTCTAACACAAACACGTGATTGAACATATTAAGGGTATCATGAATTTGAACCATTAATCCTCCAATGTATCTCGCCACCAACTGTTCCTCCATTTCTTAGATCTCACTTCTGGCCATCAATTGGTAAAATTTCGTACTATAATCATTCACCGATCTTAAACCTTGTTTCAAATTCTGCAACCTTTGATATAAAATATGCTAATAATTATAAGGAAAAAATGCAGCTAGCAGGTGTTTCTTCATATTTTCCCAAGAAGAAATTTTTAACTTACCCAACCTGGTACGAGATAGCTTAAATTACTTCCACCACGTCGTAGCCCTACCGCGTAACCTAATCGACACCAAAGGTACTCGTTGGTTCTTTGGCACTCCTATGAACTCTAAAATCTCTTCAACGGTCGCCAAATAGTCAAGCAACTCCTCAGCCTGAAGACTGCCATGAAATTATGGTATTTTATCTGCATACCAGCCTCCCACCGCCTATTATCCTCGTCCACATGGACTCTCTATCGCCTACGACGGACCTGTGGAATGTCCTCGTAGTATTCTCCTTCATCTTCCCCTTCTGATTCGTCTACCCAATCACCCGGTTGATCGGATTTCACAGTTCAGACATATTCCTTCTACTCTGATTCCCCTACCATTTTAACTATCCATTCGGTTAACTATTCCAACATTCTCTCCATATGTTGGTCGACAATCTGCCCGATTCAATGTTCTAGTTGGACGCCATCATCGCACTCATAAACCTCATCAACTTGTTGTTGCCGTTGTTGGTTTCATCGTGGTACCATGAAAAATACAGATCAGTTTTGGATCTGATACTAACTGATGTAGTGGAAACCTTGAAGAAAACCTAACAATATCAAATATTGTTGAATCGCGCACAATTACTAGTAATTCAATCTTCTAAAACTTGTTGAATTATGAGATTACCAGGATTTATGCTTGAACTTCGATAAATCATGAAATGCCAAAAATTGGAATTATAAAGAGAAAGTATGTCAAAAAATATCATAAGCTGCCGCATAAAACCTAAACAAAAAGTATTTAAACTATCTCAGAAAACCCTAGACATAAAAGAAAGGTAAAATTAAGAAAATGTCCAAAACTTGTGAAAACAGCTTCCAGCCTTCGAAAGTGCTTAGAACGACCTTTTTGGGATTGAAACTGGGCGTTAATAATTAAACCTAATTATAAATGTAGATCTCTAAATGATCTTTGATTTGATACTTTACAGGCCCCGTGAGTCAATTCGAGTTAAAAGTTATCGCTTCCAGAAGGTGGACTGCGCGTGCGACGATCCATTCGCTCTAAAACTCCAACGCTACCCCGACCGCATCAAGACCTGAACCCCATTGGATATATTGATTCTGATTTTCAATTAGACAGAGGTAGTCAAAAGTTTACATCTGAGTCATAAACCGAGGTGATCTAGCTGTTATGAATATAGCGTTGGATCAGAACCTGTCTGACTCATTTACCAAGACACTTTCTACGAAGTTGCTTGAGGGTCATGTGTGTAACATGGGATTAAGAGAGTTGCCACATTTTCTTTAGGTTAAGTAGGAGATTGTTGGGGGTTATGCTCTCAAAGCATGTGTATCGACATTTTGATATGAAATTAAATGAGAATTACATTTTCCTTATAATTTTTCTTTTAAATTATTGTTGACTAATTTATATAAATATCTGAAAATTTCATATTCATTAACGAGACTATGATCTTGTATTAGTACTAGAGGATTAAGATCATAGATAATGAATAAAATTGTCACATTTGGAAAAGTTTCACAGAAACTGATACTAACTAACTATATCACTATTGAATTTGATGATAACCATATCTCTATCTATTATCTCTTTAAATTTTGAAATAAAATTAATTATTAATTTTATAAAAATTAGAAATTAATAGGTTGGTTAGGTTTGACCAAAGTTTGATCAGATCATTTAAAAGTATTTATTTGACTAAGTCAAAGTCAACTAATTTTAAAAGGATAATTATAAAAATTAATTTTAATTAAGAGAAACAGTTTTTCTTAATTAAGTAAAATTTTGTTCAAAGCTTGGAGATTATCAAGATGCACACAGGAGGAGAAGACAATATTTGGGAAATATGTATTCTTAAAGTCAGCTTTGTAATTTTATTTTTTTATTTCAAGGGTTGTAATTTAGAAATACTCAATAGTCACTCGGCCCATTATTATTTTATTTAATTATTAAATAATTATTTTAATTGTTATGTTTGATAACATGTCCATGCATTAGTCGATCACATGCTATACATGAAAATCACATAGTTTCATTTGATCATGCAGTCATAAGTAGAAACGTGATTTATTAGGATTGTCATAATATGTTTATATGTATTATTTTATGAAATCAATCAAATGACGCTACAAGTATAGAATAAATAGACACATAAGAACCTAATTCGTCAAGGTTGAAGCACAATAAGACGCAAGCTAAAACCATCAATGTAAAAATATCAGTTGAAAATGAGATAAACAAAACATAATAGTAATTACACATATGCGAACAATAATTTGCTTTAACATCGAAGGACATGTTATCAAATGTGAAATTGGAGATTTTGTCTTGATAACGGGTCTGAATTGTGGACCTTATCCTTCGTTAAATAAAGAGTCATTCCCTGAAGGTATTTTGTTAGATGAAGCTTTCCCAAATATTAAATCGATGTCTATGGAGAGCCTTTCGTGTTCTTTTAGTGCATTTCGATATGTCAATCAAGACATGGAAATTTTGGCCAAGATTTTTTGTTTAGAAAACATTCTCATTGCAAAACAACTTACAACAAGCATGGATTTGGACCATATGAAGATGGTCGACATTAAAGAAGTTTTTAGACATATCCATGGGGCAGTCATACGATCTGGCTATTAGATACATATGATCGGACTGTTAGATACATTAAAAGTATTTTGAACAACCCTTCAGCAAGAAGTTCTGCATAAAGTTGCTTCACATTAGCCCTAATTGTGTAGGCTTATGAAATCATTTCAACCTTAACAAATGCACAAAACAACTATGCAAGACAATCTATGGAATTTCGAGAATGTGCGATTGGACGGGGAGTGAACATCCTGGCTGGAGAGAGATAAAGACAAAGGTTTTTTATTCAAAAGAGGTAGACTATTTTTTTCTTAAATTATAACTGCAATAGTAATCAAATCGGTATATAGTTGTTGACTATTATGTAGTGCTTCTTGTTGTTTTTGAGTCTGCCATGAATATTTTCTGCATGTTTCTGAAATATATTTTCTGAATTATACTACAGCTTACTGTTAGACCAATTGTAATGACATAATTGGAGATTGATGCAACTTTCATGAAAAAAATTTAAGAAAGGGAAAAATGTGCCAAATGAAAGGCAAGGTGAAACCTCATAGGGTAATTTGTTTGAGTTATTAATCAAGAGGCAGAAGAATTTTCAAATTAGAGAAGCCATGGCTATCTCTGCAAGAAAAGTTGATAAATTGAAAAAAGGGTGACATGAAGTGATCATATCCATGATGAGCATAGATATAAAAATGAGTGAGATACTATGCATATTTACCTTAGGCATTTTTTTATTTGAATATAAAAATAGTCAAAGTATTTATATGTAGACTATACTCAATTTTTTTAGGAAAAACTATAAATTAGTCCCTCGAACTATCCGGTTGCTGTCATTTATGACCATGAACTATTATTTCTTTTATTTATAACCTTCAACTTTTCATTTACCGTCAAATCTAACATTCCATCCATAATATGTTACGTATCTATTAGTTTACTTTAAAATGACGTAGTTTTAAAATATTAAAATTATAAAATCACCCCTATCAAAACTACGTCGTTTTGGCCTTCTATTTTTTCCTCAAACCCTACCAAACAAATCCCTTTCTTCTTCCCATTTCTCCTACCCATGGGCTAACCCATCGCAGCAGCAGAGCAGCTCGTGGGTTAGCACGCAACTCGTCTAAAAAAATAGAATGAGCAGTTGAGATATTACGAAACAATCAATGGAGTTTTGCCACTGTATAGGCCATAAGTCTCTTAATCTTCATATTAAAAAGAGAAGAAAGAAGCCTACAATTTTTGGCAAAAATACTCAATTCTGCATGCTCTGTATTTTTCCTCCTTTTCCAACCAAGTTATATCTCTTTCTCGCAACGAAACTTATGGGTTTTAAAAACTACAAAAAAAATCATTTGTTATCTTCATTATTATGCTTATGATCAACCACTTCTCAAGTTTTCGACACACTCACAGACTAGCAAGTCAAGAAGAAAAGCATAGAGATGAAGCCAATTCAAATTCCATGTTTTCATGGCGTTTCTCAGCAAAGTTTCGAGGAAATCTTAGATAGGTGAGACGGAAAGAATCCATGGAGTTTCTTGTAGAGCAATTCCAGAAATTGAAGACAAGCTGCTAAAATGGGAAGAAGAATTGGTCGAAGAGCTGCTAACCCACGAGCTGATGCGATGGGTTAGTCGATGGGAAGGAGAAATGGGAAGAAGAAAGGGGATTTGTTTAGTAGGGTTTGGGAAAAATAGAAGGCCAAAACGGTTGATAGGAGTGATTTTATAATTTTAATATTTCAAAATCACATCGTTTTAAAGTAAATTAATGGATACTTAATAGATTATGAATGGAAAGTTCGATTTGACGGTAAATTAAAAGATGAAACTTATAAATGAATGAAATAATAGTTCATGATTCTAAATGATAACAACCAGATAGTTTGAGAGACTAATTTATAATTTTCCCTTTCTTTTATAAAGAAAAAAGAAGATGACGGCATGACTGATAATGGTGGTAACGGTAACTGTAGTTCTAGAAACACAGAGGTTGGTTTTCGAAACACAGAAGGTGGTTCTTGAAACACAGAGGACAGTGTAACTAGGTAAGAACAAATTTGAACATAATTATATATTGTAGGTACATAACTAGTGACTTTAGGTATATAATTTATGTTGCCAACTCTATTTTGAAATTTAAGTGCCCATGAAGGATTTATAGAGCTAAAAAGTAATTTGAAATTCAGATTTTATGTAGACTCCATTAATTTTTTTGTTAAATGTACATAATGAAGGAACCCAGAAAAAGTAGATGGTTCGTGAAGACAACATCCACCTTGTAACGCCCTGATCCCGATGGTTAAACATACATATAATTTCACAATCTCAGAATCCCTTAATCGAAAACCCTTATTTAAGAAAATTCTAAAATTGAAAATTTGTCTATGATAGAATAACATTGACCTTAAATAGAGGAAGCATTAAACTTATCTATGTCAAAATCTTTATCATTAAATAGTGGAAGTAATAAAACGTCATAAATGCATAATTGATAAAATCTCGATAAAACTGAATTAACCTTTGAAATAAAGTCAAAACATGAAATCCATAATTCATGGAGTTTCACTCATCCTAATTCGTAGAAAAGTACAGCGCAAAATAAACTACTTAAATAACCGAGTTTAACAGAAAATGTTGTTCCAAGTCTCAAAGCAAATCGTAAACTGAAAATCACAAATTCTTTTAGTGGTTCAGTTGGTTATGGCAGTCTCTCGCTCATGCTGCTCACCATCACCACCTATAACATAAACAACTGTGGAAGAGTAAGTACTAGGGAGAACTTAGTATGTAAACTCACATAATAACATGCATACATATTTCATACATGCAATCATGTCATAACATAACTTAACTTGACATGTATCATTAATGAAATAATGTAACATACTTGATCATGTTTTGACTCAACATAGCACGTAGTTAACACGTGTCGCATACATAATCATATAATAATCTTAATCATATCTTATATTGGCATATTCCCTAGTTAACAACCTATTCAGAATTATTCACACGTGAACTGAAATGTGCATGATGAATTGGGCGACGAAACAGATGACATACATTGGGTGACAGAAACAAATGGCACACACTGGGAGATAAAATTAGATAGCAGTTATAGATGACGGAGAAACATATACAAATGGCACCCCGTGGGTGACTGAAAACATGAATAGATGGCACTCATAGGTGATGGAGAAACATATACAGATGGCACCCCATGAGCGAAGAAAAACATGAAATGATGGCATTCATATGTGACAAAGAAACGTATACAGATAGCACCACATGAGTGACGGAAAATAAGAATAGACGACACTCATAGGTGATGGAGAAACATATAGAGATGGCACCCCATGAGTGACGAAAAACATGAACATATGGCACTCATAGGTGACGGAGAAACATAACCATATGAGTGATGAAAAATGTGAACATGGCACTCATAGGTGACAAAGAAACATATACAGATGACACCCCATGAATGACAGAAGATATGAACAGATGGCACTCATAGGTGACAAAGAAACATATATAGATGGCACCCCATGAGTGACGGAAAACATATAGAGGTGGCACCCCATAAGTGATGGAAGACATGAAAAGATGGCAAGGTGACGAAGAAACATATACAGATGGCACCCCATGAGTGACAGAAAACATGAACATATGGCACTCATAGGTGACAGAGAAACATATACAGACGACACCACGTGAGTGATGAAAAACATGAACAGATGACACTCAAAGGTGACAGAGAAACATATACAGTTGACACCCAATGAGTGACGAAAGACATGAATAGATTGCACTCATCAGTGGCAAAGAAACATTTATAGATGGCACCTCATGAGTGATGAAAAACATGAACAGATGACACTCATATGTGACAGAGAAAGATATACAGATGGTACCCCATGAGTGACGGAAAATTTGAACAGATGATACTCATAGATGACGGAGAAACATATATAGATGACACCTCATGAGTGATTCACATGAAAACATATAATGCATACTAGTACATATAACATAATCAAGCATGCTAAACTTAATATTATATGGTAACATATTAACATATAATCATTCGTACCCAAATATATATCTCATGATAATCATATTAATAATTAGACAATAGAAAGAAATAATTACAAACGTGTTCACGAATATAAACATTATAGAAAAATAGTTCAACAATATTAAATGTAAAGACATAATACAATTAGAACATCGGAGTAACATCACTATGTAAGCTTACTTACACAAAATATATATATGAACCTAATGTCTTTACAGACAATTAAAACTTATGAGAATAACACATCTTACATCTATCACACGTCGGTCATATTACAATATAAGCTCACTTACCTGAACTAGTAGAAACTATCTAGCAATCAACTAATAACCTGAAATCAAATATTGACTATCGTAAGATTGTTTCGTAATAATTATTATTAATATTAATAAACATGATTTCAAAATTGTTTAAAGAATATCAACTACATCTTTGGATAAAAGAAACTCATTTCATTAAACAAAACCTCCGCTTTTCAATTGATTATGCAAAACCCACTTGGATGAATTCTCAAATAGCCACGTAGAAAATTCAAATGTAGAACTTTTAAGAAGATATATAAACAAAACTATTTAATCTTAAATATATGAAAAAATGATTTAATAAAACGGTTTAAAACACCAATTTGTTCGGCTGGCCAAAATTGAGAAAACGAGGGGAGACAGAGAGCAAAATAAAGAAAAAAGGGCAGAGAAAGTGTAATCATGAGAAAAAGAGGAGGCACGAAAAGAAGAAACAGAGATGGAGAAGCTTACCGATGTGAAGACGTGGCAGCGCTGGAAGCAGTCCATGAAGGTGGCGGTGAAGTCTTTAAAATTGCAAAAGAAGGCAAAGTGGAAGAAATAGCAATAGGGGTTCGCAAATATCGATTGGGGAAAGAGAATTTGAGATTAAAGTAGGTTTACGGCAATTTAGAGTATATATACTTATACATTTACACATAAGCTTATGAAAATTACAATATTACCCATAGGGGAAGTTAGGTTATTAAATTAAAAAATTCATTCTTATCTTATAAAATAAAAATTAGTATATTACTTAAGTGCCCCTAAATGGGTTCAGGGTATTACACACCTACATTAAGAAATCACATCGACTCATGAATGTAACTCAAAAGGAGTAGGCATTGGCAAAGAAGGAGCAGCCACCAGCCTAGAAAGATCAGCCACCAACTAAGAAAGAGTGGCCACCACAAAAGAAAAATATTGAATACGACATAATAAGCTTCGACCTCTTCTCACAGCCTCTTGATATTGATGGATAAATGATAATTTGACTTATGATTAGCTAGATTTTTTAAAATATGATATATCACTTTATGGTAGACTTTATAGACAAATTGACCAGCTATTAATTGAGATGAATATGCAAGATTGATGATATTATGATAAATTTGAATGATGATAACTTTGTTAGTTAATGATTTGATTGTTTTTAATGCTTCATGGAAAAATCAATGATTACGTTATCACAGATAACTCAATTTTGAATGACTTCAGTATTTATATGTTTAACCGGTGGAGATGGTGAAAATTACTTTGTTATGAACTTTTTTTAATAATGTGAAGGTAAATTCTTTGATCTTTCACATCATCTACATCAGACTAATCACATTCATTACAAACGGGATTAATAGATGTTGCATAAGTAGCTTTAAGCTCACTTTTCGTATAATACTTTGAAGTTCACGGATACGATGATAAATTCTTCCTTGTAAGTGATGCACACGCATCAAAACAAGGAAGTTAATCTATGTGTCACATCTTGCAAGTGCAAGAGCTCTTTGTAATGTTGATAGCATATTCGATATCACCATAAAAAACCTGCGATGTGTTAACATCAACAATATAAGCCTACAATCAATATTCAGATAAAATAAAAATTATTAAATATTTCAAGGAAATTGTCAACTATTAATGAAATAAATAAAAAGAAAAAAACATTGAGTTGAGAAATATCACATCTATAGTACGAGAAAATTCAAATTGAGCATGTAGATCTTTCTTCGCTTCCTTCGTCAAACAAGTAATCATAGAACTAGCAGCAGTCCTCCTTTCATAAAACCATAACTGTAAATTTTGTTGAATATTCTTAATAAGCCAAGCAATTAACATTGATCTAGCATCTTTTAGAATATAATTTAACATCTCCACAAGGTTTGAAGTCATCATATTATACACGCGTCTAACAAAATATACATGTGCCCATTTCTCATACCCAACATCTTTTATGTCAGATCATATAGAAAGAACTATGACTTCTAAACAACGTATAAGGAAATCAAAATCTATAATCCCATATACCATGACACATTTATAAATTAAACTATCAAGTTTGAGCTTTTTGTATATTGTCTTCAATTGTTAAACAGATGTTACATGTAATCACCATGATGAGCATCCAGAAAAGATTTGGAAACAACCTTTAGAATGGTATTATGTAGGTCAGAAATAATTACCAATTCTTCTAGATATCCAAGGACATAACTCAACTTCTCTATAAATCATTCCCAAGCCAGATCATTCTTTGAGTCAACAATGGCAAAAGCCAATGGAAAAATTTGGTCATTACCATCAAACATTGAAGCAATGAGAAGTGTACCATGGTACATGTTCGTTAAAAATGTTCTGTCGACCCTAATAACAGGTCTACAATGCTTACTACTACTTAAAGAAGGTCCCAAAGCCATGAAAAATATTTTAGCTTACCATCACAATCAGTATCCAAATGGTGACAATAACTATAAAAAACATTTACTAAACACATAAACTTATGTGTATAAATGCATTGAATAAAAATAGTAGCTAAATATATACTCATGGTTTTTAATCTTATATCATTCTAAGATTATTCTTTTTTAAGTGGAAGCAATAGAAAGATAATATCGCATAAGACTCCTCAGAGATCCACAAATCATATCATGAGCTTCATTTTTTTATCTCCATGCTTTATAATAAATTATATTAATGTCGCGCTTCACTCACATATGATGAATAACATCCTTAGGTTGTGTGCGGTCACTAACTCCACACATGTACTTATCATTTATACACTTGTTAACAATCGTTGAAATAGCTTGATGGTGATCACTTTGCATAATGTCCAACGAACAAGTATGCTCATTTACATACTTTCTAACACACCAAATTTCACCACATATATAACGTGAAACGTACAAACCACTTATGAATCTTCACTATCTGTCGACCTACATACTTCTCATGGTTATACTTAATAGTCATAAACTGAAAATTATGCTTCAAAGCAATAAAGTGCAGCGCCTTTCTCAACTCACATTTTGAGCTGAAAATGACTTCTTTTGTATCTCAAAGCCAAGAGTTACTTATCAAAATCTACTTTATCCACAAATAAAGGTTCAATAGGATTATCATGAAAAATCATGTCCGATGAAGCCCGACCTTTGATGATGATATAATTCCACCACCACCAACAACATTAGATGACCTATTATCAATGCAATTTGTAAAAATTAAGGGATAATTTCTTCCTTTCTCATTATTCATCAAAGTAAGATATTGTTCAACATCAGAATCGATGCTATTCTTTCAAAAATAAAAATATTGATCCTCTACTTCAATATTCACCATCAAACACAAATTAACAGAATCTACACACAATGCACGAGATATTAAACCCAATAAATATATATGTGATGCATCTTCAACAACCAACAATGACTTAATCTTATAATCAGTGTAATTTCTTCCTTCATCCCACCTTCCATCATAAAAAAAATGAGAATATTCACTATCAGACCTAAAAAAAGATATAACAATTAGGAAGTAAATGGCCATATATAAACACAATATGTACAATATGTAGTATATTATATACTATATAACAGGAATGACAAAAATCTGTAAAAAATGATTTAAGCATAGCAACAAAACATAGTATCAAAATAATCAGTCCTTAGAAAATATATTGAAACTGAAAAAATATGAAATAATAATAATATGATACAAATTAACCAAATCAAACAAACTAATGAACAATATAAAAATAAGATTAAATATACAACCTCAAAAACTGTGTTTTGACACAAAAACATAGTGTTTACCTAATTTCAGTAAACAAAATAGCACAAAAACATAAAAATCTCTTCCAATAACAAAATAAAAAGAGAATATAACCTGAAAAATACTCTTCAAACTCAGGTAATGATGTTTCCTTATCAAGATTTGTTGCTTGAAGATTGAATGAATTAAAAATTGTAGATTCTTCTCTTTGTCAAACATCGCAAATTGCAGAAAATATAAAAACTGAATTAATGAAACTCAAAATCTGATTTCAGATTTAACATCGCAAACTTAAATTCTTGAAAATTATAAAAGAGCCTGAAATTTAGCAGTGACAAAAACATGTGGAAGATTACTCTTCAAACTCAATTAGTGTCAATTCCAAAATCAAGAAAGAGGAACAAAAAATTTACTTGAATCACGCTGATAAAAATCAGCTTCAATGAGATGATATTTGCCCGATATTAATTTTGCTGCGAAGAAATTGATCAAGAATGTTGTAACTCAGTTAATATCCATTCCAAAAATAAATGAATAAATATGAAAAATCAGCTTAAAGAAGAAGAAATAATCGGATTAGAGAAAAGAATAAATAATCGACTGAAAACATCTTCAAAAAGATTGAAATCCGATTTGAAATAAGCTTCAATGCCATAAACGTAAGCTTCAGATTTGAAAAGAAAGAAAGCAGTTGTTGCCGTCATAGAGAAATAATTGATACAATTAATAAAACCTAAACATAATCTATAATAATAAGGGTATTATAGTAAAATAACAATCAGAAGCTACCTTACTCTCTTTAAAATCTGCTATTTGTGCAAAATGAAAAAAAACGGACCTTGAACAAAAGTTATTCAAATATTCCCTTAAACTTTCTACCAGAAGAGGGCATGATATGGGCAAGAACTCATGAAAGGTACCTTGATAATTCCATTTACAGAAATCTTAATAAATATACCACTTTTAAAATAATTAAGTTATAAAGTGGCCCAAAAGAAATACAAGTAGATAAATAATCATTTAATATATTAGTTTTTTGACATCAGAGTATAAAATTTTATAAATACCATTAACATATGTCAACTTACTTATATTTATTAATATAAGAATTTTCATTGCCATGCCAGTTCAAAAACTAAAATAATGAATTGACTTAGCCATTCATTTTTATTATATTCTATTATCTAAGAATAGAAAGTGTAATGATCAAAATTAAAAAGATGTATGATATTTTTGGATGTATTTGAATGAAAATTAAATCATATTATTTATTTAGTTTTACTACGTTAAAATTTAATATAGTAGACCATTCTTAAAGCTTCTAAAGATATAAAATTTATTTCACTTATTGATTAATCTTTAGACCATTTTTTTTCTAAATATCATGAGTCTTTTGATAATCGTGATTATTGATAAAAATAAAAAGTATGTTAACTTGATAATCTATGCATTACAATATTTTTTGTAAAAAAATATTATGCGTAGTAATATAATACTCTCTCTCTCTCTCTTAATTAGAATTAGTTGTAGTAATCTCATCATGTTCATTATAGTTTTGTCACATATACAAATTAATATGTTATTCATATTTAACTGTCAATTATTTTCCTGATATTAAAGTTGTTTAAAATATACTGTTAATGTTATCTAATATATGTTAAATCAAACTATAAATTAAATTATTATAAAAAATCATAATAACTATTATAAATATTATTTAAAATATATTATTAATATCATCCAGTATATATCAAATCAGATTATAAATTATATTATTACAACAAATCATAATAACTATTATAAATGTAATTTATAAATAATCAATTATAACAAATCATAATAACTATTATAAATAATCATTAAGTGTGTAACTTAAAGAGTAAATTAATTATTTAATTAAAAAGCTTCATTACTCTATGGTGACATTTAATTTTAAAGTTGTTAAAATATACTATTAATTTCATCTAATATCAGTCAAATCAGACTATAAATTATATTATTACTACAAATCATAATAACTATTATAAATGTTATTTAAAATATATTGTTAATGTCATCTAATATATGTCAAATTAGACCTTAAATTATATTATTATGACAAATTATAATAACTATTATAAATGTAATTTGTAAATAATCAATTACGACAAATCATAATAACTATTATAAATGTAATGCATAAATAATCATTAAGTGTGTAACTTAATGAGTAAATTAATTATTTCATTAAATAGCTTCATTACTCTATGGTGACAATTAATTTTAAATTGAAGGATAATTTGGTGATTTAAAGAAATAATGAGGATAAACTTGTCCACAATGCCCTTCATTTGTCATTTCACACTCAAATTAACAAGGTTAGAGAATTTAAAATGAAACTTAAAATTAGGAGTAGTTTTGATATTTTTCTGGATGGTTGATTAAACGTTAATACAATATTATCTGATGTTAGCGCTCTACTTATGCAATGATAAACTCAATAATTGTTAATATCATATCATTTGATTATTAATGTATTAGCATTTATATCATATGAATTATGCATTAACACTCTATTTATGTTGTATTTATTAAATATTAATATAACCATGAATAAATGCTAATATATATTATCTCATCGTTAATATATTATTTTTTATTTACCTTAAAATTTTAAAATTTTATAAAAAAATGTTCATTTAGTATGAGATGTGTATTTAATTAACAAATATTGTCATAACCACCCAGGTTTAAAGAAGTTATTATATTTAAATTTAAAAAAATGCTCAAAATATCTTAATAGAAACATGTGAGAGCATTGTAAATAAATAATAAAAATTAAAATTAAATTAAATAGAAAAAGTCATTTATCTACTTATTTTTTAGGCCAATTTAAAACTTATTATTGTAAAAGTGACATATCTATACCATTTTCTCATTGATTGAAACCTTATTTTCTAAGGAAATATATGCCTTGTCTTTGCCATCTAGAGATAACTTAAATGACGGGTGACATTCATCTAGTTGCAAGGTTCCGCCAATCAATGCCTCATTGCAATCTTCCGACTCTATAGTGAACAGCTGGGAAAGATGCTGGTATGAATTGAATTTCTTTTGATTTTGATTTTGGCAATATATAGAATCGAAACGTTCATGGACTAATACGCCACTTCCATCTAAACCTCAACCAAGCATCAATAATATCTTTGAACACCTCCCTCAATGTCATTCAATTTCTCGAGAGCGAGTAAAGCAATAATAAAGTTGTCCATTATAGACATAATAATGATAACTGAAATTTAAAACATACAAGATTCAAAATAATTGATAAATACTTATAATTCAAATAATAAATGTGATGCATGAATGCAACATAATAAACATACAAAATGTAACATTTACCTATCACGATAAAACAACCCAATGATTAATGTGCTACCTTAGGGTCAGTCAGATTAACCTCAGACTGTCAATGAGACATTCTCATCTTTATTAATTAAAACTTAAAATATCTTATATTTTCTCTTTTAACAATAATGTATCGCTTGTTTGGTTAAGTTATAATTATCCACATGAAAGCTTAATCGTGACTTTGTGAGTGTAAACCATTATTTCAGATTTGAAGACTTGAATTAGAATATATCACCTTAGGGTCAGTCAAAACTAAACTACATCACTTCCTCCTATCATCTTAAGAAATCCAACGTTGGTATTGGTACAACTCGAAACCTTTTTTAGGAGGATGAAAACAAAGTCATCTAGAGGCCTTCACTGCATCTCACGGTGTTGTACTAATAATGAAGACTGTAGGTTACATTGACATGTCAACCTTCTCCTACTCATCATTTTAAGATTATGTGTTTCCATTTTAACTAAATTCTAAATTAATTACTAGTTAAAATAATAACCCTATGAATATTTAATAATCAGTTATGTTAATCTCATTGGTTTAAGTTCATTTAACCTTCTAAAACGCCTAAGTAGTAATTATGGGAGTTTAGATTAACTAATTAAGTATATTCATCAAACTTTAATGAAACTCTTTTACTAAAGTCAGTTATCCTAAAGGTTACCATATTCCTTAGTGTGGTGTGATTACCAAATTTTAACTAATTAAAACTTAACAGTTTACATGCAATTGATTCCATAAAATAATACATATAAATATTTTAGGACAATCTTAATAAATCATGTTTCTATAGATGAGATGCATGATTAAATAAAACTGTGAGATTTTCATGTATAGCATGTGATCGACTGCATGAACATGTTATCAAACATAACAATTAAAATAAGAAAAAATAGCAGGAAAAGACAGTTCCCGGGGGGGGGGGGGGGGGNGTTGCAAAAATAGCCGAAAATATTTTTATCTGCAAAAATGACCGAAATATGACCGTGATAAATAGTTTGTTTACCAAAATTACATAGTCGTAAATATACATTTACCATATTTCGGCCATTTTTGCAATAAATAAATTTTCTGAATATTTTTGCAACTTTAGCTAGGAAATGGGCCATTTGTGCAGTTTTCCCTTAAAATTATTATTTAAGACTTTAAATAAAATAATAATGGACCGAGTGATTATTGTGTATATCTAAATTACAACCCTTAAAATAAAGAAATAAAATTACAAAGCGCATTTCAAGAATACATATTGCCCAAATATTTCCTTCTCCTCCTGATGTCCATCTTCATAATCTCTAAGCTTTGAACAAAATTTTATTTAATTAAGAATAATATTTTTTCTTAGTTAAAATTAATTTCTATAATTATTCTTTTAAAATAGTTGACTTTGATTTAATCAAATAAATATTTTATTTTATTTTGTCAAACTTGGTCAAACCCAATAAACCTATTTATTTTTAATTTTCATAAAATTAAATATTAAATTTAAAATTTAAAAAGATAATTGATAGATTGAGGGTTATCATCAAACCATATGGTGATAGAGTTAGTTGGTATCAGGGTTTGTACGAAACTTTCTTAAAAGTGATAATAGTTGCCACCGACGATAGGACTCTCCTATCGCTGCTCCATCATCGTCGCCCATCATTGCTGCTGCTAGTCCCATTACCAGCAACCACCGCCGCCGAAACAATAATTTTCATAAAGAGTAAATATGCCATCCATCTCGTGTGTTCTTCGTCTTCTCGCGTTCGGAATGATTGCAATAATAATTAAAATAAATTACAAAAATTTATACGTCTCAAAACGGCTCATACAAGATCTAATGAAAAATTAAAAAGATCAAAACCTAACTTAATAATCACCATAAAATTAACGATCCATTATTTTTCATACATTCAAAAACTATTATCATTCATACGTATCTCGTATTATATGAACAATGCAAGAAAAACTCACACAACATTTAACATATGAATATATAAAGATCGCTCTGATACCACTTGTTGGTTGTCGCGGCGCATGCGCGGCAGAAGCGTGTGGCGCGTGGTCATTTTAAAAATTAAAATTTTAATAAAAATGAATATGTTAATAAAACAAATTCGCTCAACGCTACGATAATCAAAAAACTTCTTATTGAAAATTCTTTCAATTAGTAAGGATCCACTCTATATTTATATATTAAATTAACAGCATACAAAGTTATGAATCACATACTTATTGTAATATAAATCAAGCATACTCGCGAAACCAATCGATTCTATGTTCCCACGAAATCGTTCCAATGATCAGCAAACTCCGAGATCCATACCAAAATCTTTCAAGTCAATCCTCAATGCACTAGGACGTGTGGGGACGTAGAATATAACGAAAATACTTTTATGTATCTAGCGGTACTGAACACATGAGATCTAGAGATTTTACTGAAAAAAACTTTTGTGAGACGATTCTCTAAAAGAACGTGATGATTATTCTTTTAGAGATTCTGATGAACTTTTAATTGTAGAAAAATCACTCCTTGAAATTGTGTTTTTCTCTCAACTTTTGATTGGTGAACTGATTCTCTAATTCAACTAATTGATTGATTCTTGATTAAAATAATATTTAATTATGAAATATTTTGGGATAATTGAAATAATATTTAATTATAAAATTATCAATAGCAGTGAGACTCACTGTTATTGTGCACAACTACAGTGTCACATGGCATTACACTGTTACACACCCACTAGTGCAGTGCCATGTGGCACTACAGTAGTCATGTCAATATTTGATACCCAATAAGTCATTGACATGTGATAATTACTGCTTATTAAATATTTATTTTATCAAGTTAAATATCTAGATATTTATTAATTCAGAATTAATATATCTGATTATCCATCAACTAAATTATTTATTATTTCATAAATAACAGATTTAGTTGATCTAAATTATTATCTAATAATAATTTAATTATCTAATTTTATAAATTAGATATTTTGTCTCATTTACGATAATTAAAAAAATCAATAATAATTTACATATATTAATTCCAAAAATTATATTTATATGTGTCTGTGTGCATTAGTAATTTAATTAATTAATTAGTCACACATAATTATCTCATAATTATTTAATTACCCTAGAATAAAAATTTCTTTGCAGGTTAGTCATTTTCTCATATCCTAAATATTCAAATCCTATACTGCGTAGTATAGGGGTGACTTGGAGACCATGAACCTATATTCCTAAACTCCAATAAATCAAATTATTAATTAAATAATCTTATTTATTAATTTTATTATTACTCTACTATAAATATGGAATTGCGGTCTTAGAGATTATAGATTGTATTTACCGAGTATTCTTGTTTAGTCCACTGATATAATCAAATAATGTAGTTTTGTCTTCCAATTATTGGTTCGTAAATTAGAACGGGTCAAGATTATCATTTTACCCTTCTAATTACCTCTTGATCCTTGAGTACCATTAACCCATTAGTGAATGACTAATTTATAATCTTATTATAAATTTGAGTTCAATAACCATTCAGTTCTAGAATTAACATTTAAGAAAACTAATATACTATCCGTTAGAAAAACTTAGATTCTAAATCTTGTAAGATTATGTTCTCAGGCATCCATATCACTAAATCTCTAAAATAAAAGTCACTAGCCTGTTTTACAAACAAACCTTAATGAGTGAATCAAAAGATTTAGTAGACATGCATACGAGTTCATGACTACTCATGATTCAGACTGATCTACATATGATCATCGAATTGATGTGTATTAAATCTTTATTATAACGACATGTTGATAAATATATTTATTCACATCAGTCCAGTCATGTGTAATCTCATTATATAAAGTACTTTCACTAAGATGTTTATTCACACCAATTATCTGGATCTAGATCACATGCATTCATAATGTTGCTGACAATTTTATTAATTATCTATGATCTTAATCATCTCGTACTAATATAATATCATAATCCCATTAATGAATATGAACGTTTTAGATATTTATATTTATCATTCAACAATAATTTAAAAGAATAATTATAAAAAATGTAATCATCATTAAATTTCATATCAAAATGTCAATACACATGCTTTAAGGGCATAACCCCAACAGGTACAACAATTCTATAACAAGTTCAATATATTTTTATGTGCTATTCTTGAAACCATAATTAAGAAAATGAAGTTTAATAGGCTGAGTAGGAATCAATTTTTGTAGATGTTCCTATATAGCCAATTATCTTTGTACTAATAATGGTAGAATTTGGTTAGCTTGGAACTCTGCTATCTTATCCGTCTTTGTTGTTAGTATAATAGATCAGGATACTTCTTGCAATGTTACTTTTTTGGATAACCAGAATTCCTTTTATTTTATTGTAATTTCTGGCTCCAATGATCCCATGCCTAGAAAGGTGCTATGGAATTACCTCAACACCTTCATCTCTACCGTCAAGGGCCTGCTTGGGTCATTTCAAGAGATTTTAATGTTGTTAAGGACCCATCTAAGCAGGTGAGGGCGGATGGGGGATACTAAATCTTGGGATAAATGCATCTTTGATTTCTCAACTTGTATTGATAACTTTGAAATTGAGGACCTTTGCTTTGAGGGTCGTAATTTTACTTGGACTAATAAAAGAGAAGGGAAAAGTACCATTATGAATAAGATAGATAGAATTATGGTTAATGAGACTTGGTTCAGAATGTACCCTAGCTCCTATGGCTATTTCCCTCCACCAGGGTTATCTGACCACTATTCTGTTGTGATGAAATTCAAATTTCTTGCCCTAAGCCTCCTACTGCCTTTAAATTCTTTGATTTCTAGGTTAAAAGAGTTGAGCTCATTCCTTTTGTTCAACAACCTCAGTCTTCCAGTGTAGACTTTTCAAGAAGCATACACTCACTAAGCATCCCCTTAAATCCCTTAACAGAACATATTGTTCCAATATTATTGTTCGGGCTGCTGAAGCTAGGATCAAACTTAAGAAGGTACGAAATGATATGTTTTCTGAAATTCTTGACCAATTAGCAGGTTGTTGAGAATGATACTTTTTAGGAAGTTATCTCTTACAGACAGGCTGAGGAAAGTTTTTTCAGACAAGAATCTAATTCTCAATGGATAAGTCTTGGGGATACTAACACAACTTATTTCCATAAACTCATTAAAAGAAATAGCATCAGGGCCAAGATTGTCCAATTGGAGGATGGCAATGGCAACACTGTGACCAATAAGGAGGTGGTAAAAAATATGATTGTGCAACATCATACTCACCTTTTGGGCACTCAAAACATGTAACATAATGTAGACTGGAGGGTCTTTCAATTAGTTTATCATAAAAAAGTTAACTTTTGATCAGGCTGTCAACTTGTGTACTCCTATCACTCATCTTGAGATCCATAATATTTTTTCTCTTGTAATGACTTTAAGGCCACTGGTCCTGATGGCTTCACTTTTGGCTTCTTTAAAAAGGTTTAAACTATGGTTGAACATGATATCTCCAATGCTTTCCTAAATTTCTTCAATAATAATTCCTCTTTGAATGTTGATAAACCATATTGTTATATCCCTTGTGCCTAAGGTTAATCACCCTCAGTCTGTTAATGACTTTAGACTTATCTCTTGCTACAACATGAATTATAAAAGCATATCTAAGATCTTTGCTAACAGGCTAAAAAATGTTCTTCCCTATGTGATTAGCTCCAATCAGAATTCCTGTCTTCCTTGGAGAAGAATATTTGATAACATTTTCCTCTCCCATCAAGCTAAGAGCCATATGTTTTTCTCTAGAGTTTCTAAGCACCTTAAGTATTCTTGATCTGTTGAACTTTCAGGTTGGGTAGCTTCCTATTAGGTACATTGGCATGCCTCTGATTTCTACCAGACTTGGCAAGAATGACAGTGCAACCCTTATAGACAGGATCGCTAGCAGAATCAAGGCTTGGGAAGTCAAACACATATCATTTGTAGGGAGACAACAACTTATTCATTCTGTGCTTGTTGCTATTCAAGGCTTTTTGGCAGGGAAGTTTATCTTGCCTATGAGGATATAATGTGTAACATCTAGGCTACTCTTAAGAAGTACTTTTGGTCAGGCAATTCCATGAGACATATCGACTCTAATGTTTACTTGAATGATATTTTCCAGCTTAAAGATTGTGATGGCTTTGGCCTCAATGATCTCATTGCATGGAATATTGCTTCCATGACCAAGTACTTGTAGTTCATGATTACAATGGATCTATTTGCAGCAAATGGTGTTACACATACCTTATCAAGAATGGTATCAAATTCACAATCAAGGCAAAGATCTCTTGCAAAGATCACTGATCGTTGTTATTCTTGAACTGATAATGTCTTGCATACCTCCCTATGAGGAGATCCTTGGCATCAACATAACTTGATGTTCTGTTGAATAGCTTTGGGAGGAACATAACTCTTGACACAGGTTGGAGCATGGATACTAAGGTTAACATGGTTATTAGAGATGGTAGATGGAGCTAGTCTACAATCAACTATAATGCCTTAATCACTATTAAGGAGGCTATTATTAACACGCCCCCTCCTATGAGTTCCTTACCTGATAGATGGATATCAGATCCCTTCGTTGATGGCAAGTTCTCCATCTCTTCTGCCTACAATGACCTTAGACAGAATACAACTAAGGTTAGTTGGAGTGAGTTTTCTTGCAATATCTCTAAGCATAGCTTCATTTGCTGGTTGGCTTGCAAGAATAGGATTTCCACCAAGAACAGGCTTGTTACTTGGGGCATTCCTACTGATCCAGACTATGTCATTTGCACTAACCACATTGAGAGTAGAGACCATTTGTTGTTTGCTTGCCCTTTTGCTTATAATGTCTGGCTAAGTATTGTTTAATCATGTGATCTCATTTGCCTTGGCATAAATTAGGATCAAATGATTGAGTGACTAGCTACCAACACAGAAAGAAAGACTTGTGAGAGCCTTATTTTGAAGTTTTCTTTCAATTCTTTTGTTTATAACATTTGGGGTGAAGGAAATGCTAGAATTTTGAAGGGGAAATGAGGGATAAGGTTGGTATGTCTAGATCCATGTCAATTCTGTTAGAGATAGATTTTGGAACAAAGCAGTCTCAAATTCTAATAAATAAATAAAAAAGATGGGGAGCTACAAGCTCGAGTCTGCATGAGGGTGAGTTTTGAATTGTACCCCAGTCTCGATTTAAATTGGATAGGGATGCTAAAAGCCCAAGTTCACAAAAACTTAAAAGTTTTCTAAGCATGTCAAGCGCCTACTTATGACAAAAACTTACAAATTATCTAAGTACACTAACATGCCGCGTAAGGAAACAACTTGAAAAGGAGGTAATCACTCTAATACAATATGCTCAGCTAGAGGATCAGAAACCTTATGATTTTCCTCAGATACCACATCTTTCATTACAGCTTCAGCAACAATTGTAGCAGATATATTCCATTCATCTCCAACTGGTAAAAGGAAGTAACCCATCAACTTTAACTGGGGAGCAGCTTGGGAAAAGCCATATAAATAACCAAATATATGGACCTCTTTTTCAAGCTTCCTGACCTCTGCAATATAAAATACTTCAGCTTAAGTTTCTTTCTTCCTGACAACTTCAACAACATCACTAGCGCGAGCACTTTCCATTTCTTCAACTATGGCCCTAACAACCTCTCGAACTCGATGATGGGCTTAACAAAGACTTCTTCTGCCACCACCTTGCGTTCTCTACGGGTCACAACCTCTTACCCCTCCATCACTAGTGGACGCGTTAAGTCATATATGTTTTATTCATATCTGACCATAGCACTCCCAACATTATTTGATTTGTCAATGAGAGTCTTATGGAAGAGCATAACCCGACAAATGAAGAATAGTAATGTAAGTAAAAATCAAGAATATTGCTAAAAATTATTGTTTAAGAAAAAATAGAAAACTTACTCTCATAAGAATTTGGCTAAGGCCTTGTTGAAACGGAAATGCGTCGTCTCTTAGGATTGTGCTTCAAAGCACGAGAATTCTATGATTATCTTGACATTATTTTGAATTATAATAAATGAATATTTTCATATTGCATGTAACACAAGCATAAATAGTACTTAGTTTATGCGTTTTATAGAGTTTAGCTCATGGAAATAAAGTATTTAACGAATAACACTTGATGACTTAAAAACATTCATTATTTAACAGTCTAATGATGAACGCTTTACTAAGATATAGTGTAGTACATTAACTTTATTATGTAGAGTGTCTTACCTTGATCACTAGGTGGAAGACCTGGTTAATGTGATAGCAGATTTATAATGAATTAATGCACCAATGAGTGCTCTTAATATAGAGAGAGTTATGAACTCATTTAATGGTTTAATTGTTTTTATCTAATATGGTTGAGATTCTATGACTTAATATATCTGTAGGTTGGATGACTGAGTTATTAGATAATGAGAAAGTACATGTTTTCAATAATATAGTTCATAGACACTTTCAGTAACTGACAAAGTATGCCTTGATATAATCTGTTTATGTGATCATAACAATTTACTTAGTATCTCTAGTGGTTTAAATAGAGATTTAATAAGTTTACTTGAGTCATCAAGTATGAAAATTATCATAATTGATTAGTAGAACGAGATTTGAAATTCGAGGAATAAAAGGTGTGTATCATATACGCGTACTATATTATACAAGGGCAATACATAGTGAATAATATCTTGAGGATAGTTGAGTAATATAAAGGATTTCAATTACGACTCTATAGTGGAATAAATTGTGATTAATAACCATTAAATATGATCATGGGTTTGGTCTGTAGATTTTATCAATTATTTAGCCATTAGTATTTTTATCCTTATGGTCTCGGAGCTAGATGGGTTATAATATATGTATTTTCGTTGAACTAGTAAATATGTACAACATGGATATCTAGTAGTCATTCAAGTTGATCCTTATTTAATTAGTTTTAGTTAAAAGATAATTTTCAGTCAATCTTGACCATTAGATTTACTACAAATAGGAGTCTTCTCTTAGAGATTATAATACTAAGTCATTTGACATCATTAGTGGGGGAAGAGAAACTCTAAGGAGACAATTCTTCTCCCTAGCTAAAAAATATTGAAAGAGAAGGAAAATTAGATTTTCTCTTACAACTGCTCACATATTGGTAATCGATTGACGACCAGAGGAATAGTGAGAAAGATCTTAAGGTATCAATTCACAATGGTTCATGATAATTCAAGGTGGTTCGCAGCAATACATGGCGGTCGACGATGGCAGCATATGGCGGCTCACGGCGATCAAGGGCGGCGTGTGGGTGGCCGCTCTTTTCATGGCTTTTCCATAGTTATTCGTAGCTTGATGCCAGGATCGAGGAAACAGTTCGTGCATAAATCGATCGGATAGTAACGATAAAGCTTTGAGTTTTTTGAGTTCATGCATCAAGGGTATGATTTCTATATTTGTTCTAACATAGATTAGATTGTTTAGTAAAATGATTTTAAGATTGAGACAGTGTTATGCTACGCTAATTCTTTCATCAACATGTTCCGCAGTCAGATAATTAACATCCACATATCACTAAAGATGCCTCACAACTTTTTTAGAAAGTTCTTGGTCCTCCAGGAATTCAACCTCGAAGGGATTCTTGGGGTCAGAGCTAGGTGGAAAAAGGCTTCAAAATGGCGGCCCCTTCAGGGTGCCAACTGGCATTTGAGGAGCAAGCGGCTACACAGGAGTGGTAGAAGTTGAACTACAAAAGGCAGGCGGAGATGCCATGAACAATTGTGAAATAGCCGGCCTCACGGAGGCGTGGAAAGTGGACATGGCATCCTGGGGTCCAAAGCTGCTAGGAGTGACAAAGCAGAAATTTTAGGACAGAATTCTTCCTTGAAAGAGATCAGTCAAGTTATGAACCTTCAACCTATGCTTCTCCAGATCAGGACTGGACCAGAAAAGTAATTGTTACTAGCGATGGGAAAAGGATGAGCTATTTGAGGATGAGGGGTTTAGAGGAATGGAATGTCACGCGCGCTATTTAGGCTTGTCATTAGGAGTCTCGAACAACGAATTGTTCTTATTCTTATCTGGAAAGCAAAAAAATCAAGTTAGAAGTAAAGAGCAAAGTAGCGATGACAATAAAATGAAGGAGCATAGAGGGGCAGAACCATTTACCAAGTAGTCTCTTCTCAATAGGAGTTTTGTAATGGTTGCCGACTAAACACTATAGGGAGCGGAAAAGTAGGTATCCTGCTTCTCTCGAATGGAGTAACGCATCTCAATTCATTTAAGCCTAAATCCAAGCCATATAATCGATTGCGGGCTTCGAACATAAAAGGATCCTATAAGTAGTGAAATAAACTAAGCAGGAGAGTTTATGGTAACTGAAAGACTCTTGGAATAGAGGAAATATTGGAAAATTGAAGCATAATGTTATGTACATTGTCCTAAAATTTAGTTCAGCAATGGCATGAAGAGGATTTGGATGATCCTTACTAGTATAATAATACAAAAAATGGGATGGAAATGCTCTATGAAAACGAGTAATAAATACACTAACCTCTTCTATAGGAACATTAGAGGAGGAGAAGAAATGGGAAGAAGAAGAAGACTTACGCAAAGAAACTACAAAGCTAGCACTGGAAAAAAAAGAAGAAGAAGAGAAAGGTGCCACCATAGATAGGGCATGGACGTGAAAAATGAACTTCACTAGGAAAAGGAGAGTAGTCACATTTAAAAAGCAAACGGCATAGAACGATAACCGTCGCCACAATCGATTGGGAAATGGCACGTGGAAGCCAACTAAAGAAGGAGGAAACCTTCGTAGACTTCAAGACAATTCAATGTTCGGGGAGTGTAATGATGATTCAAGCCACAACAAAGTCGCATTCTTGTGAAGCATTCATGTGAAGATGTAATCATCACAAGCATGGTTTCGCGATAAAATCAAGATCATTGAATTAATGAGAATGTGTTTGACATGGATGGCCAAAAATCTGATAGAATGAAACTTGGAAAGGTGAGTAGCAAATAAAGAAGAAGCACGTGCCATCCTCTATGGACCAAGGCGACTGCAGAATATTCTAACCACATGATAAAACGGACAGTTTCAACAAATTGTTAAATAGCTAATGGAGATTTAATCAAATCAGTTACCATAACTGCCTCACTCCCATTATTCTCAATCATCTGTTAAATTCAGTTGTAGAGATTCTTTTGTAAAACGGCTAATTAGTGTACCTATAAATATACATAATGTAAACGTCTAGAGGGCTAGCACTGGAATTACTGGAATATAATCAACTCCAACATTTCTTACTATTTTTTTCCGTCTTTCTTCACTAATATCAACAATAATTCATTTTCCGGAGCATAATGAACTCAAATAGGCATTGAGACACACGGAAGACATTTACCTATAAACCCTACTTTATTGTTCAGTCCTAATTGTCAGTTTCAACAAATTTGAGTGTATATATATACATACATTCGCGCATAAAATACACATCAATCTTAAAGAACAAACTATACATGCACATCCTTAAGGGTGTTGTATCCATTTCTTTTCCAAATAGCATGTTTGTAAAAAAACAAACTATACATGCACATCCGTAAGGGTGTTGTATCCATTTCTTTTCCAAATAACATGTTTGTATAGTGTGCCAACTATTTTGTAAGAAACGTTGATTGGCAAAATCGTTAGCAATATCGTGTTGTAATTTTTTAAAATGTGTTGATATATGTGCGTGCTAGCACGTGTTTTTTTTACTCTTTTTAGTTTACTGTATATAATTAAATTTGTATATATGATAATTATACACAAAATCATTATATTTGAAATAATGTTATTCGCACTGACCCAAATTCTAGTTCTTTGTAAATGTTGTAAGTTGTACTTGTTAGATCTTTAATTCAACATTGAACTTATATGTAATAATTATATTTTGCAGATTGTCAACTAAAATTAAACCTAATTAAAAGTGATCAAATAAGTTTTTCGGATTTCGGATTTTAATGTACCTGATAGGATGTGTGCATTTTGATGTGTAGAGACTTTAGGGTAATTTCTATTTTTATAACGGGCTAAAATAGAAATACCAGAAGATTACATATATGTTATCTGTATATAAGTGGTTATAGTCCATAGGTCACACGATTAAGGAAAGCCATTCTATTCTCTCAAATATCTCATCGTTAGAGAGAACACAGAGAAACTTTATCAAGTGAGGCTCTTTGATAGAGAATCGTGTAGATCTGAAAGGTCAACCGCTTGACTCTAAATAGTGATCTATCGTTATAGATTCTTGTATGTTTCCGTTCAATTAGTTATTTGATTCTTTGTGTGTTCAATATGAGTTCTCGAGATTTTGAGATATGGTTTATACCGAAAAAGATTTTGATTATAACAAGTGGTATAGAGTTGTTCATGTTAAATCATTAAAAATCTGATTTTATTTTAGATGCTTGATTATTCGAGTTGTTTATTTGTTCTTGATTATTCGTGTTGTTTATTTGTTCTTTGGAGTTCTTCAATTTGATATTTTATTATATTTAAGAATTGGTATATTTTTCGGTATATTTTATATTTTATTTACTAAATTTGTACCGCTGTCGGTCGTTGTTGATGGCCGACGGTGGAAAGTCATCGGCATGGTAGTCTAGCCCCGCCAGGAAGGAAACCCGCGGCTGTGAAGGAAAGTTGCGGCCTTGGCCACGACTATGAAGGAAAAAGCGGTTGTGACGGAAAGCCGCGGCCTTGGCCGCCACTAGTACAGAAGGTCACGGCCTTGGATGTCGTGACTAGTACAGAAAGCCACAGCCATGGCCGCTAATTCTTAGTAGTAGAAAACCCTGGGTGGAGATGTTCACGGGTCATGGGTTGACCCGTGAACAGTGGGTCAAGATGTGGCTATCGATCGAGTTCTAAAAAGGATTACTAATCCTTAAATTTTCGAGGAATCCTTCATCAGTGGTTGTGAATGACTAATTTTTCTCAATCTTTTCGACCTTGGTTCTGTAGGAGCAAGTCAGAAAGATTGAGAAATAGAAACATCTGATTTGATTCGTTCTCAATAGCCATGTGATGATCATCTTAGGGTGGTCCTTTTTTAGACGGATGCTCATATTACACTCATAGTCTCTGAAGGATGAGAACCAACTATGTAGCATCTACATTGAGAATTCAAGTATTGTATACGTCATTAGTATGATCCTTTGCAGGAAGTACCCGTAGTAACAAACTTGCAAAATGAATCTGTTTATCATAAAGAGATTTGTTGTTCCTGACCCTGCTTCACCTTAATTGTTATTTGACCAAGTAAAAGTTATGTCTTGGTCCGAGTGGGGATAGTATTTCTCTACTGCATGTCCATGAAGTTTTGAAAAATCCAAACGTCTCAGAGATAAGAGATAGCTAGAGAGGTAGGAATTTATTGAACAAACCGCACTCCTTCGTATACGTCAGGAGTCCATTGATGAGAAGGGGCTGGGGAAAGCTTGAACCGAATTCCTACAGTGATGAATATAAGTGCAATTGAAATTCCTGGGGAGTTATACATTTGTGTATTGAGAAGACCATTTATTATTTCTTGAAGCTCGATCTCTCCCCCGGATGAACCATATAGCCAAGAGAAACCATGAACCAGAATAGAAGACCTTGCCCCACCCATGAGTAAATATTTTGTAATAGCCTCATTAGACTGTACATCTTTTTTGGTATATCCAGATAATAGGTAGGAGCATAAACTGAAACATATTGGAGCTACAAAGATAGTTATTAAATCATTAGCACCGCATAAAAATATTCCTCCTAGAGTAGCTGTTAATATGAATAACATAAACTCTGTTATAGCCATTTCTGTACATTCAATGTACTCTACGGATAGAGGAATGCATAGAGTTGAATATAGTAAAATAAGAAATTGAAAGATTTCGTTGAAATTGTTCGTTTGGAAATTTCTTGAAAAGCTAATTCGACCCACAACTAAAAGTCTAAAAAAAATTTGGGGAAGGCTGTGATTGTAAAAAATAAATTTTTTTCATTGTTTTATAAATTAATTAATTTTACAAATCATTTCTTAAATTAATTTTAAGGATCGTAAAATTAATTTTAATTTAAGGACTTTCAAATAAATTGTTTTGATTAATTTTTGATTTTTGGTTAAAATAATTTCAAAACAATTTTTTAAAGGATTATCAAAAAAAATTTATTTAATTTTGGGTTAAAATAATTTCAAAATAGTTTTTTAAGGATGGTAAAATTAATTATTTATCAATCAGTTTAAGGTTTTAATTTGATACAATTTTAAATTCGAACATTAGTATGTTATATATTTTAAAATGAATTAGTTGTAGTAACATGTCGCCAAAGTAACCTCTCTTGTGAAAATTAATTTGTCTTGAAATATAAAAGATTATGTGTGTGTGTAACTTATATGAATATTTAACCGGTCCAAAGGAAGGAAAATATTTAACAGAATTACATATGCTTTGTGGTAATAAATACGTGATGATTACTCGATTTTACATGTGAATAATAAATCAGCCCAAAAGAAGATTTTTTATTCGATATGTTGTTTATCATTAGTGTTTGATTACTATACCAATACATGACTTACAAGTTAATATTTTTGACCAAAATTAAAATATTCTTTTATTATTGTTTGGATTTATTATTGTTTTAAGATTTATGTGACCTTATTTTGTTTCTTGTTCTCTGTTCAGCTAATACTCTTACTAGTATCACGACCAACATCAATTCAATACTAGTTCGAAATGGTTCAAACTTCAAGTCCTGAAAAGATAATCTCTTAATAGTTCTTGGAGTCATAGATCTTGATATTACGTTAAGGATTGATTCTCTCATGCACCTCTTACGGATAAGAGTACCTCTCAATGATAAGAGGGAGATGAAAATGTGGAAGAGATCAAATCACATATGTATATTGATCATGAAGAAAGCCATTCCAGAATCATACAGAGACATTAGACTGAAAAGATAACTACAGCTAGATTTCCTTACAGATATTGAAAAAAGGTTTGTCAAGAATGAAAAGGCAGAAATTGGTGCACTCTTGTCAGACCTAATTCCAATGAGATATAAAGGTAAAAGCAATATCAGAGAGTACATTATGGAAATATCTCACATTGTTTCAAGGTTGATAGCACTAAGTTTTGAACTCTCTGAGGACTTGCTTGTGTATCTGATTTTGATATCCCTTCTAGCACAAGTTGGCAGTTTAAGGTGAGCTATAATTGTCAGAAAGAGAATTGGTCTCTGAATGAGCCCATCTCACACTGTGTTCAAGAAGAGGAAAGAGTGAAACATGATAAGAAAGATAGTGCTTAACTAGCATCTACCTCTAAGGATAAGGGCAAGGGAAAGAAAATGAAGAAGTATAAGGAAGTTGTGGATACAATACCGCATAAGAAATAACAAAAGAAACTAGTAAACCCGGAAGGTATCTTCTTTGAAGCTGAAAGTCATAGGAAGAAGTAATACACCAACTATCACGTCTGGCGTGCTAAGAAAAGTATGCTTCTTAATTTCATTTTCTCTTAAGTTAATTTAAGTTCGGTTCCTAGACACACGTGGTGGATAGATTCTAGTGCAACAACTCATATTAGTGTATCTATATAGGATTGTCTGAATTGTCGAAAGCTAAATGGTGCTTAAAGATTCATCTACATGGGAGATGGCAAGACTGTTGAGATTGAAGCAATAAGGAAATTTAGATTATTATTAAAAACTGGATATTATTTGGATCTTAATGAAACTTTTATTGTACTGTCTTTTAGACGGAATTTGATTTTTGTTTCTGTTTTAGACAAAGTTGGTTATGTTTGTTCTTTTGGAGACTGAAAATTTGGTTTGTTTCGTTGATTCAATTTTAGTTGATCTGATTTTTTATCAGGATATGATAATCTTTATTTACTTGATACAATTACTTTATTTAAAGAATCCCTATAATTAAGTACATGTGGTACTAAAAGAAAATTAACCAGTGAGAATTCGGCTGCATTATAGCATAATTAGGTCATATCTCCAGATGGAGGATAGAGAGACTAGTGTCACATGAAATTCTCGGTCCCATAGATTTCACGAACTTTGGCGTTTGTGTTGACTCCATAAAGGGTAAACAAATCGATAAAAGGAGATTTGAAGCCAACAAGACTCAGAACGTCTTAGAATTTATTAATACAGATATTTGTGGTTCATTCCCTTCGACCAGTTGGAATGGTCAACAGTACTTTATAACGTTCATAGGGTGATTATTCTATATATGATTACATATATCTCATTTATGAAAAGTTACAGTTATTGGACGTGTTCAAAAATTTTAAGGCTGAAGTTGAGAATCAACTCAACAAAAGGATTAAAAGCATTATGACTATGGTGGTGAGTACTATGGCAGATATGACGGTTCAGGTGAACAACGTCCAAGACCATTTCCTGAATTTTTAGAGGAATGTCGTATCGTCCCACAATACATTATGTCGGGTTCATCCACTATGAATGATGTTCTTGAAAGACGAAACAGAATACTTAAGGACATGGTCAAGAGTATGGTTAGTCTTTCTACCTTACCAAAATCATTCTAGGGTGAAGCACTTAAGGTTGCAACATATATCCTTAATAAAGTTCCAACTAAAATGACTACCAAAAACCTTATATTAGCTTTGGACCGGCAAGAAACCTAGTCTAAAACATTTGTACGCTTGGGATGTCCAGCTGAGGCAAGTCCTTATAGGCCTAAAGAAAAGACACTAGACTTAGGGACTGTGAGTTTCTATTTTATTGGATGATCTAAAAGGTCCAAGGGGTACAAGTTTTACGATCCCACAACTAGGTCGCTTTTTTTAGACGAGAAATGCCTGGGGTTTTTAGGATGCCGAGTATGCAGGGGGAGATACAGTTAGGGATTTTATCTTTCAAGAGTAATATGGTGATATTCTCACAAGTGTTATTAGCATTGATCAGGACTGCGTCCATGACATTGCTCATAGCACCTGTGGAAATATCATCATATTCCTCCTGAAAGATAAAATCTATAACTTTATCTCCCATAGTAAACTCGACATTCTCAAATAACATGGCATTTACCATTGCAAAAAAATCAACCTAATTGTAGGATCATAAAACTTGTACCCCCTGAATCTTTCAAAGTATCCAACAAAATAGCAACTCACCATCCGTCAGTCCACGAGGAATATGTTGATATTCCTACAATGTTATTATCTTTCAAGAGGAATATGTTGATATCACCATAAGTCTTATTAGCATTGATCATGACTCAATCCCTAACATTGCTCATGACACAACACACCAAGACAATATCAGAGTACCTCTCATTCAAGAGATTGTTCTGAAAGAACAGACTCTAGCACATCAAGAACCTATGTCCTTAAGGAGATCCACAAGAGAGAGGAGAAGTGCAGTGCCAGATGATTACATTGTATATCTCCAATAGCATGAGGTTGACATTGGGGTGATGGAAGATGACCCAATCAACTTTCTTCAAGCCATGGAAATATCTAACTCTCAGAAGTGGATCGATGCCATGAATGAGGAGATTAAGTCCATGAAGGATAATGACGTGTGAGATCTTGTCTCATTGCCAGAAGGCATGAAACCTTGTTGTATATGGATTTTTAAGACCAAGAATTCAAAAGGTAATGTGGAAAGATACAAGGCTTGTCTTGTCGCAAATGTCTTTACACAGAAATAAGGCATCGACTATAAAGAAACTTTGTCTTCAGTTTCTATGAAATACTCTTTAAGGATTATAATGGCATTGATGACGCATTTCAATCTTAAGCTGCATCATATGGATGTAAAGATGACATTTTTTAATTGTGACATTGAAGAGACGATATATATGGTGTAACAAAAAAACTTTATGTTGGGAGACCCAAAGAATATGATTTGTAAACTTAAAAAATACATCTATGTACTCAAACAGGCATATCGACAATGGTATTTCAAATTTCATTAGGTGATCATCTCGTTCAATTTTTAAATGAATTTGGTCGATGATTGTATATACCATAGGTTCTGTGGGAGCAAACATATTTTTTTAGTTTTATATGTAGATGACATCTTACTTGCAAGCAACGATATAGGCTTATTGCACGACACCAAGAGATTTCTAGCTAATAGTTTAAGATAAAAGATCTCGGTGAAGCATCTTTTGTAATTAGGGATCCAAATACAATGAGATTGTTCTTAGGGTATTCTTGGATGATCACAAAATAGCTATACCAAAAAGGTCCTTAAAAGATATAACATGCAAGACTGTAAACCAATGATACCCCTATAACTAAAGGAGACAAGTTTGGTCTCAATCAGTGCCCTAAGAATGATTTTGAGGGGAAAAAATGCAGAAGATTCCTCACGCCTTAGTAGTAGGGAGTCTAATGTATGTTCAGGTTTGTACACGTCTGGATATTGTGTATGTGAATGGGATGCTGGGAAGATAGTTAAGCAATCCAGGTATAGACTATTGGAAAGCAGCTAAACGGGTCTCGGTACTTATAGAGAATAAAAGACTATATACTCACGTATCAGAGATTGGATCAGATTGAGATCATTGGATATACTTACTCTGATTTTGCTGGATGCCAAGATAGTATGGAATTTACATCGGCCTATATTTTTCTGCTTGCTGGAGATTCTATCTCCTGGAAGAGTGCGAAACAGTCTCTTATAGCCTCTTCTACCATGGCAGTAGAGTTCATAGCATGTTATGAGGTGTCTAATCACATAATATAGTTACGAAATTTCACCACGGGGTTATGCATAGTGGATATTATTGAGAGACCACTAAAGTTATTTTGTGACAATAAATCAACAGTACTTTATTCTAATAAGAACAGGAGCTCGACAAAGTCAAATTTCATAGACATCAAGTTCTTGGTTGTTAAGGAAAAGGTTAAGAGTGGAAAATTGTCTATAGAGCACATTAGAACAAAATCCATGGTTGTGGATCCACTTACTAAGGTATTGACACCCAAGGTTTTTCACGAGCACAATGATCGCATGGATGTCATATTATTTTAGGATATTCAATTCTAGTGGGAGTTTGTATTTTATTTTAGATGTTCTTTTGATATAGACATATTTTTCAGTTATTTTGGTTTACGGATGTTTTAAGGTTATTTTCTGCAAAAATAAAGTATTTTGGTTTATTCACACTCTAATTCAGATATGGTTTGATCTCATTAAGATTTAAGGATGACCAGTTGAAAATATGCATGTTAAGATCACATTACATGAAATTTTCATGCTACACATTCACATCATAATCCATGTCATTCAGTTTCATTGATATATGTGGCCATTGAGGATTGAATTACGATTGATGTAGCGAATGCTATTTTGATCCTATGTCGGTATGATTGATGGACCAGATTGGTTATAGATACTTTACGGTAATGACAACAAAGTTGAATGCATTCAGTTATATTTGTAAAACATAATTATAAGGTTTCACATATAGTCCAAGTGGGAGATTGTTGGATCTTTACTCCAATGTTCCACTTATATGTAAATAATTATGTGAAACAGACTATCAAATAAAGTTAAACCCAATTAAAAGTGACAACTAAGGTTTTCGTATATTGGGTTTTAATGTATCTGATTGGATGTAGACCTTTTGATATGTAGAGATAGGATAATTTCAATTTTTATGATGGGTTAAAATATATATACCAAAAGATAATAAATATGTTATATATATGTGTGTGTGTGTGTGTGCAATCTAGAAAGGAGTAAGGCAAATGGGAGAGGAAAAGGATGGCTATTTCATGCACATGTAATCCCTAGCTCAGCTATGCCACTCTCTCAAAGGAAATCCTTCCTCCGACTCCATTTCCACCAGTGACGAAAGGATTGGGTCGTCTAATTGACCATAACCTCCATTTAAACTCTTCTCCTTCTGGTCAGGTGAGAACGTCGAGAATCCTCCTCCAATAGAGTTATTAGATAGTGGAGATGTAGTGTCCAAGAAAGATAAAATGATGGAGAGACAGCACGAAGAGAGCACCAAGACCACCATGGAAAAAAGGCTTACAACATAGAGAGAGGAGGGAAAACTGAGTTTAGTTTAGCCTTTAGGGTTTGAATGAAAATGAAAAGAAAAAGGGAAAATGTTGAAACCAAATTTAAGACCCAGAAAGAGAGAGAGAGCACCAAGATCACCGTGAAGAGAGAGGCTGTGTGGTTGAAATTGGGTCGATGGTGGAGTTCGCCTGAGATGTAAATCGTGTGCCCTAGATTTTCGGTTGAAGAAAGGATTAGAGGAAGAAGGGAAAATAAAAAAGATAGCTCGTGATTTTTTTGAAAAAAGAAGAGAGAAAAAATGGAGAGGATGCTTTGTTACTAGTTGAGCAAGTTGTAAAGAAAAGATGGGGAAAATAAAGTAATGGCTTGGATTGTCCTGGCCAGATCCAACGGCCAGGATCAATCCTACATCAATGCTGGAAAATTTTTTCCCAGCATTGGAGAGAGACCACCAAATGAGATTTTACATTATGATTTTAAGTCAACGATTACCTTCGTGGTGGTGGTCAAAACACATCTTAGTTGTAGCCACATATTCCCTCTAACGTTAAAGTTTTAAGTTTAAATCTTCTATTACTAATTTAAAAAAAGAAAAAAACATTTATCTTCAGGTCCATGCAAGTACTGTGATTCAAAATCATTTTTGGTATAAATCGTATATCAGAATCCCAAGAACTCATGTTGTACACACCAAGAATCAAATAACTGATTGTGAGAGGTTGGCCTTCCAAATCTACACTATTCTCTATCAGAGAGTCCTCTTTGATAAAACCTCTCTGTGTTTTGTCTAACGATGGGATACTAGGAAGAATAGAATGATTTCTCTTAATCGTGTGACCTGGAGATCATAACCACACACACACACATACACACACACACAATATTAACAAAAGCACCACAGTAGCACATAAGAAACTTGTCTTGGTTACCAAGTTTCAGCATACGATCTGTTGACTTACTGTCATTACAATCAATGTAAAAGGGCACAAGATAAAACAATGGACTTTGGGTGACGCATAGCCATTAAAGATGTTATTATAAATGTCTCATCACCAATCTGGCAGCAACATGGGAGAAACAAATCAATATGTGATATCTAATTCACAAGAAGCCATCACTAAGAAGAGATAAAAAAGTGTGTGAGCAAACTTTTGGTGATTTTGGACAAATTGAGAGTACTTTAGAGCCTATGCTAGTCCATCATATTTTGTTAAAATGCAATTACCAGTGAGTGTTATGAGATAAGTGCACCAGCCTCGCTGACAATGATCATTGAAAATCTTACAAAAAAGGCATAAAAAACCCCAGGACCAACTGATTCCAAACTGATATCTAGATTTACCTAATCAATATCATCTCTTTCTTTCACAGCTAATCTCTCAAAGTTGCTCAAGTTAATCTGCTCACATAAATTGGTGGACTATCATATTATGCATGAAAAAAGAAGCAGTCTAGCTGAGTTAAAATAACCTTCTGTCTGTAGAGCATGGAATGAAAGGAATTATCTATTTCTAAGGAATCTAAGACTTCTACGTTCTCTTGTAAAAAAACAAAGTTCAATAAATCTTAATTCCCCTACACTCGACATGCCTCTCAAATAGATACCACAAAAAATATGTATTAGACAATATGATGGCATGGGGAAGCATTAAATCACACATATAGAATGGACTGAACAAAATCTACCTCGCAAAAAGATATCAGAAAAAGGAGGAAGTTCAAATAAAGAATCAAAAGATTTCTTGACTTTGAAATTTATAGAGATCCGGTCAAAGGTAACTAACAAAGTTAAAAAACGGGCCATACTTAATGGTTTTGTTTCCTCAACTGGGGAAGAAAATTTGCATTAAAATTTATAGTTTGAATGATTTCTTGAAAACACTTGGATAATGGAAAACTAATCCATGCATCATAATTAAAACCCAAACTAAGTCATCTCCAAACAGACACTCCTAAAATTCTCAAGAAAAACTAAACCCTAGATCTCGATAAAACTAAATCACAACAAATAACACTAAATAAATCTGAAACAAAAACTACTAACTCACCATGAGAGTGCAAGAATCGACGCTTGAGGCTAAGATTCGAAAGAGAGAACAAATCATAGATGAGAAGTAGCAGAGACGAGCAATAGTAGAGAGAGAGGAGTAACCCTAACCTAAACTGGGAAATATGCAAGAAAAGCTATATACAACACTAAAGGATAAGGGTAAAGAGCCCAGAAACAGAGAGAGCGAGAGAGAGAGAGAGAGAGGTATTGGCGATAATCGACGAGATGGTCGGTGACGAGAATGAAGGGAAAGAGAGATGGAGTCGAGGAATTTGAGGGAGTGTGAGAGAGCTGCGCTTGTGAGTTTGATAGAAATGAAAGGGTTATAGTTATTTATGAGAGTATATACATGACAATTTTGTAATTAAAGAAAATTTAATGACAGTGAAAAAGAATATGTGTCATATTAGATAAGATATTTATGACAATTAAGGTAAAATCTGTCATGTTAGTCAAACATAAATTTTTTTACACTCCAAAACTTTTTTTTATTTGACAGGTTTAAGAAAGTTGTCATAAAATCTAATATCATGATGTCATCTAAAACTAAAATCGTAGTAGTGATTAGTAAGCATGTAAGTAAAAATGAATAAAAAGAAAACAAATTTCTAAGTAAAACAAAATTTACTTTTACCAAAGAAATAAATTAACAATTATATTTTAGCATATTATAAATTAAGTAATAAATAATGAAGGAAAAATAAATTAATTAACAAGTCATAAATAAACATGAATTCAATTCAAGTGTAAAATTAGAAATTTAGAATTATACTTATAATACTTTCTTCCACATTCCATTAAAACAAATAAAATAATTTAATATTTTCATCATTAAATCATAATATTCTCAAGTATAACAAACAAAATAATCTTAACTTTCTGAATATATATTTTCTCATAATCATATTTTAGATTTTTTTAAAAATCATTTACTCGTAATTTTGTAGTAATAGATAATCCATTAAGAACTAAAAAATCAATCCCATCTAGCCTGACCACGGCCTTTCACGAAATTCATCAAACAAAAACAGTTCCACCCACAAACAAAATAAATTGATTTTCAATGGAAATGATGTCGGCTTCAAGTAATATTGACCTCTATAATATTTTCATTCAATTATTTTAAAAACTTCTGCCAAATCAAAGAATATAGTCACCAAATAAATGAACTGAGATATTATTTTTCGCAAATTCTACTGTGGACAAGTGTGAAACAAAACGAACACAAAAAACGTTCTTTCGTTAAGACTCCTCAAAATTAAAGATGAAGATTTTAAGAGTACGTATTTCAAACAATAGATCATGCAAATGAAAAAAAAAAAAGCACTTCTTCCGAATAATGAAGTGAATGAATTAGTAATAAATTATAAAATGTCGCGCAATAGCAAAAAATGATAATGTATACTGAGAAAATGAGAATTTTATGATCACGTAGGTGAGAATTACTTTTCATTTAAGTTACTTTATGAGTTTTTCAATGCACACTAGGTGTCAAAATACAGAGGAAAAGAGTGAGAAATTACGTAAAGTTCAGAATCGATGCTATTTCTTAATATCTTAGATGAGATTTTAAGTTTCTCACATTTATTCCAAAGGTAATTAAGTTAGAGATGCTATTCCTTTTCATGCTTATTCTCTGAACACTATTATAAGATAATAGTTTAATGCTTTAAATTTTTGTAATAACTAGATACACAATACGTGCTTTACACATGATTTATAATTACTGGATTTAAATAATTAATATTAAGTTTTATGGTATAATTATTTATTTAAATATTACAATCATAATTATAAAAAAAATATTGGAATTGATAAACCCTAGACTCTAATTTAAAAAATCCTACTGCCCAAGCACTATAAGTATTATTACATCATAATACATATATATTGGTTAGCTTAAAATAGAGGTTATTTTATAGATTCACTTCGCTCAGTGAGCTTTTATTTTTAGTGCTCGTTAGATTAATAACACATAAAAATGATAATATAGAACAACAATAGAAATGGTTCGATCACTAGACATAAAAATGGTTCAACCGTCGCAAAAAAATGCAATAAAAATTTTATCGATGATTTTTAAAAACCGTCGCTAAATATTGTATTGTAGGCGGCGGTTTTGTAAAAATCGCCGTGATATCTAAGAACAATAAATAAAAAAAATAAAAATTAATAAAATAGAAGGAATAATAATGTTGCGGCGGTTTTCATTTGCTTTTCACGGCGGTTTTAAAACCACTGCTAAAAGTTTTTTTAAATCCCTATTTCCTTCCCAACCTGTCATATACATCTCTCTTCTCTCTCAAAACCCTAATGGCGATTTCGAGCTCCTCCATCCTCCTTCATCGATCACCGATCACCTCGTCTCTTCCCCGTCACTCTTCGTCGTCGATTACTGGTCACCCTCGCCGTTCGTCGACCACCGGTGAGTCTCTCTCTTTCTAAGAAAGCTCGCATGTAATACTTAGTCTTCACCTTCTTAGATATTGTAGTTCATTAACTCCAAGCAAACTCTATTAGTCAGATGGTGGCTTAAAAAATAGGGTTTCATGTGGAGACCTTAATTGACAACAAAGAAGTTGCTTGACTGGTGGAATTTTTGGCCCTTAATCCTGCAGCCAGTTATATCACAGGAATTTATGGCCCTTAACCCTGCCATAGGTCTCCCAAAACGCATGGTCATGAACAATAATATTTGGCTGCTCACGAAGAAAATTTCTAGCATTACATAAATAATGCGACTCAATGGAAAACATCTAAATATTTTACTCATTTTCTTTGAAAAAGATATTAGCATCTTCATCTTGTGCAATAATTTTTCCATTTTATTTGAGGAGTCAATGCTGTTGCCAAGTAGCCACCTTCACTAATTTTGCGCTGTTATATGTGTTTACCAGCACTTCCTATGTAGATGCTAATATGGGGAATGAACCTTTTCTTGCAGGTTTTATAGATTTATGGTGGGATGGTGATGTAGTTGGTCAACAATATGAGTTCAATTTTAAAGTAGTCATAATCTATAATCCTGATTGTGGTATGACAAAGTTTTATGGTTTTTACTCTTATTATTTTCTTCAAGTGGTTGTTAGAAATAATATATTCTTAACTAAGGTTTTATAATTTTTTTTCAGAAATTTATTTCCTTCTATGAACATAAAAATCATAACTTTTTATTCCTTTAATTTTTTAAAGAGCTTGTTAGTGACAACATTATACGACAATTGCCCTTTTTTGGCTTATGAAATTATCTCAATTACACAATGTCCCTTCGACTCTTCTACTTGATACCTTTGTTGGATGTGTTAGTATTAGGCAGTACAGCATCATTATGATCATCAGATATTCACTTTCTTTGATTATAATGTCTAACATAGAAAAATGATATTTTATACGTAGGTGGATCCTCATCCTCTAGGTGAAATGTTTGAGGCCGGACACGATTAGCTCATATATGAGATCTACCTGAAGGGAAGAGAGTGAAAGTTGAATTCAACGCTAGGATCGAAAGCATAGCGCATATAGTCCAGTGATGATGAAAAATACTATTTTTGCTTAAAATTGAACTTATATTATTTTTTGATTTTGGAATTTGTGAATGTTTCAATTGATAGATTTTGAATCTTTAGAATTTGTGAATGTTTAAAATGCAAGAATTTGTGTATATTTTGAATTGATGAACTCTGAATTGTTGAAAATTTTATAGTAATGGATTCTGAAATTTATGATATAGAATATTTTCTGAAACATTTATTTTTAAAAAATAAATTCAGGTCAAAATTTTAATTTATAGCGGTGGTTTTGTAGCGTATAGTGGCGGTTTAAAACCACTGGAAAATAGATTTTTTTTTCATTTATGGACATTTGCAGCGGTAAAAACCGCCAGCAAAGACCCTCATTTGCAGGTGGTCCTCCGACGATTGAAAAAACCGACGCCAACAACCTTTGCGGCAGTGGATAAGGCGGCGGTTTTTGAATCGCCGTAAATCTTTTTGACGGCGGTTAAAACCGCTGCCATAGACGAAGAAAACTGCCACTATAAGCCATTTTTCTTCAATGAATAAAAAGAAAAAACACAAAATATAACTTCAGCTGAGAGGATTTATTGCTAATTAGCATTATTTTCATAGAAAAATACTAATTGATGTAATTTAGATACAAAATAATATTTTGGAGCATTGAATGTGTCTAATTTATTAAGTAAATTTATTCATGTCTTGATCTTCCAAGTTCTAAAAACCTCTAGACTTATAGAAATATGAGATTGATATTCTAGATTTTAATAGGAAAGAAGAATATTTTAAGTGTTAAAACTAAGAACTGAGTATTTACATAATTGTTGTAGGATAATCTAGATAATTAATATAAAGTAGGGAAAAAGTATAGACGTTACACAATATTTTTAATTTTAGATATTGTTGGTGCTAATCAACTTACTTATTTTTAAAAGACTTGGACAACAAAATCTAATGATGCAAACTAATATTGTCATGTTAATTTTATTTGTTTAGTATAAAAACTAGTAAAAAACGTTGCTTAATAATATCATTGATATATAAGTAATAGTCAAATAATCATTCATGTTAAGAAATCTTATAAATAAAAAAATAATTTAAATCTTATAATTAAAAAAATAATTTATCTCATAATCTGAAATGTAATAAGTAATAATGAAAAACTATAATTAAATGGTTGAAAAACTTTTGATATGATTTTTATGTTTAATTTTCAATTTAAGGATAATGTAAGAAATTTCAAAAGTCATTGGGGGTAATGTTGTCCAAATTTTTTTTTCTCATTTTATTGTTCAAAAATGTTTTCCTCACTTCTACACTTTCATGTATAGTCTAGATGTAGAATATGTAGGCAATAATTTCACTGATAATTTTAACTATCGTTTTAAATGACAGTATTTATGAGCCTGTGAGCCTTACTTATTTTGAGGCCATGCTTATTTTGGGGCCGTGATTGTCTTATTTTGAGAATATGTGCTTGTTTCTTTTGAGTCTACGTGCTCTATTTATTTTTTTTCACTTTCTGAATCTTGTAATATTATAATTTTTTCCTCTTATTTAATATAGGGATATTGTTTAGGGTTTTTTTAGCAAATGATTGTATATGTACTTTTCCCGCTAGTTCGGTCTACTTTATTAAAAAATGAAGGAAAAGAGGTAGATCGAGAGTGTAATAGAATGTGACCCTAACACTTATATTAACTTATAGTTACTGACACGGTTCAAAGAAAATTAAAACTTCCTAAAAATGCATTACAAGTGGCAGGGTACTGAATCTAGCCCTTGTTGTAATAAGGAAAATTGGCAAGAGCTAATCAAATCACGTATTCTTTAAGCAAGCAATGGGGGATTGGCTAGTAACGTATTAGTGTCCAATCTTTTCTCTTTCAGTTTGGTTTTATTCCATAAATGAAATTTTAACTTAAATAAAACATCTTGCCAAAGAAACAATATATAAACTCACTAAAACAGAGTTGTAGCTAGCCTAACAAAGTTTTCAATGATGGAAGAATCTTTAAATCTCTTCATTTATCAATTGCCATATTTTAGAAAGCAAACCTAATAGTATTTTCTGACTTTATAGAGTTTTTTAACCATACGACAAATTACATCAATCGTACTAATTTAAAAATTTGAAGGGATCGAGCAAACTTCAAACTGCAGCTCCAGTTACTAGACTCATGTAAGCAGTAATTTTCATATATGTTTGTGATAAGGATCGGAATGTCACCTCCATATTATAGTTATCTTCAAAAATAGGTAATCCAGCTCCACTCTGCTAACTAAATCAGGAAGTATTGAAAATACCAACCAGCAATTGGTTGCTCAGAGATAGATATTGATCAATGATCATTATTGACAACAAACAAGCCAATCGACATCCTATAGTCATCTCTCTGCCCTCATTTTAAAAGACTAATAATTACATTAATGTAAGATCTTAAAAGATGAACTGTTAAACATATAATAGTTAAGGATGAGTGTAAAAGAATGAGCATTGTCTATTTGTAAAACTCATAAAAATAGTATATTTCGTTCATAAATATAGTTGCTTTAAATTTTAGTAATTTTAATTCAATGCTTATACTAATAAATATACATTTGATTTAATTTTATATTTTCATGAATCTAATATCTAACAAACACTGATCTAAGAAGTAATTAAAAATAAAACTTGTATGAAGTGTTGTTGAAAATTACTAAAAATAAAAATATTTAATTATTAGGTATGTAGAGAGGCAATTTAGGAATTTTAAAAAGTCAAAAGTGTCATTTAAACGTAAAAATTATGAAGGACAATTAAAAAATTTCATAAAATATTTAGGGTAACTTTTGTCTGGTATTTCTCATCGTTTAGCCTCATTTATGTATACTAGATATTGTAACTGGTAATTTATGGATCGGACCGTCAAATCAAATATGAACGGTCCAGATCGACATACTAAAAAAATCAAAAGCAAGATTAGATCGGATGACCTAGAATCACTAAATGGTCCTATGTTGATAGCTTGCCAAAGACAGACTCCTAATTATAATTTCCAAGTGACAGAATATGATATAGAAGGTGCATTAATCATATTATGTAATAGTGGATATATCATCCAATTTAGTTTGACAATTCCATGTTGACCAACTTTTATCTCCTTTGGAATGTTATATCAACCACCTGAATATATTTGTGCTAGCTAGTTATAAGGTCTCTCGTACTCCTATATTTAATATTATGTTTTAAGTAGTGACCATGATGCGCTTTTTAATTTCGTATAAAGTTTATGTTTGTGTCATTTAATTCGGCTATGTGTGTAGTTTAGTTCGAACTGTTTAGTAATTTGGTTGTCATGTTGTCATCCACTAGGTTTGCTAGAATGTTGTCTCACATCGATTAGGTATGTCTCTTTTGTGCTAGTTAAAAAATCTCAATACTACTCTTCTTAACAACTATAGGTTGTTCAACTTGGTAATACAACTTTTGTTAGGCCTGTTTTTGTGTGTCATTTAGTTCAGTTGTTTGTATGTTGCGTGTTCAACCTTGGTTCAGTATGCTACGTAGTAAAATGTCACGTGTTATAGTTAAGGAGGGTATAAGTTAGAATATTGTCACATTACATGGCTTTGCCCCTTATGTGCTTGTTAAAACGCTTTAGTACATCTATCTTTGACACCCAGTTGAAAATTCAACCCGATCTACTCCTTAAAATGTTGATGTTAAAGATTGAGGCATTAGAGCTTTTTCTCACTAGCACAGAAGGGGCAAAGACAGACAATATATGACAATAGTCTAACACGCGCTCTTGTACTACAACACATGGCAGTCGACTACGCGACATACCAAGCATATGCATAACTATGCAGCATACAACAACTAATTTGCATGCAAACACAAGCCCAACCAAGACTTTAATACCTAGTTGAAAAATCTAACATGATCACTCCTTAAAAATTTAGGTGTTAAGAATAGTAGTGATGAGACATTTCAGCTAGCATAGAAAGGCGTATCCGGACTATATGAAACAACACTCCAATGATATCAAATTACAGTAAGATGATGATACGTAGTAATTGAATTGATAGAAAATAATGTAGGACAATTGAATTAGAAAAACATGATTGACATGTTTTATTATATTTGATAATCTATAGAATAATCAATGGAGAATTAGGATTGCAATATTTTTTAGAGACATAATTTTACGGGAAATTTGTAAAAACAACTTGAAGTGACGTATTTGCCACTTCAACACTAGTTTTAATAATCGTTGATTAATATTTAATAAATTTAATAATGATAAAAATAAAAATATAATTGAATATAATAAATAAATTTTTTTTAACTGACCGCAAATTTAATCATAAAATTGTATCAAATAATAAATTTTCTAATAAAGCTTTAAATAACGTTACGATGCAATAAAAAGTGGAAGGATCCAAATGTAACTTTATTGGATTGTCTTACTTTTTGCATTGCTAAAGTAAACCTGAATTCTTATTTTTTAGAGCTGGCAATTCAATTAAATTTTTATAAGATAAATATGATGCCGAGTAATCTGAATTCTTGGATAATTTGAATTTATAAACAATTGGCTTAAAATAGACGTGTCAATTTAAATTATCATGTGGTTTCCCACCATAGGATTATCCAAACAAACGGGCACCAAAGTGGGGGCACCAAAGTGGGGGCACCAAAGTGGTAAACTACATCAGATATTTATTTCCACTTAATTTTCCACCGAAACCAAACTTGAAAGAATTAGTAAATACATACGGGTGATGCACATGTATTTGAACATGTTATATTTGTAGTTATGATTATTATTTATAATCTTATTTTTTTATGTGAATTAAAAAATATGAATTTATTCACATATTATTTCTTTTAATTTATATGAGTAAAATTAAGACAATGTTATATTGTTACTATTTTTATTTATTAATATATTATTTAACAAACTTGTAGAAAATATCATGCATTTAAAAAAATATATAGTATATCTCTAAAAAATTAAAAGAAAAGGTGCACATTATTAAAGGTAAACAATCTATTTCATATTTTATTTTAAACTTATCTTAATTGTTTTGTTTAAAAAATTATTTTTATTAATAAAGTTTGTGTGACTATATAAAATACTAAATATACTAGCGTATAAAATATAAAAAAATTTAAAAAATTGTGTTGTAATTGAATTATATTTTGAAATATATTTTTTAAAATTTTACAACAATAATTCACTATCCCTGTACATTTATAAATTATTAGAAAGCTGCAGTAATTTTTTAAATAACATGTTATAATTCATTTAAATTTATCTAATTAAAATTAACTTAAAATTTTATTTATTAATTATTTCTTATTCTTTCAAATAATTAAATATGTGAATGAACTCAAAAATTTAATACCCACTTTCAATTTATTGTAGTTCTAAAAGTGATTAATTATTCAATGTCACATGTAAATAATAAGATTATTTTAGGTAATGTATTATAATAAGTGGATAAAATTGTCTAAAAATGATTCTCATATTCTCCCCACTTTTAATATATTATAGATTATAGATAAGATCCTCAACATTTGCTTTTTCTTTTCTCCTATTGTATGAGATCTAAACTTAAAGCTATTTTACGTCCACCGATCAAGTTTTAAGTGTTCAAGTGACGTGATAATCATTTATAGAGTATTTTGTCAAATAATTTTAATGAGTCTTCAAACACCAACTTATAAATTATTGGCACATCACTTGATCACTTAAACTTGATCAATTACTTGATCACTCTAGAATTATTCCTAAGAATAATTATATGTGATCAAGTAATTGATCAAATTTTAAGTGATAAAATGTCGTGATAATCATTTATAAGTTAACATTTCAAAGGAAATCTCGAGCTCCACATTAATTTTTGACATTCGGCAATACATAGAATTAAAAATTAGATCCTAACAAGATATGTTAGATGAAACTCAAATCAAAACAATTTAACCAGCCCGAGCTTCACCATTAGTGAGCTTGAAACCCCGAGCTTCACCATTAGCAATCAGCATGGAGCCTTTAAAATGGGCAAAAGAGAAACAGATACGTGGAGGAAGGAAGGGCATGTTTGTATACGTGGAAGTGAGATGTGGAATGAGGTGTACAAATGCCAAATTCAGCAGATTTTGGAGCTGATATCATCCGCTGGCATTTTCCTGGCGTTTTAAGAGCTGAGGCCATAGAGATTGCTGTATACGTGGTTCAGATGAGGATAAAATTATGGGCTTGTGGTGTGGTTTGTCATTTGTATGTATCTACCGTGTTTTTTTTCATGAAGACAAGAAATATTATTAATTTATCCGGCAGATTCTTTTCCCATGGCTGCTGAACAGAGATTCAGAAAATGGATGAGATTGTGGTCCTTTTCTTTCTTTATTTCTTCTTTTTTATTTTTCTATTTGTCTTTTTTGATGTAAATAAAAATTGTATTATCATGGAATGGCTAAAAGATCGGATTGAATTGAGATCGTTAGCAAATGAGAGTGATATAGAATTGAGATCGTTAGAAATTGAGAGTTATATAGTTTGGTTCTTAAGAGTCGTCAGATCAGATTAAGATCAGACCAAATTGTGAAATTGCTAAAAGAAAGTAACGTTTTATTTTTATTTTTGTTTTTTTAGAGGACCGACAATTGGTTTAGAGATGATCCGTTCGTCCTTAATGATATACTGCCTCTGCAGTTGGTTTAGGACAAACTGTCTTTGCAGTTGGTTTAAGGCAAACTCTCTACAGTTGGTTTAAGACAAACTGCATATGCAGTTGAACCGTGTTCAACTAATCAGGCGATTCTCAAGATAAACTGGCTTCGCATTTGGTTTGTTAGAGAGAATCTGCATCCAAAAAGATCTGCACTAGTTTCATAGATATTTATTTTGAAAGTACTGTTTTAATATTATGTTTTTTTTATCAAAATTATATTACAAATTATAAAAAAAATGGATGAATATAACTCGAATCCACGATCTCTAAGATATGAATGTATGATCTTAACCAACTGTGTCAACCTAATTTTTCTACTTTTCTAATATTATCAACAGCCAGAATTATATATCATTTATTTTCAATTTCATTATAAGGCTGTGGGGGACAGTAATTTCCAGATAATTTCACTATGAAATAATTACACGAAGAGAAATCATTTCCCTCATATTAATTAAACGGCCTGTTTTCCCTTGAATATCAGTAATGTTTTACTATGGGGTTGGCCTTATTCTTTGCCTGAAAGTAAAATCTACCAAATGGAGGAAAGTTTTATCGTGACGTGAAAAAATTTGACGGCATGGATGTTGGACTATTGAGGTTCTTAGATTGCATTTGGAGTAATCTGGGTCATATAAAATCTAGCAGGTAGCATGTTTTATTTATTTTTATTTTGAGTTTTTTTGGGGTTCACAAAATACGTACTAGGATTCATCAAATACGTAGTGGAGTTCACCAATTACATAGTGCGGTTCGTCAAATACGTACAAAAGAATAATTTTTAAAGGGGTTCACCAATTACGTACTGGGGGTTCATCAATAACGTAGCGAGGTTCACCAAATATGTACAAAAGACTAAGTCATTGAGGGCTTCACCAATTACATAGTGGGGTTCACCAATTACGTACTAGGGTTCACCAATCTATCCCGGCGGTTTTGGGCCCAATAGCGGCGGTTTTGAGGGTTCCTGGCATTTTTTCCTTTTTTCTGGTGGTTTTATTATTTTTTCGGCAATTTTACATTAATACAAAGGTTTTTAAGACCTTTTTATGACGGTTAAGAATGTAAAATAATATTTCGCTACTATATTTTAGAAGGACACCTCGAAGAATGATTGATTTTCAATGTGAAATATTTTGGTGAACACTTCGAAGAATGATTGATTTTGTATGTGAAATATTTTGGTGAACCTCTCGAAGGATGATTGATTTTGTCCATGAAATTTTTTGGTGAACCCTTTCAAGAATTATTAATTTTGTACGAGAAATTTTTTTGTGAATCCCTCAAGATTCTCTTTGTACCCCACTACGTAGTGAGGTTCACTAAACACGTACAAATTAATAATTCTTGGAGGGGTTCATCGAATACATACTGGAGTTCACCAATTATGTACAAATTAATAATTCTTGGAAGGGTTCATCGAATACATACTGGAGTTCACCAATTACGTACTGGGGTTCATCAAATACGTACAAAATAATAATTCTTGGGAGGGGTTTCACAAATACGTACAACCTAATCGCCATACCTAATAGGCGAACCGCCTATTTTTAGCTCTTAAACGCCATCCTAAAGGTGCTAATCGTATCGTCAAAGCCAAGCGCTAGTTTTATGCCTTCAATCGCATGTTTCAGTCCCCAAATGCCATGTACAAATAGGCGATCATCAGTATCCCTCCCAATCATCATTTTTTTGCTCTTAATCGCCATTTATATGGTTCTAATCGCCATTCTTCACAATCTTTCTTAAAAATGATATTTTTATAATTATTTACTGTACACCGAGAAAATCATCGATAAAAATAGAAAAAACTCGTTATTTTAATGCAAACATTCATGATACTCACTTATTATGTGAAATTAGATTGGATTAATTAAGGATTCTCGATACAATTGAACACTTATTCATAAACTCGTGAAAAGTTATCATTGATAATGTTATTGTGCTTTTGTGACAAGTATCGAGCGGGATGGGTTTTCATCATATATAATTATAGGTCGTGATGTTATGATGGTCGGTAAATACTTTTTATCGGTTTGACAAATACGTATAACCCTCAATGTCAGGTTCTATCTATAAATCGAACATATCCGCTAAAAGTTTGAAATTGAATATTAAAATTTTAAATTTTAACGTTTAATTTTATAAATCATAACCCCATAAAATTTGGAAAGCAACTTATTTACGTTTTCGTTTATAAGCATATAAAAAAACCTAAAAATTAAAAGAGAGAGAAATTATGAAAAAGCCTGAAATTAAGACCGAAATAGATTCCGGGCCTCTGAAAGTACTTAAAGTAGTGTTTTTGGGACCCGAAACTAAGCTCACACGTAGATCTCTGAAAAAACTTCGATTTGATATTTTATGAGCCACGTGGTTCCACCCGAGTAAAAAGTTATGTCCTCCGGAAGTTGATATGTGTGTGCCACGATCCAATAGGGAGTATTGGGACCAAACGCCTGCTGGTGGCGTTTGGGCTTCAAACGCCAGACACACAGGCGTTTGGCCTGTGTCACTGGGGCATGAGCCAAACGCCTTTTACCATGGCGTTTGGGGCCCAAACGCAACCAGCAGGCCCCAAAAACCAGTCATGGTAGGCGACTCGCCAGCCTTGATTGGCTGCAGGCTCCAAACGCCACCTGCAGGCTCCAAACGCCAGTCATGGTAGGTGGCTTGCCAGCCTTGACTGGCGTTTTGGGCTCAAATGCCAGTCTTGAATGGCGACTCGCCATGTAGTGATGACGTTTAAGTCCCCATGGTGGCGTTTGACTCTTAACAATTTTCATACTCACTTAGCTATATTCACACAATTGGACATTTTACGCATCAATTTTCTTATGTACACACTCAACAATTACTTATTTACACACTTAACAATTTTCTTACACTTAGTCATTTTTACAAATTCACACTATTGGACATTTTACACAATTAAAATAGCTAAAAATGAGATTAGATTTAGTAAGAATTTCTGAAGAAATTTTACAACTTACCATATACACTTAGCAATTTTCACATACACTTAGTTGTTATGAAACATTTAGTCATTTTTACACAGTTAGCCACCTATATGCACTTAACCATATTTTCATACACTTAGGCAATTTTCACACTTAGTAATTTTCATACATTAATTATTTTATACATTTAGCAATATACTTGTTTTGTCACTTTGTCATATTTTCATGCACTTAGACTTTTTCACATATGCTTAGCCTTTTTCATACACTTAGAAATTTTCACAAATTTAGCGATTCTTATTTTCTCCAGTTTGCCATTTTCATGTACTTAGTCATTTCCACACCCTTAATAATTTTCACACACTTGGTCATTTTCATACCCGTAGTCTTTTTTTATACTATTAATTATTTTCACACAGTTTGTAATTTTCATACACTTCCCCATTTTCACATGTACTTGGTCATTCTTATTGCTTGTCTCATCTCTAATATATACTCTTTGCAAAAGTCCTTCTATAACTCTTCAGGCTCTCTTCAAAGACTTCACATCCATAGTCATGTTCACACTTTTAGCCATTTTTATATACTTGTTCCTAATATATACTCTTCGCAAAAGTACTTCCATTTCTTCAGGCTCTCTTCAAAGACTTCACATCCTTAGTCATGTTCACACTTTTAGCCATTTTTATATACTTAATCATTTTCACATACTAATCCCATTTTAAATCTTCATGAAATAATAACTCGTTGCTAAATAAAAAAAATTAAGTCAGACTTTCCTTTAAGAAAATATGTCATCCATTAGCATCACTATATATACATATTCTTTTTTCGTTACAAAATCCCTTCTATTTTAAACTCTATAACTTCTAACTTACTTTTTGGTTATAACACAAATACAATGACGAAGAACTATTAATAATTGCTTCAGGTGCATCGTTTCTTTCCAAGTTAGATATGTACTATACTCTTTGTAGAGGTTCTTCCATTTCTTCAATTCACTATAATTTAAAAAAAAGTGATTATTTTTGGAATATACATATCTCCAAATGTTGGCCATCGGTAATATAATGATCCATATCAAATATATCTCTAAAGGTTGGCCATTCGGTTTGGCCTCTTTATTAGAAACTTACATTTCAAAAATATTCTACACAAGACTCAAAATAGTTGATATTACAAATTCATTTTATTTTTTATTGTTCCTAAGTCCATAGGCTTGCCAATTACCTAAACCAATTCAAATAGGGGCATACATAGTAGAAAAGCTTTAATGAGAGAATGAAAGGTATCCCAAAAAATGAAAGCCACTAAAGCTAATTATGAACTTTGAGCACATACATATGCATGTAATATACCTCTTACATAAAAATGAGGAAAAATTACAATGCTGGACCAACAATTAAGCACGTCAAATCTATAAAAAAAAATTAAAAAATTTCTACACTCACTAAAGATGCTAATAAAGAGTTACTTTAATGTCATGCTAATAAAGAGTTACCAAGAATGTTCAAAGACTTTTTTTTCAGTCAGGCAATAGAAGAAAATCAAGTTAAAGAAAGAAAAGGAGGGATAGCTAATATCAAAATAAATTAATAAAAACTAGACAATATATAGAATCGAAGTAGCTTTAAACTAAGAAATTACTATAGAGAAATATTCAACTGAACAAAGAATAGATCCTTAATGAACCTGTAAGAACCTTCTACTATGAATCAAGCTTCACTATAACATATGTACGAGGAATAGCTATGACCCGACAAAGGTATCATTTCAGTGGACTTACACGGATTCTCAGGGTTTGACCAATAATGAACATTCCATCTTTATCCCCTCGGTTGACTAGATCAACAGTTATAGATTAATAGGAATAGAGAAACATGGCTAATCTACAACTCACAACATATGAGAAAGACCACATCTATATATACACTCGGGTTTATTTTCTCTCGTTTGCTATGGTTGTTTAGGTGACAAGGGGGACTAGGGAGATGATGGGAAATCTTCAAAAAGTGAGGTCGAACTACCTTTCCTACCACACTAATTAAAAAGCCAGGAAGAAAAATATATCAATTAGCAAGAACATTAAAAATTGATACAAATGCAGGAGGATAGAGAGAGACTTACAACCTTATCACTAGAAGTATCATAAGAAACCTTAATTTTCTCACACATCTGAGATTTGCAGCAGAAATAGCCACCATATTGCTCCTCATTTTCATCATATATGAAAATGGTGTGCCTATAAATATATTTAACAATCCCTATCTGTATTTGAGATAGACTCAATCAGATGACTTTTCACATTCTGTAAGTATATCTATCCAATAACCAGCCTACCAAAAAATTCTATCCAGTAACCATCTAACAATAACATAGGCTAACATCAAACCTTAAGGGGACCTTCCAATACCCTGACAGCATCATTAACAGATATGGTCTTCATGTTTTTGTCTCCAGAAGTAAATTTTGCATTAGAAATCTCACTCTTCAAGTCTTGACATCTAATAGTCACCAAAGTAGGTTATTCAAACTCTCTTCAGGGACTTCACGCCTTTTTATTCAGTCATGTACATGCTTCTTCAACTACTTAAAGAAAATACATAATGTATGCATTACAGAAATTTGGTCAAAGGGTGTAAGAGAAAATCTAGGCTATTGTCGATTACAATTAATAAAAATGGATAGAATTACTACAATTGGACCATTAAAAACATAGCAACTAAACTGATCATGGATGTAAAAGTAATAAATACTATTGTGAATATTTTTTAAGAGTCATTCCTATGAGTGCTAAGGCACACCAATGAACCAAAGCCGTTGCTTCTATATCTGTTTCACGTGGTAGTATTGCTGCTGGATACACTAAGAATATATATTAGAATATAAAGACGTATAAATAAGATTTATGACAGTTCATGACGATTAAGCATTAGGCTATTATATATTAAAAATGTCAACTAAAAAATTAAAAAGAAAATCTAAAAAGGGGTATTTCATCAAATTGGATTATTTGAAATCAAACTCATTATCTCCTGATAACAGATACACCACATAACCTCTTACAAAAATCTGCACCAGTATAGACAGATCTTGTATTCACACCAATAAGAGGTTCCATTCACGAAACAGACTAGCAATGTTCTTAAGCAAAATGATATCAGTTGAGTTTCTACTTTTTAATAGATAAGGCAGGGCATTGAAACACATTGGCTTAGTGTTCTTGCCACATGGTTTTGCAAGAACCTTTGAGAATATTACAAAACTTTGTCTTGTTTCTTAATATAGTAAGAATCTAAGACTAATGTTCTATGTGTCAATAGATACTTTCTACAGGATTAGGCAGGATTGTTCAAAATTTGATATCAAGGAAGCATACAAATAATGCAGCAACAGGTATGTAATGAAATAGTGAATGTTTGGCGCTATTTGTTTCTAGTTACAATACTATCTTCTGATATGTTCTCTTTAAGGACTCTTAGATAATGATTTGATTTTAAGTTTTAACTACATATATCATATTGTTTTGGCAATTCCCTTATGGACCCCCTTCCCTATTCAGTTTGTTGAACGTTTATTATGTTCAGATACCCTTTTCTCCTCAACACTAATTCTAGATCTATTTTCATTTAGGAACAGTGGGATTCTCACTGCATACTTCACATCGTGCTTCCAATTTTACATTTTTCCAGAATATGACTTTAGCATCTGATCAGTAATTTTGGTTTAAGTTTTTTTTATTCTTGTATATGCAGTCCTTTATGCATTTTTTGGGATGCGTTTATTTTACATTGCTCGGATATCAAGATCAGATGCAAAATCTTTTCGGAAAAAAGAAATGAAAGAAGTAAGCTTTTAAATCTTTGGCTTCTCATGATTCTACATTTTGAGCTATAAAATATGGGTGGATTTCAAACTTTTGCATGCTCATTAGGACACAATTGTAACTTGTAATGCAAGAACATAGTGAAGGACTATCATGGGAAGGCAATGCCTTGCCATGTCAATTTTTTTAAAAGAGTTAGGGTACATTTAATGACGGAGAATCTCCGTCATCTATTTGCTTTTCCCGGCACCTATGATGACGGGTAATCTCCGTCATCTATTTACTTTTTCTTGCACCTATGATGATGGGTAATCCCTGTCATCTAATTGCTTTTTGTGGTACCTTATATAGACAGATTTTTTTAAAATGACTAAAGATGAGAGCCCTAGAGATGACAGTTTTTACCCCTCATCTAAACCCTATTTTGTAGTAGTGAATTTTTACTTGGACTAATATATAATATTAAAATGAAAAATGATTTCATCTATCTAGGAGACCATTAACACATAATTTACCATACACATATTCATATTTTTATATTAAAAATAAAAATTATAGCCATATTGGGTAATTAGTAAACAAATTTTAATTGATCATATTAAAAATATATCTTAATTATCTAATTACCCATTGTTTAGCATGTATATAAAAGATTATGTGAGTGAGTGATAACTAGTTCAAATAAATGTCTCAAAGAAAAGATCAATTAACTTTTAAAATAAAATATTTTTTTGTTTGGGATATAAATATTCTTTTTTTTAGACTACTTAGTTCAATAATTACTATTATTTTTTTCTTCCTTCATTGATAGGAATGATCATGGATGGTAACTAGTTCAAACAAATGTCACAAAAATGATGAACAAACAAATTTTAAATAAAACAAAATATTTTTGGGATATAAATATACCCTTTAATTTTTGACATACTTAGTTCATTAATTACCATTTTTTTCCTTCATTTTTAGGAATGATCATGGATGGTAACTAGTCCAAACAAATGTCACAAAAATGATGAACAAAATAAAAAAAAAGACTTGTAAGAACATAAAAAAAATTAAAGCTTAAATATTTGCATAATCTTATATAGATGTTTTTCTCTCTATTTTATGTATTTTTATGTATGGGAAATTATCATAGGGGATCTTTGAATGAAATGTACATTTTCTACCCATTAAATGATTGAATCACATTGATTTAATTTTACACCCCTTAAAAGCTTTATTATCATTCCATTGATTGAGTTGATAACAAATATATCTCATTATCAAACTTGTAAAGAAATCATCAATGAATGGAAATAAAACTTAAGATTAGTAGTAGGAGAAATGATAAAGAAGGAACAAACAACTTATGTATGGAAAAAAATAAAAAATATCAACTACATGTGTACGAAGAAGAGAAATGATGAATAATAATGAACAATATATATTGTAAGCTAAAGTGTGAGAAATTTAAACTATCTTAAAAAAAGAATGGAAGAAGATGAAAGATGAATAGAAGTGTAGACTCTCTCTCTCTCTCTCTCTCTCTCTCTCTCAGAAAGTCTTTCCTATTTTCTCACACATTCTCTCTAAAAGATATCCTCTCCTTCTCTCTCAAGAAATTTCCTTCTCTCTTAAGAACTTTCCTTCTCTCTCTAAAATCACCTCTCTTTCTCACTCTCCAATCCTCATTTTCAAGTGAAGATCTGCTCTCTATTTATAGGCAAACTAAGGGCTTCACTTTTTATTTTTAATCATTTTGTTCCCTTTTTATTTTTTAGTCCTTGGACAATTCTCCTTATTTTTAGGCATTGGGTTATTTTTCAAATCATACATAGTCTTAGACTAGTGTATGGCACAAAATATAAAATTTGTATTTTTAAAGTATTGGACCAGACAGAATACGGTATCTACAGCTGCTCCATTTTGTTCACGCTTCTAAACTTAGAAGGTGTACAAAGATGTAGATAAGTATTTTGATCGAGAAAAGACTATATGGATAAGGGGAATATAATCCTTGACTTATTCGGGTTCTATGAGATGACATAACTTATGAAATAGACCTGGATAGACACAGGCTTTGACCTCGACTCAATTTAGGTTCGATTTAACCATATTAATTGAAACGGACCAGGCGCTGACATCAGGCTTCGACCGTGACAGTCGGGTTCGATTTAACCATTAGATAAAGAAAGGACGTGGACCTGGATAGATGCAGCCTTCGACCTCAATTTGATACGGGTTCTATTTAACCATATTAATTGAAACAGGCCATGTGTTGACACCGGGCTTTGACCGCGATAAAGTCGGGTTTGATTTAACCAAAGATAAAAAAACAACGTGGACCTGGATAGACGCAGGCTTTGACCTTAACTCGATGCGGGTTCGATTTAACCATATTAATTGAAATGGATCAGCTGCTAACACTAGGCTTCGACCGTGATAAAGTCAGATTTGACTTAGCCGAGATATTTGAAAGGAAACGGACCTGGATAGACGCATGTTCGATCTCAACTCAATTCGGGTTCGATTCAACTGAAGATGTTGAAATGACATTTGATCTGATTTTTACAAGTTTCACATGGTACATGAGCTAGACTAATGCAGGCTCTAAATGTTGGAAAGTCATGTGTGGATTTTGAAAGAATATCTTTAAATGATTTATGCACTTGAATTGTAACAAAACAAATCAATGTGATGCATGTCTGTACATTGTAAATATTGAATAAAAATGCAAAGTAGTGATTTTGAATGAATGCATACATGATTGTGAACATTTGTAAGGAAATTATTTGATGATTTTTTTAAGTTGATTAATGTCGCCATATCCTTCACCATTTAAATCAATCACTTGGCCTAGGGTCATGGACTCGGAATGAAGTATCGAGCATACTTTCAAGAAAATGATGTATCCTTATTCATTGGTTTGTGCCCCAGTATTGGGCTTTATGTCGATGATGAAAAAAAATTTCTCCATATTTTACTTCTTTTTGTACTTTAATTGCAATCATCCAATCGTGTCTCAGCCTTCGTCATATGCATACTGACTTTCTCGTGGTGACTTTTCAGATTCCATCTCGCACTCAGACGGTCTTTCTTAATTCATATTCTTTTCTTTCTTCTTTTTTTCAATTAGCTTTCACCTAATCAAGTTTATGCTTCTGAGTTATTTTAAGAGTAATTAATGATATCTTAAAATAGAGATGAATAAGAAATAATGGAAATAACGAGAAGATGAAGTATATGTATTTGTCAACTGACAAAAGAAAAAAGGCTTTTTCATTGATGATGAATAATGTTTAAAAACAAGGATTTGGAAAAAAAATATGGAATAAGAATTTCTCTAGTATTCGAGACAGCTCTTTTTAAAAACATTTTTAGCCAACTTCATTTTTTTCATACTTAGAACGGTCAAACAAAGTACTTCTTGACTGTATCTGAATTAACTGTATGTGGTAAATTGTCTCCATCCATGTTTGTTAGCATGAGAGCTCCTCGAGAGAAGACCTTCTTGATAATGAAAGGTCCTTCGTAATTTAGGGTCCACTTCCTCCGGTGATCCTTTCGATATGAGAGTATCTTTTTCAACACCAAGTCTCCTTCTAAGAAACATCGAGGACGCATTTTTTTCTCATATGCGTGCATCATTTTTCTTTGATATAATTGCCTTCTACATAATGCAGTCAATCTTTTTTCCTCGATAAAATTCAATTGCTCATATCGTGTTTGTACCCACCCTATTTCTTCTAATTTCGCCTCCATTAAGACTCTGAGGGAGAGAATTTCCACCTCAATTGGAAGGACCGCTTCCATGCCATAAACTGAAGAGAATGTCGTTGCCCCAGTTGATGTTCGGAATGATGTGCGGTACCCATGTAGTGCAAACGGGAGCATCTTATATTAATCCTTATAAACCTTCGTCATATTCTCTATGATCCTTTTTATGTTCTTATTGTCTGCTTCCACTGCTTCGTTCCTTTTCGGACGATAATGAGATGAATTATGCTGCTTAATTTTGAATTACTCACATAATTCTTTCATCATCTTGTTATTTAAATTTATCCCATTATCTGTGATGATCCTTCTAGGTAAATCATATCAGCAAATTATTTCATTTTTAATGAACTTAACAACCGCACTTCTGGTTACACTCGAATAAGAACTCGCATCCATCTATTTGGTAAAATAATTTATAGAGACTAAAATGAAACGATGCCCATTAGAGGCTTTTGGTGTGATGGGACCAATGAGGTCCATGCCCCACATAGAGAACGGCCAGGGCGCGGCCATGACATGTAAAGGGGATGCGGGTACGTTAATTTTATCCTCATAAATTCGACATTTATGACATTTCTTGGCATACTTGATGCAGTCAGATTTTATAGTTATCTTACTCTCAATATTTGTTTGATCATCATATGTCCATTAGCATGAACACCACAAATTCCTTCGTGAACTTCCTCTATGATTTAATTCGCTTCCCTTGCGTCAACACATTTAAGAGCATCATATCATGGTTTCTTTTGTAAAGTATTTCACCATTTAAGAAGAAATCCATGGACAAACTTCTAATAGTGCGTTTATGATTCTAAGAAGCTTTGGATAGATATTCCTCATTCTTTATATACTTTTTGATGTCGTAATACCATGGTCTTGTGTCTAGCTCTTCTTCAATGCTCAAACAGTGAGTAGGAAAATCTCCCTTCTCAATTTTTATGGGTTGCATTTCTTCCGTAAAATCTGCAGCGAACATGGACGCTAGAGTTACCAGTGCATCTGCAGTTTGATTATTCTCTATGGGTATATGGTCAAATGAGATCACTTCAAAAGTTCAGCTTAACTTAATTACATGTTTGCTGTAAGGTACCAGTTTGGAGTCTCTAGCTTCTCATTCCCCGTTTAGTTGTCATATCACCAATCACGAATCTCCATACACTCGAAACTTCTTCATATTTATATCAGAAGCTTCTTGAATTCCCATGGAACATGCCTTATATTCTGCCACATTGTTTTTACAGTCAAAGCATAATTTTTCCGTGAATGGGAGATGTGAGGATTGCCTCAATTCCATGTCCTATATCATTAGATGTGTCATCAAATAACATTGTCCACAATTCTGGATCCATAGATTCTCCTTCATTTTTTTAATATGACTGGTATGTTCTCATCAGGACAATCAAACTACATAGGCTCATAATCTTGCACTGGTTGATCTACTAGATAACCAGCAAGTACACTTCCTTTAATTAACTTTCACGTGACATAAACAATATCATATTCTATGAGCAACATTTGCCATTAGCAATTCACCCAGAAAGTGATGGCTTTTCAAAGATATACTTAATTGGATCCATCTTTGAAATCAACCAATTGGTGTGGAATAACATGTACTGTCTAAGCCGATGAGCAACCCAGGCTAATGCACAACACGTTTTCTCCAACATCGAATAATTAGCCTCATAGTTTGTGAACATTTTGCTTAAATAGCATATTGCTTGTTCTTTCCTTCCAGAGGCTCCGTGTTGGCTAAGTATGCAACCCATGGATTTTTTTATTACTGTAAAATACAAAATGAGTGGATGCCCTGGAGTTAGAGGAAGTATAGGAAAATTTTACAAGTATTGCTTGATCTTCTCAAAAGAAATTTGACAATCATCATTCCATCCCTATGTATCACTTTTACGGAGAAGTTTAAAGATAGGTTCACAAGTTGCAGTTAGCTGTGAGATGAATCGGGCTATGTAATTTAATCTCTCTAAGAAACCTCTAACTTCCTTTTGAGTTTGAGGTGGTGGCATGTCAATGATGGCTCGAACCTTGTCAAGGTTAAATTTTATTCCATCCTTGCTCACGATAAAACCAAGTAGTTTCCCTGAAGATGCGAATAATGTACACTTTGTCGGGTTAAGATTTAACTGAAACTTTCTCAATTGTTAAAATAGTTTTCGCAGAGTGACAGTGTGATCTTCCCCTTGACTAGATTTGGCAATCATATCATCAACATACACTTCAATTTTTTATGCATCATATCATGAAACAGTGTTACCATTACCCGTTGGTAAGTTGCCCCTGTATTCTTTAAACCAAATGGCATAACCTTATAACAAAATGTACCCCCCAAATTTATAAAAGTGGTCTTTTCACAGCCTTCAGGAGCCATTTTGATTTGGTTATACCCTGAAAAACCATCCATGAAAGAGAAGGTTGAATGTCCTGCAATGTTATCTATTAAGACATCGATATGGGGTAACGGAAAATTACCTTTGGGGCTTGCCCGATTTAAGTCTCTATAATCGACGCACACCCTTACTTTCCCATTTTTCTTCGGCACTGGGACTATGTTTGCAACCCATTCAGGGTATTTTGCTACTTCTAGAAAACCCGTATGTAATTGCTTTTAAACTTATTCTTTGATCTGTACCAGCATGTCTGGTTTCATTTTCTATAACTTTTGTCATACTGGTTTACTTTCGGGTATAAGTGGCAAATGATGAACCATGATATCAGTGTCTAGACCTGGCATACCTTGGTAAGACAATGCAAAGACGTCAATATACTCTTTGAGTAAGTCAATTAATTGTCTGCGGCTCATTGTCATAGAAGTGTTGATTTGGACTTCTTTCATCTCTCCATTCAATCCCAAATTTATCACCTCTGTTAACTCTTGATATGATTGAGTTATTTTATCATCCTCTTCTACCACTCTTAACATGTCCGAAGATGGTTTGAAATTATCCTCATCACTTCCATATAACTTTACGCTAAGAATGGGATTGTCAAAGTTATTGCTTATGCTCTTATTTTCAAAATCATCGTTCTCGAACCTGAATTAGATTATTGGATGAAAGGAAGGCGAGAAAAGAAAATAAACAATGCATGAGTAGGAACAACATTTCAGAAATAGACATAAAAGGAAGAACAAAAATAACTGGAATTATATTATTTATCATTAGCAAAAGGATTATATTATTTATCATTAGCAAAAGGACACGAAAGAAGTTTTTAGACTCTCATTCAAAGAGACGACATGAAACAAACGAGAATAAAAGTCTATAACAAAGAAATTCCTAAGGCATTAGATAGAATCATTAGAATTTTGGCATGAACACAATACTCTTGAAAATTTCCAAAAGCACTGGTAGCTCGGTGACATCCCAATTGTTTGGCTCATGATCTAAATCGTATCGAAAAACCAAGTCCTCTGTACTTGCACTTGATGATTTTCCCAAGATTGCGAATATTGAAAGCTGGGCGATATCATCTTCAAGGTCGTACTGCTTTACTGTAACCGATTCTTCGAATGAAATTCCCCCACTTCAGAAGGATTCAGAAATATGGGGTATGATCACCATTTTCATAACAAATTCTCTATTTTTGAGCCTAACAATCCTCTTTTCTTTCTTTTGAGCTTCACTCTCCCTATATCAGCCTTGGTCAGTCTATATCCAAGCCCATACCTTCGCTCATTCTTGTCTCACTCGATTAACTTATTTATGCCTTGATGCTTACCCCCGAGTCATTAGCCTGGCTTGTATCCCCCTTTTATCATCAACTTTGCCACCATCTGAGATACTTTTGATAGGTTTGATGTTGGAGTGAGTTTCCCACTACCAATAAATGTGGTGTTGCAATTTCAAATTATCGAAATGAGCACTCCAATGCTTCTTCTACCACCTCAACATATGGCATGGTCGTCGACTTGGATACCAATAATTCTTCTTCCCCATATATACAAATGAGTTTATAATCCATTATAAATTTTAGCTTCTGATGTAAGGAAAATGATACTGCCTTAGTAGAGTGAATCCATGGTCTACCTAAAAGAAAACTGTATGCTGGATTTATGTTCATCACTTGGAAAATAATATTGGATAGGCATGGCCCGATTCAAATTTGTATCTCTATATCTCCGACTACTTCTCTTCGGGTACCGTCGAATGCTCTTACTATCATTATACTCGGTCGCATATGTGTCGCGTCCACAGGGAGCTTTGCTAGTGTGGATCTTGGCATTACATTTAGAGATGAGTCGTTATCAATCAATACTTTTGAAACAACATAATTCCTACATTTCACGGGATATATGTAGAGCTCTGGTGTGTCCAGTACCATCGGCAGAGATTTCATCATCTATGAAAGTGATAAAATTTGGTGCGGTAATATTTCTCACAATTCCACTCAACTTCTCCACTGTAATGTCATGACAGACATATGTTTAATTCAAAACCTTCAATAATGCTTGGCGATGTGGTTCAGAATTCAGAAAGAGTGACAGTAAAGATATGCGAGCAGGTAAGGGATTAAGTTGTTCTATCACCTTATACTCACTTCGCTTGATGAGCTTCAAAAATTCACATACTTCTTCTTCAGACACTGCTCTTTCTTTCTCTATACCTCTTATTATATCTCAGTCTATCACTTGGCAACCGTGCATTTCTCCTTGGAACTCATGACCATTATTGCCTTCTTTGGCTTTCCCTTTCCTTTACCTTTCAAACTCATCGCTTTTATCATTTTCAAAACTTCTGGTGTGTAGCATCTGCCACTCCTTGCCATCCCACCTACTCCTGATATATTAGTTATGGGGAGATCGAGGTCTGACGAATTTAGCACTTGAGTTTTATCATTATCACTTGTAATAACCTTATATCAGTACGTCCATGGTATTGCTCTTGAATCCTTGTAGACAAACACACCCGATATTTGGATGGTGATGGGCATCGGACCATAAGACGTAGTGGTGCGTATGAATTTTCCTCATAATGTATTGTCAGAGGTTTTGCAATATTGGTCGACATTTCAACATTAACTTCAGATGATTCTTTAGTTATCATGAGGACTAAAGAGTCATCTTCCTGGTATTCCCTTTCTCCTTTTTGACTTATTGTAAGTATCTTTGCATCCAACAACTTTTGCACTTCCATTTTAAAATCAACACATTCCTCAATTGTATGCTCTGTCACATTCTTATGAAATAAACAATCAAAGTCATGCATATGCTTCTTAGAAACGGCTTCATCCTCTAAGCGTGTTGGGTAAATGAACATTGCTTTAGAAAGAAGATGGAAAAGTACTTCGACGTGCTCACATCTTCCACGTCCTTCTTTTCATATGAAAAATATTCTTCAATTGCATTTACGGTAGGATGTCCATGCTTTAGTAGAGGGTTGGAATTGATATTTGGGTTCTCATTAGCCTTTTTGAAATTCAACCATCCAGCCTTGATCAATGCTTGTACTCTACCTTTTAACGTCGTGCAATTCTCAGTCGAATGTTCCACTACCCCAGAATGATAATCACAGCGAGCAGTCGGATCATACCACCTTGGGTATGGTGGCTGTAGAGCTTCATAAGGAATTGGCACCAATTGATTATTTAGTATCAATTGCGGTAAGAGTTATGTATATGACATGGGGATTGGATCATATTAGACAAAACCTTGATTATTTCTATTTCCCCTCAGAGATTGATCAGCCTGACCAACATTTTGCTAGTGAGTTGGTGGTCTAAAACTAGGTCACGGGTTGTTTCAAAATGTTGATTGTTAAGATTGATAATTGTACGGAATTTGTGAGGTATTTGCCACATATAATGTCATAGATTTGGGCCTTTCACTATAATTTGGAAATCCTGGCCTCGGGTTTGCAGCTTGTGATGGGTACCCAAAATTGATCGTCTATACATCTCATTCTTTTCGCTTCAACGGCGGCCCTTTTTTACGGATGATGTATCTGATACGACTTCCAAAATTCTTCCATTCTTTACCCTATATTCAATCCTTTCACCAATCACTATAATGTCAGAGAAGTTGTTTGAAGTGTTCTCAATCATCCTATCATAGAATGGAGATCTTAAGGTGTTGATAAACACTACAGTCATCTCCTTTTCTGAAAAGGCGGGGGGGGGGGGGG